>JAXGGA010000108.1:0-336790 GCA_038373865.1 Uloborus plumipes
GTTGCCACTTTCAAACTAGCGCATCCGTAGAACATTTCTCTCCTTCTTTCTACTCCGTGGTTTCACACTAGGGTGGTCACAAAAAATCAATTTTCGAATTTCTTTTGCGGCACCCCCCTAAAATGTGCCAATGGGCTAGAAAATGAGATTTGCAAAGTTTTAGCTCAATCGGATAATATTAACACGTGCCGCAAAGAGGGTAAAGTTAAGAAAAACAGCGATTTTTAGCCAAAAATTGTAGTTTTTACTCTGTAAAACCAAAACTACTGATCCTAGAAGCTTTATTTTGGTCTCATTTTGTAGGAAATTTTATTTTCTTTAAGTATAATCTTATTTAAAGTTTCGAAAAAAATGATTAAATATTTTTCAGAATTTTCACAAGTCAGGCTGCAACGCAAATCCTCGAAATTGCAAGTAACATGGGGAATTTTTTTTTTCAACTAATCTTTTGAGGCACCCCCCTAAAATCTGCCAATAGACTAGAAAATGAGATTTGAAAAGTTTTAGCTTAATCGGATAATATTAACACGTGCCTCAAAGTGGGTAAAGTTGCGAAAAACAGCTATTTTTAGCCAAAAATCGTAGTTTTTCCTCTGTAAAACCAAAACTATTCATCTTAGAAACTTTATTTTGGTCTCATTTTGTAGGAAATTTCATTC
This sequence comes from Uloborus plumipes, assembly GCA_038373865.1. Taxonomy (NCBI): domain Eukaryota; kingdom Metazoa; phylum Arthropoda; class Arachnida; order Araneae; family Uloboridae; genus Uloborus; species Uloborus plumipes. Next base: position 660 of record JAXGGA010000108.1, read on the forward strand.
TCGTTAAGTGCTATCCCATTCATTTTTGCTATCATGTCCAAAGTATTTATTTGGCATTTTTCAGGTTAAATCGTAGAGTATATCAAAAATAAGAAATTTTAATGCAAAAACCTAAAAGCATTACAATATTCAATTACATTTATTTGCTTATTGTTGGATTTACTTTGTCAATTAAAAAAGGGGTATTTTCGCGGTACTTTAGAAATAAATGAAACAAATTTCTGTGTTAAAATAGAGGAATTAAGGGGTTAAGACGGAAAGCAAAGAGTTAAAATGACAATAAAAGCTTTAATGCACCTTTATATACTTATACTGTTAAATTATATAACATCATTTTACTACTCTTTACATACAAATTAAGTTGCTGATGGCTTGGATGGGATACATTTTGATAAATGAGGAAACTGTGCCTGCATTTAAAGCAGCGTTTTGTATTTGAAGGGGTTAAGAGATGAAAGGGTTAAGTGACAAAACAGAAATTGCGAGTAATTAAAGTTCAAAGTTTATTTGTTGTAGTTATTGCAGCTTTTTTGTTTTCTGGTTTTGTCATTAGTGTGCGAATGAAATTGGTCTATTGATATCTACTGTTTGATTTACCAAGCTTTATTTGCTCACCTGTATCTATTGCTTACCATTGTAGAGAGTGTTCATTTTTTAAAATGTAACTTAGCCCCTTCATCCTCCAAGCCCTTCATTTATGGCTTGTACTGCTCATTTCATAAGCTTTACTCGCAGTTAATACCCCTTTTTTAATTGACAAAGTAAATCCAACAATAAGCAAATAAATGTAATTGAATATTGTAATGCTTTTAGGTTTTTGCATTAAAATTTCTTATTTTTGATATACTCTACGATTTAACCTGAAAAATGCCAAATAAATACTTTGGACATGATAGCAAAAATGAATGGGATAGCACTTAACGAGAATGAAATTTCCTACAAAATGAGACCAAAATAAAGTTTCTAAGATGAATAGTTTTGGTTTTACAGAGGAAAAACTACGATTTTTGGCTAAAAATAGCTGTTTTTCGCAACTTTACCCACTTTGAGGCACGTGTTAATATTATCCGATTAAGCTAAAACTTTTCAAATCTCATTTTCTAGTCTATTGGCAGATTTTAGGGGGGTGCCTCAAAAGATTAGTTGAAAAAAAAAATTCCCCATGTTACTTGCAATTTCGAGGATTTGCGTTGCAGCCTGACTTGTGAAAATTCTGAAAAATATTTAATCATCTTTTTCGAAACTTTAAATAAGATTAGACTTAAAGAAAATAAAATTTCCTACAAAATGAGACCAAAATAAAGCTTCTAGAATCAGTAGTTTTGGTTTTACAGAGTAAAAACTACAATTTTTGGCTAAAAATCGCTGTTTTTCTTAACTTTACCCTCTTTGCGGCACGTGTTAATATTATCCGATTAAGCTAAAACTTTGCAAATCTCATTTTCTAGCCCATTGGCACATTTTAGGGGGGTGCCGCAAAAGATTAGTTGAAAGAAATTTTCCCCCATGTTACTTGTGACCACCCTAGTTTCACACACAAGCATAAGCAAAATCAGCTAACCAGTCAGTCCAAAAAAAAAAAAAAAAAAAAAAAGGAGCATGTACATTGAGAGTACACATCAATTGGTTTTGATTTACCTCAGGTTTAAGGGTAGTTTTTATAGTGTTTTGTAATTTTTACCGCTCTGATGAGTACCCGAAATAGTGTTAAATCATTTTGATGACACGCCCTACAGAAAATAATGATCCTACTCGAAACATAAAATTGGAAAACTGCACCGCACAGTTAGAAAAAACGCGATTCGATGAAATACACAGCATGCAGCAGTTGGCAAAAAGACATCATGTACGGCATCTCCCCTTACGGCAATTCGCCTTACAGTACCTTCCCCAACGGTGTGGAGAAGATGCCGAAATGGAAGGGTTTTGTAATCATTAATTTTCGGTGGCAAAAGATTGTTTTTCAAAGTGAAACCAAATTTGTTACCAATCACAAGAGTCCATATTTTGTGGATGAAATGGAATTTTAAAAATAAAATCAATACCCTCCTTAATATAAAATAAAGCCAAAAACAACGGCGTCTTCCCCCAATCTATCTTATAAGCTCAAATTTAATGACATTAAAATGTAGAACTGGTAAATTTTCCAGAATTTTATTTTTGTGTTAAACAGCTTGTTACTGCAATGACCGTTTTATGCTCTGAAATCCTTGTCATCAATACTAAGAGTTTCAGTAATAAATATTGTATTGATGTGATATAAAAATGTATTGGTTCCCTTGCATTATTACAAAGATTTTGAAAAACAAGGCACAATTTGTGATATTTTCAACGATTTATTTTATTTTGGTAGAACCTATGCCCAGAACATGCTTAGCAACCGCCCCCCCCCGGCAGCATGAAATATTCATATACTCATAAAACTTTAATATTTTTTACATTCCTTGAAAATGACTTCGATCAAAATGTTTTAAAGATAAAAGAAGGAATTACACACCTTTCTCTATTTTATTCATAAAACTAAGAGGCACTTGGCAGTGAATTTTTTTTTCAAAAGTTGCAGTGACTGCTATGATTTTTTTTTGTTTTTTAAGCTCAACAAAGTTGTTTATAATACTATGCGTGATCAGCATAGATATATTGCCGTCTCTCCCTCAGTGTTGAATTTCACAAAGTTCTTCAATTTCAAAGTCACGACTTAAATTAGCAATCGATGTTCTTTGGAAAATTGTGCAGAGTATGATTATGCACTGTAAAAATAGATGTTGTTTTTACAGTATAATACAGATAATTTCACCGTAATAAACTGTAAAATTGCTAATTTCATAGTAGTAAACTGCAAAATGCTACAGCAAATAGCTATTTCAAGGCTACAATGGAGCCCCTTCCTCAGTGCAAGAAGCTCAGCAAACAACATGAAAGCTGTAAGAGAACTGAGCGCAAAGCACGTGGGCCCCGGTATTTATAACAAATGGGCCAGTGCGCTTGAACTCACGACAGGAGCGGGAAAACACCGACCAATCAGCGATCAGCGAAACAGCCAGGAGAGCGAAGAAATGGGGAAGAGAGCAAAGGAAAGTAGGGGAAAGAAAAAAGCGCGGGAGAAAAAACACTAGAAGACGAAATTATAAAAATTGCTTCCAGATGTCAGGGAAAAATGGAACACTGGAAAAATCATTCACCAGAGAATGGGAATTTTTCCAAATATAGTAAGCTTCCCAAAAATCGAGGTCATAAACTGACGAACATTTACAAATAATTCTAGCCGAAGAAAAATCAAAGCAGTGACCAGAAGTCCAACAATGCTGAGCAATGGAAGAGCGTGCTAGTTCTTTATGTTTAACATAATTTTCATGCTCTTTCAAACGGTGCTTAAGAGGCCGCTTAGTCTGGCCTACATAGCTAAGTCCACATTTGCAAGAGATGCTATAAATGCCCCAGTTTGGCAATCAATGGGATGCTTCAAGTTTGTAAACTTGATTTTGTTCACAGGAGAGAAAGAAATATCGAAACCAAACTTTTTCAAAATCTTTGCAACTTGATGACTTATTTTTGGATGAAAAGGCAAAACAATGGTGTAACCAACCTTAGAATCGGAAACCTTGAAATGCTAGTTTACAGTAGTAAACTTTAAAATTTCTAGTTTTACAGTTTATTACTGTGCATTTTACAGTTCTAAATTTTAACCTCTGCTGCCAGTATTACACTTGTATTTTTACAGTATAATACAGCTAATTTTATGGAAATAAATTGTAAAATTGCCGATTTTACAGTAATAAACTATAAAATTGCTAGTTTTACAGTAATAAACTTTGAAATAGCTAGTTTTAGTTTATTACTGCGCTTTTACAATTTTAAACTGAAACCTCTGCTTTCAGTGTTATACTGTAAAACAACAATTCATTTTTTGCAGTATGTGTATGATGAGACGGAACTGAGCTATTTTCAGTTTTCGAAGGAAACAAAAACATGATTTTACTTTCGATACAGGTTGGTACTTTGAGCTCGCAAGATAGCTTATTTTTAGAGCTATAGGGGAAGAAGAACGAGTTTCGGTCATGAAAGTCTCTTTTACTGTGTAAAAATTCATGGTCATATTTTGCACATCTGACAAAGAAACTCTTTCAAAAGTTTTTATGAGGAATTTTCAAGTACTCTTCTCATTCAGATGAGTTTTTCTCTATCTATTTCCTGTTTTTAAAAAGCTCCACAAAGAATACAAAGTTTTCCAAATGAAGGGATGTTAAGGTGATGGAAAGCATTTTTAAAGAAATTATTAGACAGAGTGGGATGCTTTGAAAAAAAAAAGTGTTGTAAACGAGGCACTCAAACATTATGTAATAATATAAAAATATGTTTAAAGATAAATGTTTCCTGACATACTTTAAAAACTTAATTTTTGTTTCTACTAACATGAGGAAAATTATTTTTGGGACTCTCGCCATAATTATTATATGATGAATTTTGGAAATCCTTCAACGGGCCATTCCACGAAAAACTGTAACTTTGTCCCGGACGTGACGATTCACACATTTCAGTTAAAACAACATAAAAAGGTAATGAAAAAAAAAAGTTACTTAGGAAATCATACGTTTGTGTGATTCGTACAGGAAAAAAAGTTCGTAATAACCTATTGCTTTTTAATGAAATATATGAACCAAGCCTGGAGTTATCCCCAATTAAATAATCGTAATCTGCGTAATTGATCACATTTTTTTGTAATCGTAATCATAATCATAATTTGGAAATAAGACACTCGTAATCGTGTAGTTGTAATTTTAATCAAGTATTTCTTGCGCAATCGTAATTGTAATCTTTCTTTCAATGCCTTGTACTCGTGTAATCTGACTTTTTTTCCAAAATATTTTCACACATAATTTTTAATCTTAGTTTTTGCTTTGTATTTTAATGCTCATATCATTTTTAATCAATAAGTATATAAAAGAAGTTAGATTTTTAAACACCTTTTATGATTTAAAAATAAATTATTGCTTGAAAATGTAAAATTTTGTTGGAAAATTTTATAAAAATATACTTTGAAAATTTTATTTCAAAGAATTTTATAATTCCAATATTGGTCATATGTAGACAATTTATAAATTTCCAATTTATATTTTTCGTGATCATAAATTTTTACCAAAATAAACTAATGATTAATTTTTCAGAATATAATAAAAAACATTACTTGCTGTGCAATATTGTATTTTGAAGAAGGTTTAAATTTTACATGCTTAGTTTTCTTCCGCTTAACTAATAAGGTGCACTGAAACTTTACACCCCCCCCCCTAACAAAAATTTCTGGATACTCCTCTGTATATATATATATATAATATATATTCCTCCAAAAGCTGTAATCGTGTAATCGAAATCGTAATCGGCGCATAATAATAGTAATCGATTACATTTTTCACATAATCTAATCGCTGCTGTAATCATAATTGCAATTTGTCAGAGGAATGTAATTGTAATCGTAATTGTTATCTCCAATTTTTCATGATCGTAATCATAATCGTAATCAATTACATTTTATCGTAATTGACTCCAAGCCTGACTGTCAGATGCGGAACATAAAATGTCTACTTTTCATGGAATAATTACATACCTAATTTTTTGCGGTGAAAATTATTCGTTCTCAACAAATGAGATGTGTTTCATTTACATTGGAGCCGTAACAATCAAAATCTGCAATTTGTTTTATTTTTGCTTCATTGATAGAGAAGAAAATTGACGAATTCATGAAGACGAGAGGTTGACCATTACGAGAGGTTGACTTAGCATGCCCCAGACTAGGGTGTATCACGAAAATTTTTTTTTGGCAATTAAAAATTTCAAGTTGATAAAAAGTTGTCACTATATTCACATAGGAACCGAAAAAAAAATATTTTGAAATTGGAAAATATTTAGGTCTGCCTTGATTACCTTGAAGATTCAAGTTTTTTAGTAAAAACGATGATTAAATAAAAAAATGTATAAATTATGTATAGCGCAAAAAAAATTATTTAAGTCCAAAAGAGAACTACTTAAGGAGTAATCTATCGATAAAAAATGTATTGGAGTTAAAATTTAACTTTTAGGTTTCCAGAAATAGTTATGAAAAACATCACATTTTTGCTTATCAGTCATATTTTTAGAATATTTTCCTATAGGGCGCATCATGGAAATTTTTTTTTTGTAAATTCAAAATTTCAAGTTGATAAAAAGTTGTCACTATATTCACATTGTTACTAAAAATATTTTGGAATTGAAAAATATTTAGGTCTACTGGGATTACCTTGAAGTTTCAGGTTTTTTAGTAAAAACGATGATTAAATAAAAAAAGACGGTTGAGTTGTGCATGAGAAAAGTTTTGTTTAAAATCTCTAGCTGTAGCTACTAATCCTTTGAAGCACGGTGACCTTTTTTTGAGCACACCATTTTTTTTCCAGCCAACTGACGCAGTGGTTTTACCAATTGGCTCTACCACGGTGCTACAGAGGGTTAATAGCTACTACTTTAACCCCACTGCAGCTGCCTTACAGCTATTGAACTTTTATTTCACAGCAGTCTCTTATTACAATCAACTTTGTGACAGTAACTATGCTTTCGTCTGAAATTTCTTTTCATAGATTGCAATACCAAGAAGTGCAGCTGGATTTGGTTTCACTGTTGCTTGGACAAAGCCACCTCAAGTAGATTTTGTAAATGAAGGTGAATTCCTTTAATGTTTTATTTCTATGAAAGTCTCGGTGTAATGAAATTTATCGTAAACTTAGCTTAAATGTGGCAATTTGTTTCACAAAGCTACTCCGTTACTTTGGAACCCTATATTTGAAGGGTCCTAGATCCTCAGAATTTGGATCTAGGAAACCGAAAAGTTGTGTGTACTGTACAGTGTGAACTAAAAATAACCGTTCTTTTAATTTAAATCATAAAGCAGTTCATCCAATACAGAGGGCGTTTGTATCACGAGAAAGCTACGTATTTCTTCTCTCAAACATAGCCAAACTTATGATTTTTTTTTTTTTTTTTACAGAAGCCAACAACTTCGACATACATGAGGACTGCGTACTATGCGCCTTGCCTCCTGACAAACACAGGACATATTTACGGCACAGAGAGGATGAAATAACATCTATGGGCAAGGCGGGACTCAAAAACGCGACCACTTGCTTACGAGAAGAATACTCTACCTCTAGGCCACCATGGCCCCCAACTTATGAAATTTCGGTTAATTTTGTACCGCTTCAAATTTTTAGTTCATTTGACTTAGAAAAAAGAAATTGAATCAACACATAAATAAATTAAAAAAAAAGTATAAATAGTAATTAAAAAAAAAAAAACAATTCTCAGGGATATAATTAAGTTAGCAACTACATGTATGAAATGAGCTTTCTACTCTCTATTTTGCAAAACGAAAGTTGCCAACGCTGTACGCGATTCATTGCATCATTTAATAATTCTGAACTTACTATTTAGATGTTATTTTCTAGGTTGTTGATAGTGCTCCTCTTTCTTTGTAATATTCCACGCGATAGATAAAAGGTAGAAATATTGTGAGGATGTGAAGTACAAAAGGTTGGTTTTCAAACATTTAGAAAATGTATTTTGTTGTATAAAAGTTGCACTTAAATAGGCTATTACTCTATTCGTAGTAGATTCAATAATAAAGTGAATTTGAAAAGCATGGAGTCAATGGATGTATTATAAGTACGACGATAGCAATAAACATTGCACTTAAATTCTAATACAGTGCGTCTCGAAAAGATAGGTCCACCCTTATTTTTCAAAATTTCGACTCCTAATTGAGAATAAGAATCATTTTTTTAATAGTGATTATATATCTGTAATTGTTAAAACTATGTTTGATGAAATTTCTTAAAAATAAATCATTTTTTTCTTATTTGATGCAAATTTTCATTTTCAGACCGTTTCAAAAAGGTAGGTCCGCCTTCAGAAATTTTGCCCAAACCACGTTTATTTCCAAAAATTTGCACAAGTATCGTTGCTTAGTCTTACTACGGGATTATGCTTGCTGCTGTGGAGGTATTTAGACAGATTTGAACAGCACTTTGTAGTCAAACAAAACGGGTTGTCTTTGCAGTCTTTCGCTGGTTGAGCAGCGGAAAATTGATGCATTTAAGCAGTCTGAAAAATCGAATAGAGAAGTGGGTAAGCTATTAAACAGATCACAAAGTATTGCAAACAATTTTTTGCTATTTAGAAATGCTTATAGCAGTAAAAAATCATCTGGCCGCCCATCAAAAGTGACACCCCGACAACGAAGCACTATCGTAAGGGACCTAAAATCTGGAAATAATGAGCATATCCGCTTTAGCCAAACAACTAAACCCTTCAATATCAAAATCTACAGTCCACAGAGCTGTAAAGAAGTTCGGAAATTTAGTTTACGGGAAAAGGAAAGCTGCTCCGAAATTGACTAAAAAGCACAAAGAAAAGAGATTGAAATTCGCACAGGAAGTGATGTCCTGAAAACAAGATAGCTATCATGTGATATTCAGTGATGAAAAGGAATTCAACTTGGATGGTCCAGATGGTTGGTATTATTACTAGTACGATCTGCGTAACGATAGACAGATATTCTCGAAGAGGTAAGCTGATGGTGGTTCCTTTATGGTGTGTGCCCGATTCAGAGGGACAGAAAAACTGATATAGCATTTGTAGACAATGGTTTGAATGCTGCTGGCTATAACAAGCTGTTTGAACAATATTTTCTTCCACGATCAGAACCCATTGGGTGCCCATTCTTCATGTTCCAACCGGATAATGCTCCTCTGCACTCTGCAAAGCCCACTTTTGAATGGTTCCTGGATAATGTTGTACATATTATCGATTAGCAACCTTACAGCCACGACCTGAATCCATTAGAAAACATGTGGGGTATACTCAAAAGAGCGGTGTATGCAGGCGGAAGGCAGTACAACAGTACTGCAGACTTAAAAAGGGCTATTTCCTCCGAATGGTCAAAAATCGGGACAAATTGTTTGCAAAAACTTGTAGAAACTATGCCAAATAGGATTTATGAGCTTATTCAGAAAAAAAAATCAGAATTTTTTTTTTATTAATTCAACGTTTATTTGATGCTTGGTTCAGTGGACTTATCTTTTTGAAACAGCTGTTTCATCTAATTTTAGTTTCCCTCATTATTCCTATTATTTTTAAATTGTTTATGAGCTACTTTACATTGAATGAAGTAATGTAGTTTATAAAATTGTACTTTGTACACAATACAACCTTTTTTTATCAGCATAACTTTCGTTTTTGCTAGTGGACCTATCATTTCGAAACGCACTGTATTTTCCCATCTGCTTTTCTCATGTTAAAAATATTGAGCAAAAATACAATCATTACATGAGTACTGTGCATGGATATGCCATAATTATAATGGATACTTTCGGTGCAATAATGTTTCCTTATAGGAGGAGCTGCATCCAAATCAGGTCTGCTGCCTGGTGACAAGATTATTTGTATCGACAAGATAAAAGTTACCAAAAAGGGCAGAGAAGAAATTGAGAGCATTGTCAAGTACGTAGATTTTTTTCTTCTTGTAATTTATCTCTGCAGTTTTTATCTTGAATATAGTGTGCTTAAAAATGTGTTTCTTTAAAATTTTTATCTTGAATATATTGTGTTCAAAATATGTTTCTTTGAAACTTTTACATTATAGTTCAAACTTTTGACGATTAGTTAAAATCTTTGCAAAAGAGAGAAATGGGGTAGATAGAAAGCGGTTCTTCATTTTTCAGTTCTTCAACTTTTAATTCTTACTAAATACACTGTAGTTTTTTTTTTTTTTTGTAACCTTATTTCATAAATATGGTGGCAGCAGTACTGTCTAAACTGTTATGTAGTAACTTAACCGATATATCTGGTGTAAAGTAACACATCATTTGTGGGAGGTTATATCATGGTAATATAACTATAGCCTAACGTTACACTAATTTCTGTGTAAGGTTGCACCAGAATTCTCTGTCAAAAGAAAGAAATGTGGTTTACATCTAGCTGGAAAATTATTTTAAATTATTCGATTTATTTATTATTCAATTTAATGTTCGTCAGGTTCTGTTTTCTCGTTCACAAATTTGTAAGTTACTTGTAATATTATTTACACACGATAGGATCAAACCCTGAACTGCGAACCCATGGCGTACAGAGAGCGCTCAAAGCAAGCGCGTTTGTCCACTCGGGTCGTTAAGTCTTATGAACCTAATCTTGGACATTTTTTTTTAGAAGCCTTCAGCTTCAACATACATGAGGACTGCGTACTATGCGCTTTGCCTCCTTAATCTTGGACATGTTCATAAGAATTTAAGAGCTCTGCTCCAATGCTTGTCTTAGCGCATGCGCTTTGAATAATACTCTAGTAATTTTAACCCATGGTGAAACTTTAATGTAGGCTTCGTGAAACTTTCCTCCAACAATTATAGTTTTCCTAAAATTGGAACAGCTTTCTCCAGAAGCTGTGTATCGTTATACCCATTAACAACGGCAACGTTACATTTTTTTAAAACAGTGTATAAACTTTTTGAATCATTAATTAATGGCTATAACCCCCCCCCCCCCTGCCCCAATAAAGCTGGTGTGGACCGCACACTATTTCCTTTTACGTCTATTTTATAATCGACGTTTTATAATACTTAAAAAGAGGGGCGGGATGGGGAGGGGGGGGGGAGACTCATGAAATTGGAAAAGGTGCGTTAAAAGCAACACTTCTTAGATTAATAGCCTTTTAGAGGTTTTCTGACGGTGGGGGATCAATTTCAAGTTTTCAAATTTCTGGTTTCGCTCATAGGTCGATATTTCAGTTAGACTTGAATATCACTTCGATTATTATGTCGTGAAATTATGAGACTTAATAGAGTACAGTTGGAAAATTAGTTTTGAAAAATATGTGTAGATTTATTTGATTGTATGCGATTAATTGTGATTTATTTATCAATTGGCGGCAATTTATGATTATCTTTTTGTTCTATAAACTCAGTAGTAGTTTTATGGGCTCATTCAATTATACCAGAATTTGATCGAGTCGAATGCGAATAGTTGTAACTATCAATAGAGCAGTAGGAAATTTCCTTTGCTTCACCCACCAGGAAATTTCTTTGTACGTTACTGGTAGATAGCATTCCATCGAATCGAGCAAATCGAATAATTAGTCCTTTTGTCGAGTGTAAGGCCCCTATATAGACGAGACGAAGCATCAAGATTAGGTTTGACCCTTTGGATCCAGCGCGTATTTGAGGATTGTCTTTTCTGGTGAGTTATCGCTATTTGGTAACTTTTCACTGAAAGTTAGCAAGGCTTGGCAACCAAAGCTTGGCACCGAAGCTTTTCTCTGGTAACCCTAACTCCGCAACAACGAACTAGCTCTAGTGGCCGTCACGAAACTTTCTTCTATATCTATCTTATGAATTCCGGTTACAAAATAAAATACGTACTCGCCCGAATGATTGGAGACAGCTCCAATTTCCCAATTATCGTAATAACTCTGCAAATGCAGAATCAATGAGCGAAATTGGAAACCATTGCAAAAGCCTTGTTTAGATTAATTGTAAACATTTTATTTGTTAGTAAAAAGAAATTGGCAATAGTTAAAAATTTCAAATCATTGAAAGTTTTCAGATGTTTTGATAATTAAATAGCGTGAAAGCGATTTTTTAATGAATTAATTTTACGCATTGTTGACTAAGCGCAAAAATCACTCCACCCTCCCCCTGGGGCGATTGGCGCCAAAATTTATTCGATGCTTGTTTCCATATTGGGTTAGTGTTATTCCAAATTTCATTCAAATCGCAGCAATATTTCCCGAGATACAGTAGGTACAATGACAAAATAAGCGCTTTTGATTGCTCCACCCCCCTTCGAGATATTGACAAACAAATTAAATCAGCTCCTGTACTCAGTAGGGTCTACCTATGGACCAATTTTCGTTTAATTCCGCCGGTTACTTCCTGAGATATAGCAATCACCCCCGCGCAGAAAACGTGCGATTGCTCCACCCCCTTGGAGGAATTCGCTAAAAAAAGTCAGGTGCACCAGTTCACATAGTGGTACATATGTGCAAAAATTTTTGTTTGATTTCATGCAGTAGTTTTTGCTCTAGCGCGGCCACAAAAACTGGTCATACACATACAGACTCACACACAGACAGACACACAGACGGACATTTTCCAAAAATGGTCGAAATGGACTCAGCGCACCTCCAAACGTACAAATCCGTCAAAATTCGACATTCGAAAATTTTCACGAGACCAATACTTTCTTCTATATATTAGATATAGAAGAAAGTAAAAATGAAAGTAAAAATCAATAGGTTGGATCCAAAGTGGTGAAACTTAAGCTTGATGCTTCGGCCTGTGTATAAGCGGCTCTAGTCGATTGTATTTTCAAATCGTTTACGTAATGTTAAACTTTATTCTCTTGAAAGATAGGTAATATCATTAGTTCAACTTATTATTTTTATAGACGAAAATATATTGAGCGCCATTATGAAAATAGAATTCTTATCAATTTCTTTTAATATTTAATGAAGATTCAGGAAGTATTTGTTCGATCAGATAGTTCAACATCACCTAGTAAACTATATACCATTTATTACACAAATAGCAATGCTACCTAATCTTCTGGTCAGCAAACGGATTATCCGATTTGTTATTACGATCGCTCTCGCCGGCGGTCAAATTGAATTCGAGCACTTCAATATGTTTCGGCTTGATAAAGATATAAATCACGTTCCCGACTCGACTCTGCTTTGGGTTATATTAAGCCGATTGATTTTGAAACATATTTTAAATTCGAAAGTCAATTTATCATTTTAGTAATCTTCATCTGAACCTTTTATTTATGCCGACACGTACATTGATTACGATATTTCATCTTTCATCATATGAAAGAGTTTCAAAGCGATTGATTTTTCCGTCTTAATAAATGTTTCACCTTAAGTTTGAACTGTGAGTATGACAATACATGTAAGTACAAGTAAGATTATGCTTGGTGCCAATAGTAATGATTTAAAATACCAGGGATTTTTTTTTTTTTTTTGCCAAGGTACCGATCGGTAAAAATCTCAAAAAAGAAGAATTTAAAACCGACAAAATACTACTGATACTACTACTAATAATAAGAATACATGATAATAATAATAATAAATAATTTTAATAATAATAATGAAAATAATAGGCTAGATTGAGATTGAGGAGAAGACGTCGTGTTGTGGAAGATGCCGTATCACGTGCTTCACCCCCCCCCTCCCACAAACATGAACAAAAACATCTTCTCGATCAATTAGAATGAAGGAGCACGTACATTGGGAACATATTATTTTTTAGATTAATCATAGTTTTAAGTAGTGTTTTTAGATGATTTTTTCATCATGATTGTTGTGTCCAGTACCCCAAAATCATACTCCATAATACTTTACTTAGTCTTATTAACCGTAGTTTTTATTAGAGAAATAACTCAATTAGTTTGAATAACTTTGAAGCATGGGCTTTATATATTAGGCACATTATGGAGCCCGTTTGATTATGCTGTGATATGCTAGATGAACCGACATCTTGTCTAATTCATTGAGGGATGAAGAAATGTCCTATGTATCCGAAATTCGAGTTTAGTTCTAGGTGGTTCAGTGTTTTCAAAGGATGAATGTTCGATGAAGAAAAGCAACTAATGTTAATTGACGTACAACACATTACACATACAAAACATACAGCACATAATTCAGATGCATTCGTTCGTCAATTCACACATTCCAAATATAAAAATTCAAAAAAAAAAAAAGTACAAACTGAAATTACTTCAACTCTCTCAATCTGCAGGGCTTATACAATAGATTTTCCACAGGGGAAGACGACGAATATACTTTTGGGGTAATATGCGTAGTTTTCCAACATGTCCCAGAGAAAGAATTGATCCTACTCGAGATAAAGACATAGGAAAATACACCGAAACTGCGGGAAAATTTGATTGGATAAAATACATTGTATGCCAGCAAATGACAACATATATCGTGCTCTACATTTGAAGGAGGACGGTGCGACTATTTATAGAAAAAAGTAACATTAAAAAAGCAATATAAAAACAATGTTATTTGAATGTACGTGTAATATGTTCGCTAATCACTTTCCATAAATTGGTTTTGATTTAATAGTTTTTTGCATTGCTTTTCAATACGGCATCTTATCAAAAAAATCTAAGTCACCTTACCCCAGGATCGGGAAGATGACCCCAAAATGATGTTTTGAAACAATTAATTTTCGCAGGTAAAAAAAATATATTTTTCAAAGCGAAACCTGATTTTTAGCAGTCACAAAAGTTCATATTTTGTTGATAAATTGTTGAAGATAAAACTAATGAGTTATTTTGTATAAGATAAAGTTTAAAACTAAGGCGTTTTCCACCAATTTTTCTCTGATTACGAAACATGTTCTATAAATTTCAGTTTTCGTTACATAAAATTGAGTTGATTGGGATTTACTTAAACTATTTTTTTTTTAAACCTTTAGTGTATTTTTTGTTTCTGAAAATTTAATTGTCTGATTTAATTGAAATATCTATGCCGGTGCACAATAACAATGACAAAAGCATATCGAAAAAAAAAAAAATGTTTGTCTAAGTTAAAGAAAATATTTTGCTTGAATAAATTTCAAACGTTAATATATTGGTAAAATTAGTAAAGAATGATTTTTAGTATTTTTTCTTTTTTTTAAATAGTCTTTAGATATAAGTAGAGTTTATTTGGATACTGTTATTTCTCGCCAGACAGAATTTCGCTCCCCCTTTTTTTTTCTGTTTTTAAAGTAATTTTAATTAGAAAAAGCTTTTGCAGAAATGTTTTCTCGTAACAAAAACTAAAACTACTTGTAATCTTTTGAATAAAAGAATTCTGTTATAAATTCGTTTTTTAATTGGTTTTGCGAAGATTTTTCTTTCGTGATAAAACTTAAATATGTATCTAATCAATTTAAATTCAGTCAGTTGATATTTTTACGCATGAGATATACAGATAATAAGGTGAATACGAAAGTTAGTTCCAATTTTTTTTAACCTCCTCAATATCATAAAAGTCAATTTATCAAATGTTAAAGATAAACAAACTTTAAAATGCATCAAAGAAGATTTGTATGTGATGACCCGTTCCCCTTCTTTTCGTAAAACAGAATATATAATACTTATTGAGTAGTAACTTAGTACAAAACTCTTATGCGTGATGGCAAATGATTGTATTTTCACTCGGTTATTCGACGTTCCTTGCGGGCTTTTCAAGTGCTAGTGAAAGAAATAAAAATAAATAAAGAGAAGAGGCTGCTAAGACGATTACAACAAAAAAGACATTTGAAAGATATTGGAAAAGCTCAAAATGTATTTATGTATGCAGCTAATTTCCAGTACACACGGAAAATACATTTGGAACTTTTTAATTTAAAAAAAAGTGTAGCGATATTTAATAAATTCAAAATGAAGAACGCATTTGAGAATTTAAAAATGAGCATTTGAGAACAGATTGGGAACGCAATTGGGCACACTTGTGATATCATCGCTTTCTTTCGTACAAATTATTGATGATTTCAAAGCTTTGCTAGATTTGATTTATTTATTGGTGAATAAGTGAAATTTATTTTTAAGGGTGACTTTAAGTACTATTCTAAACGTCATTTATGTGTTCAAAATATGCAGTGTACAATTACACCTGTAAATCAATAAAAAAATTTCCTTAGCACATGTCTTTAAAATTTTTAAAAATATATACCACACCATTTGCTTTTAAGTAGTGATAGCCGATATTTTTTTTTTTGCAGTAAAATTTTTTTCCACTCTCTAAACTATAGTTTAAATTTCGAGTAATTAGTTTTTGTGAAAAATGATATATGTTTATGACAAATTCAACAAAACAGAGATACTAGCTATTTTTTCTCACATAACTGCACTGCTTCACTGTAAAACAAAAATGTCAAGTTTACAGCAAAAAACTGTCAGACATTTATTCTAAGGCAAATTTCCGAACATGCCTGTGTTAACAGATAACTGAAAACACAAATATAAAATCTTGATTAGGATGCTATGAAATGGACGTTTCAAACGATTTCAGACTTACTCGCTTTTAAATAAATACAGCTCGAAAATTCGAGCACGAGGAACCAAAATCTAAAAACGTGGGAGAAATTTCGAATATTCGAAGAAAAACAAATCACGCGGTTACGCGATCGTTCACAGTTAATACCCTTATAACCGGTTTGGGAATACAAAAACAGAGAAATCCTATATTTTAATACAAAGTTTTTTCTGTAAAAGGCATGGATATTTTTTTCAAAATTTAGTATTTTTAATCTTTGTGAGTAAAGATTAATGTACATTTGTTCTTTAATAGATTCATTATTCTTGTTGAATGCCACGACGAAAATTGAAAGGGTAAGTCGATAAAGGTGATATGGGACAATTTTTTGAATTTCTAGAAAAAGCTTTAAAAATGTTGTGTTTTTTAAATGGATTTTTTTCAACGGGTAAAATGGGGTCATATTAGTTATCAACCATTTCTATGACTAAGGGGACATGATACTGATAGACTTATCACCTTCATAAATGGTAAAAAGTAAATTTCAAAAGTTGTCACATATCACCTTTATACACTAGCCCCTTCAATTATTTTAGGTGATTTATAAATTCATCGCTCATTTTGTCATGCATATAAAACAAAATGCACATTATCTAAAAACATTTTTTTTCTTGTCTATACGTTAAAGGAAAGCAAAAGAAATTATGGAGGTGGAGATTGTTCGACCGGAAGGAGAAATCGCAACTCGAAAAAGACAAACTAGCCTAAGGCGAAAAGAATCATTTACCAAGAAGGGTTCCAGGATGGTCATTCAAGTATGTACTCTGTGCGAAACGTCATTGTATCGAATGATTCAATTTGATGTATTTCCTCCTGCAGTGCTTGATTTGATATTAAACTTTATTGGGTAAATTTTATCGGTATGTCTAGATAAGTAAGGTCAGGTCAGGTAAAATGAGCTACCGGGGCGAAATGAAGTCTACAAAAGCAAGCAGTACTCTGTAAAAAATGAATGTTGTTTTTACAGTATCATACAGCTAATTTTATAGTAATAAAATATAAAAATTGCTAACTTTACAGTAACAAACTATAAAATTTCTATTTTTACAGTAACAAACTGCAAAATTGCTAATTTTAGTTTATCACCGTGCATTTTACAGTTTTAAACTGGAACCTTTGCTGTCAGGGCCATTCCATGAAAAGTGAAACCAATTGGTCAAAAATTCATATTGAAGTTATGTTGCTATGTTATACATCATTTTAAAGCTTAAGATGTATATTTTAAGAATCCTGCATTGGTTTTTTGGTGCGAGTTATAATAACACTTGTTTTCTTAGTTGGAAGTACGATATTCACGAACTTGTAAAAATCAGAAAAAAGAACACATTTTCAAATGCATATTTCTCATCGAAAAATAAAAACAAAAATAACTACTTGTAGCACAATTTTAACTACTAATACGGTACTATAATAATATGCATTCATTAATTTCTTTTGAATTGATCTAAATGGTGTAAGTGAAGTTTGAAAAAAAGAAGTTTGATGTTACGTCTGTAACAAAAAAGAAGCAAAAGTTGTCATTACGTCCTAAAAAATCAAAATTAAAAAAAAAACCCTTAATGGTCCTTTTGGCAAATTCTTAGAGTAATTGCCCACCATAGTTAAAAATATTGCAACTGATTTAGTTTTTAAATTAATGCTGTTACAGACGTAACATTTCGGACATAACAAATGGCTCTATGTTACGTCCGTAGCAAAAGTAAATTTCCAATTAAATAGGTAAAAAGCACAGGATGAGCAATACATGTACATAGCATACTATGGTACGAGTACTAAAGTTTCTGGTATTCTGATTTTAAAATTTTTAATTATGTCGGTATGTAATTGAAATTTATTTCTTAAGATTAATAAAATATGATGTATAACATAGCAACATAACTTCAATGTGAATTTTTGACCAATTGGTTTCACTTTTCATGGAATGGCCCAATAGTATTCTGCTATATCATCCAACATTTTCAATTTTTAAGTTCTCCTAAGACCAATCACTGATTCCAGAGAGGAATTTACTTTTCCCGATTTTTTTATGTAGCAGCCCCATTATGCATTAATTTTAAGAATACAAATAAATAAATTTGTGTGAAGGCCCTTCTAAACTTTTCTTGTGTCAATCTTTCTTGGAAATAATTGTCTTAAGATGCATTAATTTATTGTTACATATTGACATATCGGCATATGCTCTCAACTCCCTCAGACTTACCCAAATTTTCTAAAACTATTACAGTATAACTTAAATATTCAAATAATGTGTTAATTAATGCTACTGTATTGTTTTAGCACAAAACTCTTTGTTTATTCCTGCTTTAAAATACTGTTTTCTACTTTCAAATCAGAGATGTTACGTCTGTAACACCACTTTGTTTCGTCCGTAACAAGTTTATGAATTTTTTTCACAAATTCGGCAGTCAAAATCCACACAATCTTTATGGTTTTAGAAAGCTTGAAGTCTCTAGAACACGTATTAAAAAAAAAGTTCAAAATTTCCGTATAATTCAGAGGAATATTGTAAGTTGTATGACATAGTCGAGTTTTTGCTGTTTTGTGAATTACGTCTGTAACAGGCAGTTTTTAATTTCTGTATTTTTTTTGTAATTAAGCAATCTGCACGCAAATTTAATGTAGCATAAACATCATCAAGTTACACTACAGGAAAAAAAATTGAAGACTTTCATCAGCCCAAACTAGAATTATTTGTGTTCAAAGTCTGCGATTGTTACGTCTGTAACGATGGAATTGCCCGTCAGTATTGTACTATTTTTACTTCCTTTTACGTAGTAAAGGAAGTATTGTGATTGCGAAAAAAAAAATCACTCAAATTTGAGTCTAAATTTTGATTTTGCTCACCCCCGAATGAATGTTCAGTAGTTTTTTCGACCTGTCATCACGTGCATATGTACCTAACAACATATAAGCCGCCGAAAAATCCTTTTCAACCACCCCCGAGTTAATTACGACGAGTTTTCTCGTGACGTCTGTATGTACGTGTGTGCGGATGTATGTATGTATGTGGGTCGCATAAAAACTATATGCCGTAGAAGCTTCTAATTTGGTATGTAGGCTCTGAGGATGGTCTAGTTGTGCACCTCCCCTTGTGGTTGCATTCGAATGTTCCTAAGAAGGGTGTTTTACCCCTTTTTTGGGGTAAATCAGTGTTAATTTCAATGCAGACTCAAGTGATATGAATTGGCACGACCACTTGGCGATGTGTCGCCAAGCTTCTGGTCGCCAAGTGTTTGACGCCAACTTGGCGACATATCGCCAAGTTGGCGACAAATTTGGCGAAAAAAATATTTTTTGAATTTGGGTTCAACTTGGCGCTATTGGCGATATTTTGCGAAAAATTCACTGAATGACATTAAAATCAGCAATATTTAGAAAATTAACCATTGTAAAATATTTTTTGCATTGTTTCGTGGCAGATTAGGGGAGTAAATATTTGAATTGTTACCTTGCTCACTCCAAGCACTTTTTTTAACATTTAAGGCAACTACTAAGAAATTTACACGTAAAAGGAAGTAGTGTGGGGTCCATACCAGATTTTTTAAACTTATAACACAGCTAAATTTTGCCGCAATAAACTGTAAAATTTCTAACTTTACCGTAAGAAATGGTAAAGTTGCTAGTTTTACAATTTATTACTGTGAAATTTATTATTTGTTGGTATGTTGGTCATTCATTATACCGGTCATTTTCATTTTAAGGAATATTTTAAAACTACAATTTTTATCTTGCAACTTTGAATCTAAATTGTTAGCTTATCGATTGTTGAGATGCTAATTAATTACATTTTTATCCTAGGACTCCGACATCATGTTATGGCGCAGAGAGCGAGCTCTGCTGAAACTGTTACTCTGTGAAGAAGAATTTCTGAACATGATTAATTTAGCAAAGGAACGATTCATATTGCCGTTACGTAAACAATATACGTTAGTAACCCCTATAGAAATAGATCTATTATTTGGAAACATTGACCAGGTACGTTAAGAAGTTTATTTTAACTGTATAATAACTTAAATTATAGTTAAAAAAACCTTGAAAATACGCTTTTAGAGTAAATGTAATGTAGTTTAGCTTTTAGTATTAATAATATTATTAAACTAGCGTTACCCGCCCCGGCTTCGCCCGTGGTAAAATTTAAAGGATTTTCGCTGCTATCGCTGTATTCATAATTAACGAATTTCAAAAATAAGTACAGCAAATATAATGTTAAATTTAGATGTAATGTTACCATTGTTTATTAGATTTGCCTTGGATTTGTGCGCCAGTTTTCTGGCAATAAACTTTTTCAGTGGTGTGAAGCTGAGTTAAAAATTGATATTTCTTGACAGTTAAACTATGTTAATACTACTTGATAGCAGTAGTTTACATAAACTCTTCATGAGTTTGGCATAGCGTTAAATCCACGGCTGAACATTTGAGATCAAGTCATGACTTGAACAATGGTGAGTCATGGAAATTTCATGGAACACTGTTTGTACTTGTTTGTTCGTATGTGGTTCTTTTAACTTTCAATGAGTTTAGCATATCTGCTTGGCAGCAGCAAAATACTTATATGAGGCTTTTAAATTGGAGTATTACTGGAAAAAATCCGTACGCTGTGACATGTAGATGAGCATTTTCATAACTTTTGAAACAATATGACATTTTCTTGTACGTTGGTTAGCGATATGTATCGCTTGAGCGACACATCTTGACAGAAACATAATTAAAAAAAGTTGGTTCTCTATTTAACCACTCTCAAGGGACGAAAAAAATTGCCCTTAAGTAGAAAATATGTTTTAATAGAAATTTTGAAAAACTTTACAGTGGAATGTCTGGGACCAAGTCTTTAAATAGAGATAGTCGTTAAATAAAGCATAGTTAAACAGAGAACCAGCTGTACAGCTAAATGGTGCAAAATAATTGTGATTAAAAACTGGTAGGAATAATGATTTTTAATTAAAAAAAAAATAAGTGGAGTTATTGACGTGCAGAATAAATACACTAACTGCATTTTCACAAATTAAACATAAGTAGATATGAGTAAAAATTAAAGTCAGAGAACAACAACAAATGAGTGGCAAAATGTTTTAAAAAATAAATTTTATTGAATGACCACCCTGACCTGAATTAAAATGGTTTTGGGAGCAAGACTCTTCACAATAACTATTTTAGAGAATTGAAACAGTCAAAAATTACTATTTCTTGATATGTACACAAAGTTAAGATGGCTTCGTAGCTCTAGATTCTAAGGAGTTTCTGTAAGCTCCTGATGATTATCTGAAAATAGTTTCCTTTTGTCAGAGCAATTCTTGACTTGAATCATGCTAATCCATAAACACAAAAATAACAGATTTGTACTTGTCAATTGCATTTCTTTACTCTATCAGGGGTTTTTGCACATCTGATGTGCAGCTGCGGGATATGTAATGAGACTCATTAGTTAAGAATATAGCATGACAAAATCTAAAAGTTGTGAAATTGAAGATGAGAATTGTCATAAGTTTAAAGATTAAAAGTTATTTTTTCTTTTTTTGCAAAATGGTTAAAATTCATCTTAATGTTGCAAAGGAATTTGAATTAAAACCAGCAGGGGAAAACATTTTTGAATAAAGAAACTTATGTGAAGCTGTCAGTCTGCAAAAGAATCACTGCAAATACTTCACTTGATTGCAATACTTCATTTGCAAATTAAACACCAGTAGTATGAGAAAAGTTTAAAGACAAAAAACAATGACAGATAAGTAGTGCAAGAGAAATATTTTCCAATAAAGAAAAGTATGTGGATCTATTGGCAGTCAAAAGAATGATGTTTACTTCATTTACACAAATTAAACAACTGTGGATGTAAGCAAACTCAAAGTACAGGCAACAGTGATAGGTTTTTAGCTCCCCCCCCTTCCCTGTGGTTAAATGGATTTGGGTGCAAGATTTTTCCCAAAGCTCTTCTAATCCGCTGAAGCAGTGTCGAAAATTGCTTTTTTTTTATAAATGCAAGCTTTGCACACATTTCATGCCCCCCCCCCCTCTCTGTATGAAAATGGATTTTGGAGCAAGATTTTTGGTAAAAACTACGGTTGGCTGGAACAGAGTCAACAATTGATCTTTCTTGAAATGCAAACAAAGTCATTACTGCTTCATGTACTTTCCTTTAACTGGAGATGAAAATAGTGAATAGTTCTATCAGCATCTGATTATTTATGAGTAGCGACCTTTGGTTAAGCAATTCTTGATTTCAATGATTTTGAACCATGGAGATAAAAAAAACACCCATTTGTACTTGTCGATTCTTATGTGTTTCTTCAAACTTTCAGTGGTTTTAGCATATCTACTGGGCAGCACCAGAATACTTGACAGGCTTTTTTGGTAGGAGTATTACATAACACAAAATCCATAAGTTTGCCACAAAAAGGCGATTTCTTAGACACAATTTGGTTTTCAAATGGAGGGGGGGGGGATATAAACACATCTTGGCAGAAATATAATTGGAAAAATTTTCTTTACATTACAAAAAAGTGGGAGACAAAACCTGCAAGGGAAAATAAATTTGAACAAAAAAAGTTAACAAAAGCTATTGATATCCAACAGTATACTTACCGCAGCTGCGCAAATTAACCATCAGTACAAAGGAGCAAATAAGATAGTCAGATAACAAACAGGTAAGTGGCGAGATGCTTCAAAAAAAAAAAAAAAAAACTTATAATTGCTTGACTCTTTGCCCTTTCCCACTTTTATGTGTTAAAATGGATTTCGGAGCAAGATTTTCTGAAAAAACTCATGTAGTGTGTCAGAGCAGAGTCAAAAATTGATATTTCTTGAACTGTAGACGTAGTTACTACGGTTTTGTAGCTGTAAATTCTTGCGAGTTTCTGTAAACTCGTGCTGGATTTGGCTAATAGTTAGATCAGCAGCTGATTTTTTGAGAGTAGCGACTTTTGGTTAAGCAATTCTTGATTTCAATGTTTCTGAGCTATGGAGATAAAAATAACACCCATTTGTACTTGTCGATTCTTATGTGTTTCTTCAAACTTTCAGTGGGTTTAGCATATCTGCTGGGCAGCACCAGAATACTTGACTGAGACTGTTTGGTAGGAGTATTACATGATACAAAATCCATAAGTTTGTGCCACAAAAGGCGATTATTCAGTTTTTCAGAAAGTATGATATTTTCTTCGAAAATTGTTTTCGACATGTAATGGCTTCAGAAAATTAACACATCTCGGCAGAAATAAAATTTGAAAATTGATTTAATTGTTGGAGAGTTTGGAATAAAATCTTAAGGGGGAAATGTTTTTCAACAAAGAAAATTAAGTGGAGCTATTGACGTCCAAAAGAAGTAAACTAAATTCAGTTTCACAAACTAAACATTAGTTAGTATATTATAAGCAAAAATGAAAATGGCAGAACAATGTCAATTAAGTGTCGAGATGTTGAAAAAAAACAAACTTAATTTCAATCTCCCGCTCCCCCTTCCGTACTAAAATTGTTTTTCGGAGCGAAAGATTTTTGCCAAAACTCTTGTAGTGGGTTGGAGCAGAGTCAAAAGATGGATATTTCATGAAATTTAAACAAATTTAAACTGCTTCGTACCCGTAGATTCTTGCAAATTCTGTCAGCAGCTGAATAATTAAGAACATGGGCTTTTAGTTAAGCAATTTCTGATTAGAATGACTCTGGATAATGGAGACGAAAATAACACTTATTTGTACATGTGTATGCTCATGCCTTCATCAAACATTCCATGTGTTTCGCATTATTCGCTGGGCAACAGCAAAATACTTGAAAAACACTTTTTAGTTGCATTATTAGATAACACAATTTGGTTTTTAAATTGAGAGGGAGATACAAATCTTGGCAGAAATATAACTGGAAAAATTTGTTTTACATTACAAAAAAGTCGGGGACAAAAACTTCAAGGGAAAATAATTTTAAACAAAGAAAGTTCACAAAAGCTATTGATATCCAAAAGTATACTTACCGCAGTTGCGCAAATTAAGCATCAGTAAAAAAAAAAGCAAATAAGATAGTCAGATAACAAACAGGTGAGTGGCAAGATGGTTCAAAAAAAAAAAAAAAAAACATCTAATTGCTTGACTCTTCGCCTTTTCCCACTTTTATGTGTTAAAGTGGATTTCGGGGCAAGATTTTCTGGCCATATCATAACCTTAAAATACACAGATGGCGAGAAAACCTTTCCCCAGTGTACCAAATGCCACCAGCACCGAGCTTCCCCCAAACACATTTTGGACTGTCTCGGAATTTCCAGAGAGGATATTTACTCGTCTCCTCTGCTGGTTGCGGACTTCCTCAGGGTCAATGGTTTATTTGAGCTGGTCTGACTTCGTCAGACCAGTTGGCAGATAAGAAGAAGAAGTAGGAGTATTACATGACACAAAATCAATAAGTTTGTGCCACAAAAATGCGATTTTTCATAATTTTTCAGAAAGTATGATATTTCTTTCAACAATTGTTTCAGACATGTTTACAGTTTAAAATATAGACACATCTTGGCATTGAAAATTGATTTTAATGATGCAAGAGAGCTTGGAATGATAGCTGCAGGGGAAAATGTTTTTCAATAAAGAAAACTGAGTGGAGCTACTGACGTCCAAAAGAAGAATACTTATTATGTATGTTGAACAAATTAAACATCAGTAGATATAAGCAAAATTCAGTGTCAGAACAGCTACAGGAAAGCGGCGATACATTATAAAAATATGACTGTACTTTTCTGAATAAGATTGTAGGATATTTTCTCCAATTAAGGGCTATGTATGTATGAAATTAGGAGCAAAAAGAACATACCATGAGAAATAATGCAATGCGAAGCATAGTAGAAATTTCAAAAAGTAAATATTTTCACGTGTGATAAATGTATGTAAACCACCACAAAAGAATTTTAGAAAGTAAATTGAAAATTTTGAAAGAAAAACCCTGGAGGAAAATTGATAAACATTGTTATCAACTACTTACCAAATACTGGAAAACGTACTAATACTATAGTGCGAATACGAATTGAAGAATTTTTGTAAATAAATAATCCGCCAAATTAAGTAAAAGAGAAGAAAAGTTACTGCCTCAAAAATAAAGTAAATGTCAGGAAATTAAAAAAAGTAATCCAGCAAAAGAAGAAAATAAATCAGAGCGGAATGAACGAAATAAAGCGAATGACACTTACTTTGAAAACTGTAAATAAACGCACATGGCACATGCCAGAAGTTGGCAATTGATTTCACTTCAATCACAAAGAAAACCCTTTTGGAGTGCAAAAGAAAAAGGAGCGATACGTTGTGAATATAAGTTTTAAATAAATTTTTAAAAAATCTAGGGCGAATTTAAAAATTTCGGCTACGTCTTGCACATTATCAGTGTGTGGAATAATTTTGTACCAATTTTCATAATCGTACGTTGCGTAAATTTTCCAGGAGAGCGTTTGACCCGAACCCGTGACGTCATCAAACTTTGATTTTATATATATAGATATATTAGATTTATATTCTCAAAGAACGTGAATTTTATCTTTTTTTCAGAGTTACATACAAACAACTGAAACACTTATTGCCGTCCCCGCTTAATCGGGCAACGGATAAACGAATACCCCGCTTATACGAATAAAATATTCTGGAACCGAATATTTCTCTTGCTATAGACGCAACGTTAAAGATCCCCGCTTAAATGAATACCCCGCTGAATCGAATAATATTTCTTGGAACCAACAGTATTCGTTTAAGCGGGGCCGACAGTACATGTAATATAGTTTAGCCTTTAGCATTAATAAGAGTATTAAATATATTACTTTTATTGTCGTAAAGAAAGTACATTTTATCTTTTGTTCAGAGTTACATACATACAAACAAACAAATCCACAAGTGAAACTAATAAAAACGTACTAAAAATAAGCAACGAAACAAACGACGTGAAATATATTTGTCTTATATAAATGTAAGAATGTTTCTCATATAAATGAAATCTATCCCCACATTATCCGGGCATGCCGCAAAATTCGGGGGTCATCAGGTTTACAACAACTCTGTTCTGGTCCTTTCTGATAAATTGTTTTAAAAACATCTTTAATTCAGGCCCGTCATTTCCACCCTCTCATTTTGAAACTGGAACTCCAGCTATAAGAGATTTACTTTTTTTTTAAATTGCAAAATGAACCACGGATTATCTGGCATTCGAATTTCCCGGCATAGGAGTGAACCTCACTTATTTCCGGTATGCCGGCTAATGCGGGGTAATAGGGGGGCTAAAACGAGTATTAACATTTCTTTAGAGGAGCTAAGAATACTGATTTACTACTAAAACCGTTTTTACTGATACTCATAATTGAATGTAACATGGTTATGAAACATCTTTCATTTCCCAATCTCAAGTAATAGCATAGCTCTAAACTGTCATACTCTTTTCTGTTGAGACTTTTCTTCATTCTAATGATTTTCAGTCAAACATGTTCATTAAGTACAGTCAGTTATCTCGCTTAAGCCCGGGCTAAAGCAGTACTACAAAGCAGTACTAAAGCAGTAATGTAAAAGCCGCTTCGCTACACTCTTCCCCTAAGAAAACGTTCTACGAATTAGCACATCTTGTGCCCTTGCTCAAGACTTGAGAAAAGTCGACTTCTTTTCATGCGTTTCTCAATCGTAATTGCTTCCAGGTAAAGCTTGATTCTAAAAAGATTCTACAGTGGCCAGTGGTCAGTAAAACCATAGAAGTTAGTGGCCACTTAGCCATTCTCGTGGCCACTTTGGCATTCTGGTGCCCACTTTGACCAGTGTTCTAAAACTATAATCCTACAAACTTTATTTTGCACATAGTAATATTAGATTATGTACTTGCACAAATCTTAACGAAATTACTATTAAGTTAGTAAGTTATTAACTAAGTTTTAAGCAAAACTTGCGAACCTTTTAAGAAAAATAGAATTATTCATTTTAAAGTTAGATAATTATTAAAGCAAATGGCTCGATTTTCTCTCCAAATTAACACTAGCTGTCAGAGACAATGCTGAGTCTTAGGGGAAAAAAATAGGTTGCCAATTTGGTGACGAACATCACATCTTGTTGTCACCAAAACAAAAACGTTTTAGTCGCCACTGGCGAGTGGCGACCGATAGTCTCGACCTTTATTTCCAGGCAACATACAGGCAGGTTGATGCATTAAAAAATAAGCTGTTTATTAAAGTATTGTGATTTGACTTTCGTGCATAACTCTGGTCATCCCCTCCCCTAATTTTTGAAGCTCTTACTAAGATTTTGTTATGGATTTTTCGACTGTTTTTGTTTTCTTTTCCAGGTTGCCTCTATTCATGAAAGGTATATTCAGAAATTAAGACAGCTGACACAAGGGAGCGATGACAGTATTGGAAAATTGTACCAGAATCAGGTGATTTTATTTTCAACATCTAACCGTAAGACTTTGTCCTTAGTTCGTATTAAACAATTATTATTCGGCGTATTTGTTATCCATCACCAGTCTTTTAGTTTCACTTTCTTCACACCTGTCAAGTGTGGAGAAAGCGCTGGACAGGATTAGAGTTCATAAACCAACAATTTAAATCACATTCTGAATTACAGTAGCATTTGGGAGGGTATATGCTCCTCAAATCCCGTCCCATTCTCTCCCATTAATCAGAAATCCTCCATGGAGCAAATTAAGGTCAGTGTGGGCACGGAGAAGCATACCTATCAACTTATGATGCCACACTTTTGTGATAGAGTTTTTCAATAAATACGAGTTTGGAATTGTATTTGGTGCGCTGTTCCCTCCTACACTGCAAAAAAAAAAAAAAAAAAAAAAGAAAAGAAAAGAAAAAAAAAGTTGTTTTTACAGTAAAATACTGAAAACAGAGGTTTCAGTTTAAATCTGTAAAAGCGCAGTAATAAACTAAAACTAGCGTTTTTAAAGTTTGTTATTGTAAAACTAGAAATTTTAGTTTATTACTGAAACATTAGCAATTTTACAGTTTATTACCAAAAAATTAGCAATAAAAACTGTAAAACTAGCAACTTTATAGTTTGTTACTGTAAAACTAGTAGTTTTACAGTTTATCAAGGTAAAATTAGCAGTTTCACAGTTTTTTACTTTAAAATTAGCTGCATTATACTGTAAAAACAACAGTGTAATACTGGCAGCAGATGTTCCAGTTTAAAACTGTGAAATGCACAGTAATAAACTGTAAAACTAGTAATTTTAGTTTCTGACGGTAAACTAGTAATTTTACAGTTTACTATTGTAACATTCGAAATTTTACAGTTAATTACTGTTGAATTACAATAAAATTAGCTGTATTAAATGGTAAAATCAACACATATTTTTTGAAGTATATATGTACTCAATATATACTTCAAATAGGACTTCAGCGTGAGTAGGATTCGTCTGCTAAAGTTTGTATTGCGAAGACGTTTTCGTATCGCAGCTGAGTAACATTTAATGTCTGATTAAAAAATAAATAAATAAATAAAACTTTAACTAAAGTACAAGGTTTTTTTTCTTGTCGATGAACACAGAAAAAGCATCTCATATTGGCAATGTCGCCCAAATTTAAGACCATGTGTTTAAACGTGTTTCATCATGCTCTTTCATTTGCTACTTATTCATTTTTGTTCCATTTTGTCACAGTTTGTATGGTTCCCTAGTAACAATTAAAACTCATTTCATAGCAGTTGGTAACACCGAAAAACACCTGGAGAATTTGGCCACATTAGCTTAAGAAAACCCAGTTTTCATACACACAGATATCCACTGCTTAATTGAATCGGGTAGATAACTTCTACAGACATTGTTAGACCTCATGTTTACAGGCACTTTCAATAAAATTGCCTGAAACAGTCAAAGATTACCAATCATGTATAAATTGATATTTACAGAGCCGAAAATTTGACTTTAAGAACTATAAGACATTTTTAATCGCAGTAATTATGACTTCTTTTCTAATCTTGCAGGTAGAAGAAAGGATAACAGTGTTGAAGAAGTATGTGAAAGGTCTACCTATTGCAAAGATACTTCTCAGATACAAGTGCTGCAACAAATTGTTTTCAAGTTTTATTGAGGTAAATTGATTTTAATGAATGAAAAAGAAATTAAATCTTCACTTCGTCACAAATTTGACTCATTTTTGGGGGTTTTTCGTTTAGAAACTCAATGTTGATGCCAGTATAAAACCGAAGGAGGATGAAACTCTCACCAAAGTAGGTTTCACTTATTTATTACTGATTCCGCTGGTGATAACGATAGTTAAATTACGTTTCATTTTAATACTGAAAATGAGCTGTAAGTAAACAGTTCTTTCACCATTAAACGTTAATAATTCTTTTATTGAGGATTCAAAAAGGCGGCATCAATATCCAAGATGCCATTTCAAGATATTTTGCTCCAAAAATCAATTGTTTTAAAATCTATCCGCTGGAATTAAATTAATTACTGGGTGGCAAAAGGACCTTTATAACGAGGCTAATTACATTGCTGATTTAAAATAAACACTTTTAACAGTTAATTTATTTAAAAAAGAAACGACATTACTTACCGGTACCCCCAGCGGAGGGGGGGGGGGAACCTGATAAACAAAAAAAAAAAAAGGAAGAAGAAGAATTAGGAAATATGGATTACCAAGAGTATAGATGCAATTCAGGTAAAGTAAAAATATCATTTAATACATACATAAAAGAGAAATGCACACGTGCGTGGGTGTGGACCTAACATACGTATAGATGCAATACACCGCCAAATCGGTTAATTCACCGAATGACACTCTTCATAATAAATTATAAAACATAATTTATTCTTTTATTGAATAAAGCAAAAAGAAGGTATATCAACACTCAAATGCTTTGTTTATCATTCCAAATTGTACTAATAAGTAATTGTACTAATTTTATACTAATAAAAAAATCAACTGAAATAGCATTGTATGAATGATGAGTTATGATAAGATATCTTTTAACGACTGATAAAATATTTCTGACAGGTTTTAAACACCACAGAGGAGAAAATTGACGTCATGAACTTCATAGAGAAACCAATACAGGTATACTTCATTTTGTCATGACATAAGATAATTAAGAACACCATAGAGAGACAAAGAGTAAAAATGTGAGAAAACAAAAATAGCAAGTAGCTCTAAATGTTTAAAATTTATCATTGTGGTTTTGTTCAGTTGTAAAATTAGATTAAAATTTATACGAATATTTAAGCTTCATATTCATGAACTTCTGCTTGCGTACTGCACCTTTAAGGGGATCATTCAACTCGATTTTGCTCTATTCAGTCGAATTCTAGCTGCTATTATCATATCGAAAAATTTCTTTTCGGATGGTGTAACACTAAAAAATAAATGTTGCTTTTGCAGCATAGTACAGCTAATTTTATGGTAATAAACTGTAAAAATTGCTAGTTTTACCGTAATAAACTGTAAAATTTCTACTTTTACAGTACTGAACTGTAAAATAGTTAATTTTACAGTAATAAACTGTAAAATTACTAAGTTTACAGTTTATTACCGTACATTTTACAGTTTTAAACTGCAACCTCAGCTGCCAGTATTATACTGTTGTTTTTAGAGCATAAAACAGCTACATTTTACGGCAATAAACTGAAAATTTTCTCACTTTACAGTAAGAAACTAAAATTACTAGTTTTGCAGTTTATTACTGTGCATTTTACAGTTTTAAATTGAAACCTCGGCTGCCAGTAGTTATACTGTAAAAACCACAGCTCATCTTTGCAGTGTAAGATTGAATGATCCCCTGTATCTGTTTTAGATACTAGATATGCATTATAATGTTCTGTCAGCTCCAAAAGTAGCATTAATTGGCATAAGTTTCTTTAATTTTAGTCCAGTCAATGGTTTTGATATTCCCCAATTTTTTTTCGGTTTTCAGTATAGTTTTGCCATGCACATTTTTTTTTCAGTATATATCAGAACTGACTATGCACTTGGGTATGGTTCTACACTTTACTGCCGTTGGACATAGGGATTATGTTTGTCTGGAAAGTGTAATTTCAAGTAAGTGTTTTTCTCTTCTTTTGCTGTTTAAAGTGTCTAGTACGCTAACAACAATGATGGAAATGCATAAAAATTCCCTTCTCAAATAGGATAAAAAGAGTTTTTAGTTTTAGTGGCATTTTCCACGATAATCATTTAATATTTATTCTAGTACTATATACAGTGGAATAATAATTTACCCTAACAGCGCAATCTATCGGCTCATTTTTGAACTTTTTTTTCTCATTTAACAAATTTTCACTGCTTTTTGATTGTTCTGGTGAAATAACAAGTTTTTCTGATCAGTAGTTTTCAAATTAGAGCGTTTTTAAATCCGAACTTTAATTATAATTACCCGATGGAACTATATTTTTAGCCAATCGTGCCATTTGGAAATCCTGTTCTGTGAGTAATTTAGATTTTTGTTTTAAAGAAATCCAACTACCGATACGTAGTAACCAATTAGACAATCTGTAAAATTTTGGACTGTACAATAATAAATGCATTTGTTTTGCCTAGGGTAGTATTTTTTTACCTTAGTAATATAGTATGGTTCCGAAAAGTTGAGCTATGCTTTCGACAATGTAAACTTTGTTCAACAGCTATTTTATAGTTCAACAATAGTCCAAGTAAAACAAACAAAAAAATCTTACCCATGACTATAACTAGTAATTTACCATACACGTGTTGGAAAAAATATGTTCATGTCATGTACAAAACACTAGTTTTGAATGATATTGTGAATTTTGGGAATGCATGGACTTATTTCCTCATTTACTCGGACTCATTTACTCATCAGATTGTACTTTCTAAAACCGCAACCAAAGAGGTCGTGGATTTTTTTTAAAAAAAGAAAAAGAATTGGAGTTCTGACCCATACATTTATCAAAAGTATTAAAAACTTTTGCTTACAAGAGTAATTTTTTCTTTCTTTTCTTGATTACTAATTCCACTCCACTTCCCAGGTTTTCAAGCATTCAGTAAAGAGATAAAAGAGGTGATTAATCATAATTCGAACTTAGAAGATTTCAACAGCTACGAACATGCTTTTGCCGAGGAGGAACCGTACATTAACCTTGAGACTTTACAAGAAAAAATCATTTTTGCAAAAGGACCAAAGGTATTTTGATCACATTTTCATCAACAAGATACTATACCTTCCCCTCCTCCTCATTCTAGCTATTTTTCTCGCCAAATGTACATCGATGGCTCATTGTTCATATTTGCTAACTGACGTGTGACGTTCATTTCAAAAATAATTTAATTTGGTTTTCGTTTTTTTTCTTTTCTATTTCTAATTATTGCTTCATATTTTCAATTCTTTTTCAGAACTTTTCTCTCGTACATCCAGGAAGATTCTGGCTTTTCTGTGGAGAACTGTCAAAAATAGAAGGTCGACATTATATCCAAGTAATACTCTGTAATAGTTAGAGTAAATTTTGTAGCGAAACTCATGAAGCACATAAATATTATTTTATTTTTGTTTTCAATTAAAAAAATATCTTGCGATAAGAATATAAGATGAAGATAGATGATTGCAAAAGTACTCTAATAAATGATACAAGCATTAATCATGCTCTCATGCTTGGAAATTTCAACAAAATACAACTAATTGTATTTGGTCAATACATTTAACAGTTTGATTTTTCGTTCGTGAGTTTGAATGCATTGTTAATATTACTTTGACATTAAAAAAAACTTGTTTTTTTTCCCCTTGTTCTATACTTTCCGAGTAATCACGATTGCTTATTGCTTTCACTTGACCGTATATAATGTTCCTTTGATTTTATTTTCCCTTGCTTATAATGCAAACTTCTTTGGTTCATGGGCTTCCTCAACCATATCTTTTCTCCAAAGTGGCTGTGTCCATGTCCCCGGAATCGACTTTATTTATACGCGACCCTCTCAAATTGACACAATCCCTTTTAGACACCCAGCACACGGGATCCAGTATCAAGCTTCTGGTATTCCTTCACTGCAAAAAATAAGCTGCTGCTTTTACAGCCTAATTCTGGAAGCAGAGTTTCCAGTTTAAAACTGTAAAATGCACAGTAATAAACTGCAAAATTAGCAATTTTACAGTTTATTACTGTAAAGCATTAATTTTAGATTATTACTACAATTTTACAGTTTAATACCGCAAAGTTAGCTAGCTGTATTATACTGTAAAAACAACAGTTTAATACTGGCAGCAGAGGTTCTAGCATAAAATTGTAAAATGCACAGTAAAAATGTAAAACTAGCAATTTTACAGTTTATTACCTTAAAATTGACACTTTACAGTTTATTAGTGTAAAACTAGCAATTTTACAGATTATTACCGTAAAATTGACAGTTTACAGCTTATTAGTGTAAAATTAGAAATTTCACAGTTTATTACTATAAAATTAGTTGCTGTAAATCTTAAAATTGTTACTGTAAAAACATTCAATTTTTACAGTGTTTGAATTTTGGTTTCTTAAATTCAAACTATATTTTTCCCAAAAATGATTGCGATAAGAGCCATTTATAGAAACAAGAAACCCAACGAGTAGTGAAAAGATTTGAATTCAAAACATCAACATTCAAATGTTTTACTTTTTCTTTTTTTGTTTTTTGTTTTTTTGAACAGTACTGGGCGTTGCTTTTATCAGACTGCTTTATCTTGACAAGACGAACAGAACAAAGAGTGTTGCTGGTATTGGACGAACCTGTGATGTTGCGTTCGATATATCAAGCTACATTCGATGCAAAATATGGTAACTTTTGTGTTGTTTTTAGCTTCCAATTTTCAGAATAAAATCTGACTTACTTGATGTTTCATAACACTTTCCTTATTTTTCTTTCCAGATACGGAATTTCGCATTTTGTTTTCCGTTGAGGTAAGTCATGTTGGCTTTCAAAAAAATTTTTTTTTTTTTTTTGCACAAAATGTTGAAAATTAAGAATCCGAAATTCTTAAAAACGGAACAATTACAATGTTAACGGGATAAGAGGGGGAAGGGGCTTCTTTATCAAAGTATACTAAAGTTAGTGGGTCAAAGGCAAAAATAATAAGTTTCGTCCAAATTTATAAACTGTATCAAGAGAAGAAATAGCGGAAGTAAAAGTCAAAGGATGCTGTTTTGTCGCCAGCATTTGTATAATTTAGACAACATTCACTGTTTGCTCTACAGATAGGTTTGCACAGAGAGGAAACATTTATTGTTTCTAGAGAAAATATTTATTGTCTTTTTTCTGAAAAGGCGATTCTGTGCGTACTGAACGCACATCAGTCGGCCGACTTCT
The DNA here is from genome assembly GCA_038373865.1 of Uloborus plumipes. Taxonomy (NCBI): domain Eukaryota; kingdom Metazoa; phylum Arthropoda; class Arachnida; order Araneae; family Uloboridae; genus Uloborus; species Uloborus plumipes. The sequence continues at coordinate 34,994 of JAXGGA010000108.1, forward strand.
TGTTTCTTCAACATTCTACAAGTATTACACTTCAAGCAAAACTTCCATGTGCATTAAATCTTTTTTCGTTCTATTAAATACCCTTTAAAAAATCCTTTTAAATAACATTAAATATAATTGTAGAAAGAAATTGTAAAACTCAAAGAAGCCTTAGGACTAAAAGAATCCGTACAAATAAAACGAAGAATGTGTATGTGCGCGTGTGTGTATGCATGTTCCCTACACCAATCCACAGTTTACGTCGGATCTGGACCAGATTTGACAGGGAGGTACTTGGCTACCCGGGTATGGTCGTAGGGGAGTTTTCGAACGCCAAAACAGTCCCAACAGTTCGAATTTTAATTTAACGACTCCAAAATGGAGTAAAATGGCTCTTTCTACCAGAAATAATTATTGGATCTTCATCCTTCCACAGGTTTTGAAAACTCCTAACCGCTAACTTCACCTAGAAAAAGGATACAGGCATTTTTAAGTTGGTAAAAGTTAATTTAAAATTCGATTTTAAAAGTTTTCTGCGAGCGTGACAGAAATCATTCATTGTTGGCATTTTTTTTCTTGAGTACGAACAAATAAAGTTCTTGCTTTTGTTTTTAGTCTTTTCCTGTTGATGGGGATTCAAAAGTTTTTTGGACATACATTAATTTTTCGTACTACGTGCCAGCAAAATATCTACTTTAATCTGATCGGGACTTTTCGATACGCGTCACTTGATATAACTTTCATTCTCAAGGTAGACCCAGTGCAAGGCCAGGCCACACAGGTAGTAAAAAATTAAAAAAAAAGTCATTTAAGAGGTAGCTGTTTCCAAACTTTCCAGCGCCAAACAGTCAAGGGTATCGCCTAGAATTACGTTGAATTGTTTACCATTTCTCCTGAAACATACATAAACGAGTTTATTTTCCCGTAAACCAGCATTGATCTTCTAACATCAGATAAACATGGCTCCCTTCTGGCTTGGGCAGCAAAAAATTTCAAATATAGGTTTGCAACTATTAAATTATCTTCTAAATACAAAGCATATTCTAATGAAAAACAAAAAATACTATGTAATGCAGAATTGATATGAAACTCATCTTTTCAAATTATTAAGCATAATGGTTCAGTAAAATTTCACTATTGGTGAATTTTTTCCCTAGTGTTGCATTTAGGACTTTTTTCCCCAGTTCTAAGCGTTGAAGCAACAAATCGCAGAACTTACTACAGGGAAATTCTTCTCTAAATATTAAATTGTGAATCCGAACTGGTAAAAATAAGTAAACAAATAAGCAATTGAGGCATTAACGAATTTTCTGATTTTAATATATATCTACGCATTTTAGTATATAAATTGAAGGTCGCTCATTTCTTCTCAATCTCTTTCTTTCTTATCTTTTTTGAGAATTATTTACAAAGCTCTATTTGTTCTGCTGCCAAGCATAGAGGACCAAAAAAAGAAATTTTTGCCAAAAAAAAATAACTATCTGTACAGTTTTTTTTCGCTTTGATCACTTTACTTCAATGCAATCACTCAATCTATTTTTTGCGTCAGTGTTAAGTCTATGGGAAATAGCATTTATGTAATAGGAACTTAGTGGTACAATAACACTTTTACAAAATAAGGACTTCTGGAAATAAAAATTTTGTTTCTTAATGCTCAATCAAACCAATGAACAATTATATTTGGACTGACAATTCTTTAGATTAAAATTATGAAAATCAGAATCTGACTTTACTAAAAATGAAAAAGTGACCTATATTTGTTGAAAAAAAAAAGAGTTTTTTTTTTTAAATTAATTTGAAATATTTTAAAAGATACTCAATGTTATAGAGTCGTTAAGGGAGATATAAGGGAATTTTAAAAACAATGCAATTGTTGCATTAAAAAAAAAAGTTAAAATCTTTCGCAGTTTTCTCTTCAGACAGATGAGGTAAAAAAAGAAGAATTAAATTAGCTCAATGGCTGTACATCGTTATTAGACGAACTTAACTAATTAAAGATGCTTATAAAAAAACGAAATTCTGCTAGCTTAATTCTTTCCTTGTACAAAAAAACTGCAGCATGAAATGATAACGAACCACGAGTTTAGCATCATTAAGTTAACCTAGTTCTTAGGAAAAAATCCCTTAATCACTTTTAATAACATATAATTCATATGAAGGAATTTACTTCACGTAATGAAATTTTGATGGATTATTTCGCCAAAAAACTATGCAAATAAAATTTCCCCAGTGAGAAGGAATGGGAAATATTTTAGCAAAAATTATCTGTAAAATGTTTTAATGACTCAGAGTCAAATTGTAACAACGAGTTAAAAAGTTTAGTAAAACCGATAATTTCCGATTGCGCGATAGCTTTGAAACGTAGTTTTACCTATTCTTAATGTTTAGAAATTTTCGAAATTTGCAGCAATATTAGCTTAGAAGAAGAAGTTAAAATCAAATGAACTCTAGAGCTTTACTAATTAAAACTTTGTTGTGCAACTTGCAACAAATTGGAACACGCCTCAATTTTTCTTATTCAAAAACATTTCCGATTCTTGCAATGCTCCAAACAAGTGAATAAAATCTTCAGAATATGGTACCAAGATACATGCATTAAAAGTTAATAACAGTTGTTTTTGTAAATAAATGAATATTTAATTCCTGAAGAAAATTGACATGTTTATGAAATGAAACGTAAACCTACTTATTTATCTTTTTTTTTCTTAAGCACTGTATTCGAATTTCATCCGATACTCAACTGCACAAATAGAAAAAAAAAAGTCAAGTCATATAAGTGCAAGCTTTCAGTACGTCTCAGTTCTTTCCCATCGTAAAAAGTTTGAAATTTTTTTTTGTAATTTAACTAATTTTAAAATTTTAAAAACCCCCGACTAATGAAATGCCTTAAACTATAAAATCAATTACAAGTATTTTATTTGTTAAAAAAATAGAAACTGGCAATTGCTAAAACTTTTAATAAATTATAAGAGTTTGCTTTTCTTGACGCCAACAATGACAACGGTTCCGATCGCGTGAATAAAAGCTAAGCTGTATGTGCTAAAAAACGCTATAACTCGCGTTCTATAGAACATAGAAGATTCAATTACATCGTATCAGACACAGAAAATTTTTCTCTTTCATTTGGTGCTATTTTTATAAGTTTTGAAGTATGTTTTCACTGCTAAAATCTTGAAAAACCTTTCAAAGATTTTTAATTAATATCTTCGTTAATTAATATCATCCGAAGACGTAATCTGGCTAAGAACACTCTCGATCAACTCCCCTTTCGAAAAAAAAATACAAAATCGGTTCATCCGTTTAGGTTGCAGAGTGCCACAATCAGATACACAGATGCACTGCACATACACGTCAAACACATAACCCCCTTCCTTTGTGTGTCGGGGGTTAAAAAAAGAACTATGTTCATTTCAATGAATTTTTATAAAAAATAAGCTTGACTTCATTAAGTTTTTTTTATAGGCTTATCACCTGTTCATGTTGCCTTTGTGGGATTGCTACTCAAAAGGCAGTTTTAAAGCTTTTTCACGGCAAACGCAAACTTACTAAACATTCACCAAATTACACCAAATTATATGCAGGTGCTGCATTATAATGCTGCATGAAGTTCATATGCATGCATTCATTGTGCTGCTTAAAAAACGTACACACTATTTCATAATAAGGAATATCACGTGTAAAATATACTAGGTGACCCGTGCGGAATTCCGCAAAAAAAAAAAAAAAAAAAAAAAAAAACCCTCCAAACTTAAAATTTAATACGACAATTTTTATTAGCTTCATTTGCACAACATCGCCATCTACTGCCGCCGTTCTGACAACTTTTCAAAGAGATCAAAGACACGTTCACTTTTACAACTACTACAAAAGTGATACCCTATATTAAAATCAAATACCCAAGGCTACTACTAAACTAAATACTAACGTTATCGCAAAACTACCATAGTATTTTGAAACAATAAAAGTTACAATTAAGGTTTACCGAGCTAAGCCTTGGCTTGAAATGTCGCATTTAAAATTGATTTGAACAACAATGTAACGATTTTGACAGTTGAGCAAAAAAGTTAACTTTTTCAAATTTCAATCGCTTATAAGTCGCTTAAACGTGGATTTTCGAGATTCTCGTTACGCGGCGCTAGCGGAGAAACGTTCTAAAGAACGCATTTTTTTTAATCTTTCGAATAAAATCAAAATGGAGACGATACGACAATTATTTCGCTAGATAGAGTCAATTTTGTGCCCAAAAATTGAAGTTCGAATAAAAACCGAACCGACACTTTTTAGAGGGTGGGTCTAATTTTCGTCAATAGCCCGCGGGATAAGCTTCAAAATCATAAATTTTCTTGCAGTTCGATAAAGAAATGAGCGAGTTTCGACCGGGTATAGGATTCGGCTTAGAGAAATAATATATGGAGATGTTACGTAAGATGTTAAAATTTTTAACAAATTGTAGCATTTATGAAACAAAAGTTCTAATTTGTTATCGTCTTAATTCTATTTTTTTTGTTCTTTAATTGTACGATAATTCATTTCTTGTTCTTTAAAAACAATGTCCACTTTCAGAAGACAAAATTAAAACGTTGAAGTTATGTAAGATTTTTATATTTTAAGATTATTAAAATGTATTTCGTCTTGTACGTAAATTTGGAATTAATACCTCTATATAAATTAAGTAACAAATTATATAAACTGAAACAATATAGCCGGTCTGTGCCAATAGTAATAGTTTTGGAAGAATTAAGGATGGAGTATAGCAATACAATAATTGCAAAAACTCCCTATAATCTTTTTTAATTGAAAAATATAAATTAAAAAGAAGTTGGTCGGGCGGGTTTGAAGTCGGGATTCATTTTCTTTTCGTCTGTTAAAAGTTTCAGTCTGATAGCTTGTAGAACTTCTGAAATAATCGATTCAGCTTATCTCCAAGGAAATTCTTTTCAAAATTTCGAAATAGAATTTTATTTCTCTTAAACCCATCTTACCGCTAAAAATCGAAACGTATTGTCAAGTTATTAAAGAATATACAAGGGAACATGATTTCCTCTTTGGAAACAACTTTATTCCCAAGATTAAACAGCGAGAATGTTTTGCATTCAGTGCTCTAAGATAGATTCTACAACCGTAACTTACCCACGGGAGAACGGGAAAGTAACAAATGGAGTGCAGTTAATAACTCAGACATTTCTGAGATACATTTTTGAAGACTGTATTAGCAATCGATTGTTCCAAAAGGAGTAGTAATTTCAGAAGGAATTATTTGCTAACATTTCGACGGAGAGAGCGAGCTGTTTCGAATAAATTAAATGAGAACGCTTCTAGATAAGTAATTCAAGATAAAATGAGTAAGGATGGATTAACAGAACTGATTTCAACAGAGACTAAAAGTTTTCCGTAGACTTTCAAAATATGTAATTAGTTCTGTATGGTTTAATTAACACTCTTGCATGGAATTATTGACATTTTTATTCTATTGTTATTTTTCGATAGAATAACGTTAATATTATTCTATCATATCGTTACTTAATTTAAAAATATCTTTCCCCCAAAACTGTATTTGTTGATAGATAGCTGATTGAATGTACTCTATGACGTCATTTAGAACAGAAATATGTTCTTGATTACTTCTCCTACAATACTTCCGACAGAGTGCACTGCAAAAAGAAAACTGGTTTTTACAGTATAATACTGGCAGCAGAGGTTCCAGTTTGAAACTGTAAGATGCACAGTTATAAACTGTAAAACTCGCAATTTTACAGTTTATTACCATAAAAAATTAGGCTGTATTAATAACTGTAAAAAAACAACAGGTATAAATTACTGGCCAGTAGAGGTTTCTCCATTTTAAAAAACTGTTAAAAAATTGCACGGTAATTAAAACTGTAAAATTAGAAATTTTAGTTTATTACTGTAAAATTAGCAATTTTTACAGTTTGTTAATGTAAATTTAGCTGTATTATACTGTAAAAACAGCAGTCATTTTTTACAGTGTGGTGCAGTGGTTACGACGCTAGTCTCTCACGCCAAAAGGCGCAGTTTCAAACCTGGCTCCAGTCGGTGGATTTCCAGGTGCAGAAAAATGACAACGTCCATATTGTGTGATTATGCTGCGTGTAAAAGATCTCTCGAGTACTTGTTTGGCATGGAGCATCACTTGGCAAATTCAAATTCCTTGAGCAGTTTGGCATCGAATATAGTCCAGATGCCTTCATCTTATGGGGAAACTGAGCGTTGAAATTCTGGTGGCAATAACCTCCGCCGATAGTGATGCCATATGATAGAATTATTGCCATTCTCGACCTCGAGTATCCACCAGGTCTGCAAATGGTTAATCGCCAATACCAACGCCTCCAAAATACAAAATGCCTACTACATTTGCCTCAATACGGGAGACAGTTGTCGCACTTTGAGAACCACATTGCGGCAATCCGATGATACCGTTGTTATGGTGATAAATCCAAACAATATTCGAATTAAATTTTTGATTGGTTAATCTTTAAATTTAACTTTAGAAAGCAACCAATCGTTAATTTATCCGTTTCGAAGAACTCTGATAGATAGCAGTGCTTCGTGAACCAAGGGAGAAAAGACTGTGTACTTAAAACCAGAAAGCAGTAGGCATTTAGTATTTAGGAGGCGTTGCTAATACGCAGCTCCGTTTCCAACAAGCAAACGTATTTGTTATCTAATTTAATAACCGCGGCATTAATAAACGCTTACATGACCGCGTTTCATTCAAGCATCAGTAATGTTTAAAAGCGAAGGCCATTGAACCATTTTTTAAGAGATAGGTGAAGAATAATTCATACATTGTTCGTTATTGCACTTTGTTACATATTTTTTTTTTTTTTTAACTCTTAAGGATTAAAAGAAGAGAACAAGTTATAATCGCCCGTCTTAGCATCAGTCATACAAAATTCACATAAGTATCTTTGCCACGAACCAGCTCCAATAAGCTACACGTGCAATGTTAATTGGATAGTGTCGTATATTTTAAGTAATTACACAAGTTTAAACCATACTAGTTTAAATTTTTTAAATAATTTTTATACATCTTTGACGGAACTGTTAGAGGACACACTCCATCCTAATTTGTCCTCTTTTCTCCAAGAGATTGATTTTATGTGTCTAATTTAGTTTTTCTCCTTGTTCTTGTCTTTGTGTTGTTATTTTTCCATTATTTGTGTTTCTGGTTTTAGTCAAAATTATTTGACAGTTTACCTTATTATTTAAATTTTAAACTTCGTACATGCATTTGTTTCGGAAATGCTTTTAAAGTTTTGGAAGTTTTATGTCTGTTGTACTTAAAATAGTTTTAGCTTTGACATCTTTTCGTTTTTTTCAATTTTTCAATACTATCATTTGGCGGTTATAATCTCTTCCACCAAAAAACCCATTGCAACCAACCATTTGCTTTGATTCACAAAACATAATTTTTTTATCATAATAAAGGATACGTTCTTAGTCATGGATATATTTTACTGGTCACCTATATTACGCGGCAGATTAAGTTTTCGACTCTGCAAATTGCCTTCAGTTCTAGTAAGTTCTAGTCAGTACGTATTATTGAGGTTATGTATCATTTACATTATGTTTTACTACTAATAGACATTTATCAGGATGATAAATTAATTGATTAATAAATAAACTTGACAGCTGCATTTAACTATTGTTAGAAACACATTTTACTTGAGAAACCGGAACTCATTAGCTAAAACCTCCAGAGTTATGTCCACGCATGAGATAATACGCAAACTGTTAATGACATTCTCACTTCCGGGTATTTTCTACTTCCTATGAACACTTTATCAAACTTCAAAATCCCCATCAGTTTCTTGTGACAATGGCCACATTGGTAATTATGCGATATATCTAATGCATTAAAGAGTACTCTACAGTAGATGGTGGCTCTCTGTTACAGCTCTAAAGTGAAATTTATGTCTGTTCGAACCAACGTGGCGGTCAATGCCCCCAGAAACGCGTTTGATAGCGCCTTGTAAATGTTTTAAACTTGCATATTTAATTCGCAGACTGATGGTGGTGGTGTAACCATTAGACAGTCGCGACTTTAGTGAAGGAGTAATCTTTCAGGAACTGGAGTTTTCAGTGTTTAGTTCGATCGACTTTAGTCATCTGGAAGTTAGAGTACTTAATGATTACCGTGTAACATGCAAAATACTTTCAGTCACTAAGATGTTTTACCCTCTTTGGTTACTGTTGAATATTCATTAAAGAAAACTTAATGTCTTTTCCAGACTACTTTGGAATTCGAAGACAAAAGTATAGTAGGAATACTTAGCAGTATTTTATGAAATGAGCTTAGATTACATCTCAGCCTAATCTGAAGAAACAGCAGAAACATTTTCTTTTTTTACCGCCATATTTGCTCAAAGTTCCATAGACACTACTTATTTAGCGATACCACACATTATTGTGTCATTTTAATGAAATTATAAGAAAAACAACTCATTCAGCAAACCTAAAAGTTTGATCAAAACATTCATCGAAAGTATTAAATTAAGTCAATTAAAAGTAAAACCATCGGCAAAGAAAAAGACAAACCAGAAAGAAATAACATGACAATTTCCAATAAAAGATTCCACCTACTAAATAGAACATTAAAATATTCAAAAGAATGTAATATAATCCACCAAATAACTAGATTATGTTATTACTCAACACTAAAAAACCTACTGAAATGTAAAATTAAAACACGAAGAACAAGCATGGCCGTGACGTAAACGATATTTTTCCCTCCAATTTAGAAAGTGAGACAATCGTCAAACGCTAAAATGAGTGTATAACTTGTAAGAGAAAGATGCCTGTTTAAAAATTAAAATGTTGACCATTTAATGATTTAAATATTTTTGTTTTGTTTTAATCCCACTGAATCGGCTTTTTTTTTCAGAATGCACAGAAAACAATGGGACAGAGAAATCAATGGATAACATGGATTTTTCGAGCCCCTACACCTGGTATCAAAATTCTGTGGCAGACAATTCTTTCGTCTCAATTGTCTCTCTACAGCTCGGAAGCTCTTTCCCAGAAAGTGAAATCCAACTTCGTTCACGCCAAATATCTTCCAATGGTAAGGATAAGTAATATTATTTCTAACTTAACAAAAATATTCTGAAATTCAAATGTCTGTTATCCTCGACAGAGTGGTGTAGTGGTTTAGACGGGATCAATAATACATAAATATTTCAAATTCTCCCGAACTTTTTATTGCTTTCAGGAATTTTTTTAAAAAGTCAAAAAATTTGAATAACAATTAGTGTTACGAACTTTCTTTTTTCTCTTAAAATTATTTTATCAGCCGTTGAAGCTGAAATTAACTCTGGTTTCTTTTGCAGATAATACCAAAGAAAAATACAAAATACGAAGAATCTTCCTTTATGACTTTAACAGCTGGTCCTAGTTATTCATCTTCGGCTCCCAATACTTTGAGAAAATCCATTTTTCCTATTTATGGCTCTAATGTGGTTATAAAAGGAAATCAAATCGGCGACGGAGGCTCAATGAAAGCAGAAAGAGCCCTCGCGAGTTCCCCTGGAAACCGGCAGCAAGAAGTTTTGAGAGAAATGAGGAGCAATGGAAGCCATTTTTCACTGAACGAACCTATCACCCCGAATGCTGCTGTCGGACTTAGGAGAGGATTTTTTCGTTCGAAATCGTATGGAAACGACGAGCCAATTCCTTTTATCGACTCGACCGAGGAGAACAATTCGGGAACAGAATCAATAATTGTTAGCGAAGGGGACGAGATGACATTCCTCAAAGACGTGGAACCCGATAACGTAGATTCGAAATTCAATGAAAAAGTTGATGCTTTTTCTACAGAATTGGCTTATAACTGCTCAGAAGGAGCTTTCACAGATCCATTCGCCCCGGCAACGAATGACAAATCGATTCAAACAGATGACCCTTCACTCGTGGCTTGTGTGAAGAAAGCTCCTCGAAAAAGATTTCCAAGACTTGGCACCTATGAGAGAATCAAAATAAATAAGCAAACCACTTTGGGAAGCACAGAGGAACCAAAGACTTGTCACCCTTTAACTGGTACTACATCTAAGCATCGTCGCCACGTGCCCACAACTTTGTCGAAGGAACATCTTCTGTGTTCCGTGTCACCAGGAGACACAGAAAGTAAAGAAGTTTGTGGCTCTACTCAACCAGTTGCGCAACCGAAGCGATCGAAAAGTTTCTTCGCGCGTTTCTGGAGAAAGAGCGCCAAACCTAGCCTTTCAAAGAGCGATTCTGAGGAGGGACAGTCGTCTATAAACAACTGTGAAGAATGTGCAGAAATGGAACGGCCACCGGATTACGACACGGTAGTCGAGTTATCAGAAAAGGTAAGAGTCATAAATATATTAAGGGAACCCAGGTAAGCCCTATCTCCGCTATGATAAATTCACCAACTTTATATATATTTTTTCTCGACATTGGTGAAAGATAGGGCAAAATTTTTTTCATACATGTTAGAATAATATGTTTTACATACATAAAACGCGTCCTTTTCTCTCTAAGAAGAAATAAGAAAATATATTGAATATATTACTCAGAACCACTATAAATTTGCATTTTTGATGATTTTTGACGCTATAAAAAATGTATTTATTAATATATCATCAAATCCTTGCGTTTAAAATGTAAAAAAAAAAACTACATAATATAAGCGTCATTAAAATAGTAGCATGAATATGTGAATAGTGAGCATGAAAAATTCATGTTTCGAGAAAAACGCATTTCGAGAATTGATTCACGTGATGAGCACGGTCAATGCTTTTGTAAAAAACAAAAAGTTCTGGTGCTTCTATTTTTTTGATAAGCAAGTGTGATACATGGTTGGAAAGAAAAAAGTACAAACTTTTTAATGATGTCAAAGAAGTAAAAATCGAATTTTTGGTCGAAATTGCTTTGCCTGGTCCCCTTCACCTTCATTTTATTCATTACTTCGCAATTTTTATGGTACTGCGCAAACATTTACGTGCGCTGTTTTGTTGATCCATGAAGCTACTTTTGCTAATTTGTTTTATTGATAGGAAAAATAGAAATAAGAACCATGTTTTGGGGCTGATTTTTCGTCTCCTTATTCGGTATAAAATTGAACCAAATTCAGATTTAAACAACTATACGCAATAAAAAAGAAACAAGGATCAAGTTAAATGAAAAATACTGCTAAGATAATCATTTTAGGAGAAATCCCTCAAACTTTTTCAACTGTTCCTAATCGTTAACGTAAGTTTTGATGCATTTTTATCTTGAATTGAAAACTATAGATTTTGTCGTGCATGATACCATACATTTAACAGACAAACGTAAACCGGATACATAGCAATTTAGTGTGTGAATATTACGTTTATGACATCGAAAATTTTAACCATAGGTTAATTTTATTTTAAAATCTATATTACTAATTAATGTACAGTTCGTAGCATGAATTCTATCAAAGTTAATATGGAATAAATAGAACTTTATCAGAATATGTACTTAAGGGGTAAATACATCCGATGTTTTAGTAGAACGGGAACGCATCCATATAAAAATTTCTCTTGGAACAGTCACAATTGTGACGTTTAATTTATTATTTTTAATTTTATTACAAGAATTAAAAAAAAAAACACCTCACAAATTACTTTACTTGAAATGTGAATACAAATTAATGTACATGTTCTCAAATATATACATTGCTAAAATGTTACGTATGTTCATACCAAAAGCTAAATCCCAGTGATCCTGCCGACTAAAATCCATTGATATAGCAAAGCCGGCCATAACAGTGCTGGCTACACTCTGTACATTTTAAACTAGCTGAACCGGATGCACTGTACTGTGTGCTATTAAGGCTGCAGCTATGTACTATTAAGGCTGCTTTCTTGGCCATAAATAAGCAAATGAAATGCAAGTAATAAACATTTTTCAATCAAGATTTTTTTTCTGCTATAAAAGCACTGATATAGAGTATAAAGTGTAGTGAGAAAAGTAATTATAACAATTAAATATTTCATCTGATCTATATATGTCTCTGGAATACTTTTTCTTTCGTTATTTCTGGAAAATACGATAACATTTAAATTCCTCATGAATCATTTCACAGTCAGGGACGTCATTTCAAGTGTTTCCAGGGGGGGGGGGGGCAAAGGATCCAAACACAATGCAATTTCATCGGAAAACATAAAAAACCACACCCACTTATATGTAAATACATTAATTTCTCAAAGTCAGGGAGGGGGGAATATCCCCCCCCCATGCTTCCCCTAAATGACGGGCCTCTTCACAGTAAAATTCCCCGTACGTAAAGCTGAATTTGGAAATATTTAAATTTCTTCGCTGTAAAAATACACAAAAGAGCTGAAAATAGTAGAATATGGGCAATTCCATGGTGTCGGACGTAAAAAACGAAGAACTATTTTTTAGTTTTAGCTCCATTTATCAAATATAAACTGAATAGAAATGATTAAGTTGGTATTCAAAATACTCGCTACATCATAATGAATAAAAAATCATGTTAGTTTTTTAAAATAGATCTCTTAAATAGAAATTAAGAAGGTTTAAAGAGTTGGTGTCGGACGTAAACGCACAAATAGTAAAATTGGAGATTCACTTAAAATTTACTGAAACTCTGCGAATTGGCTTACCTTTTAATTTCAAAAACAGCTAAGATCGATAGTATACTTATGATTAAAGCATATTTTACAGTTTTTTAATGATATTGCTTTAAATAAAATGAACTTGGAACTACTTTTACCTTGGTGTCGGACGTAAATTTGCGGTGTCGGACGTAAACTCTTCGAATTGGACCTAAACCGTTGTTCTTAAATGCAGTGATTACAGTTTTAAATGAGAAAATTAGCTTACATTTTATTCTTAGGTCACACATATTATTTTTTAACATTTAAAAGGGTTCATCAAATTTAAACTGCCCCCTTTTTCCTGTTGGGATCGGAGGACGAATACGTTTATAATGTCCCGTAATTTGTAAAATATTTTGTCCTCAGTTCTTGGCCATTTAAAATAACCTTTAGAACTATGCATAACTGATACTACAATGTAATTTTTTTGATGATACATTCAAGACAAAGCATGGCATCAGGCGTTACCACAACCCAGTCATTGATGTTTACTGTATCAAGATCTGCAGATTCTTCGATCCCGGAATTATCATATTCTTAATTTGTTATCACGTTGTTCTTAATTTATCACGTTGTTCTTAATTTATTATCACGTGATATGTCACCAATTTGAACTTAATTGTGTCCAAATGATTTGGCAAAATGAGCGGATTTGATATTTGGAATATGGAAAACAGCTTTACAGTGCTGATGCAAATGTGTGTGTATGTGTATGTGTATCTATGTGTATATCTTTTGCTGGAATATACTTTATGTGCATATTTGGATTTAAAAGTGCTGAAACTTGAGAAAATTGCTCCGCTTTTGTCACCGTCATTTTTTCTGCTTTAACGCGACGCCAAACGATTTTTTTTCACAGTGCCTCCTATGGCATCAACTACCATCAACCAGCAAATATGAATATTAATCAGTACACTGATAAAAAAATGTAAGCATCCACTTGTACAAATCCAACTACGAAATCCATGTGTTCTGACTCTTTGCGAAACAGACTACAGGTTGTGTTGTGATGATCTAGCCTTTAAAACTTTAGATGAATACTTAAGAGTTGGGTTGCTGTTCTTTTCAAAGCAATAATATGTATATACACTTTTTATTAATTCAAGAGTTTCCAGAACAACTCAGATGCATTGTAAGTGTCTTAATATAAATTTCTCATGAGTCATGAGGAGAAAAAACAAACTTTTAAAGTATTATTCTGAAGCAAAATTTACTATTTAATAAGTAAATTTAAAGTATATGTATGCGCAGTAAAGTCAAAATTATTTTTTTTAATCATGCTTCACTTTAACTTTGTAATTAAAGGCAAAATATGGAGAATCACAGCTGTAAACAAGTGTTATATAAGGAATGTAACAGTGTCGGACGTAAACGGTGTCGGACGTAAAAAAATTCTTTACGTCCGACACCTAGATTTTAATTAAAAATATTTACTTGTCACAAAATGTTAATAGGTTACATCAATGAGACCAAAGATCTTACTTTGTATACAAAGTTAGATGTATGTAGCTTTAAAATTATTGGCCCAGCATAATTAATCGTACATTTTGGTGTCGGACGTAAAACACTTAATGTGCCCCATGGGAATTCTGTCACAAATCAAAATGAATTATATTCTCACACATTTTTGCAACATCACCTGTTGTACATTGAATATGTAAATAGTTATTCGTCTTAATTCATAATTTTAGTACGTATATTTTGGAAAAAACAGAGCTTCTTTGAGAGTCGTCAAATGTAGTTTGAAAACACTCTGGATGTTGACCTTAGTTTGACCTCTTGTAACTTAGTTAAAACTTAAGTTATCAAAATTTAGACATGAATTTCAAAATATACAACTCTTTACCTTTAAAATGATACCTTGTTTGTTTAGAAATATTAATTTTGAAAATTTGACCATCTGGTTGACCTTATCGTGGAATTGCCCTAATTACGTATTTCTAAAACTTAAAATTGCCATGTAAATTCTGTCCGGAGATTTTTTAAACAGTTCCCTGAGACAAATTCAAAGCTCCAATAGAAAAAAATCTGTTACTCTTGCAAATATTTTTTGACATGAAGTTTAAAGCAATCAGTGTGAATTTGCTGAAATTGCTGAGAACGGTGTTAAAACGATACTTTGTTTAGTTTGAGAGCCACATTTGTGGTGAAAGTATACATCAGGGTCGTTGCGAAAACAGTCCTCTGGGAAGTGATTTTATTAATGTCAATTAGTTTATGTATGAAACATATTAGTTATGTCCACGATTTGTGCCTAAATTTATAGGCAGTATCGTAACTAATTATGTTCCAATAGTTTTGCAGATATTACGCAACAAAGAGCAAAAACACAGTCACCTGGCACAGTCCACTGCCTAGTTATACTAGACAGGGGACTTACCCCCTATCATGATTTATCAGAAAAACAGAAACTTCAATTGGCCCTCTTTCAAACCAAAGTAATAGATTCATTTTCTGAGCAATAGTATTATAATTATATGAACATTTCAAAAAACCGTGCCCGGACAGATTTCGTGTGAAAAATGACGAGTTTACAGAGAATCGCTTATATAATTATTATATTGTATACTTTTGAGTGCGAACCAAACTTACAGAAATATTCTTTAGGATTAAAAAAACATGTTTTGTATTTTATCTCATATTTTTCATTACGTCTTGCGATAACTTCAGATGTTGTTATTTTACTCCAAAGTCGGATGTTAAACTTATCTGGACTTCCTTCGACAGTAATATTTGTTTTGAAAAGCGAAGAAGTTCTAGTAACTCGCGTGAAAGCCAATATCCCTAGTATTTAATATCAAAGGACGTATGGAGTAAATAAAACGAGTCTTGAAAACGTATTGTTTGGGAAGAGATTCAATATAACGAATTTAGCTGGATTTTTTTTTCATTTATTTTTTTTAACTTAAGAAAGCTATTTTTTTAAGATTACCAGTTAAATGTAAAAACTTGATTCAAATTTATTTGTTTGAAAAAAACATTATTTTCCGGTTCCTATTATACTCCACTTAAGTTTAAATTTAATAACTGTTTTTACTAAACTGTGTAAAATAATATTCTTTATTGAGCCAATTAGTGTTTCTGCTAAAATAACCATTGTATTAATGGAAGAATGCAGCTTAACAGTATATATTCTTCTTGTATATATTTAATCTGATTTGAGCAGCCTTGTGAAAGTAATATTTAAAGTAAAGAGCTAATCTTATCAAAAAATGTAAAATGTACGAAAATGCAAGGGCTCGCATACGCATAAATCGTTAAAAAAAAGAAGAAAAGAGAGAGAGAGATCATGTAAAAACTAGTCAGTTGTTTTACTTAGAACAGTGGCGCCCGCCAATTAGAATATCGGTTAAAAGAATATCCCGGTTAGTGCGATATATTTTTAATGCACTGAATCGTTGTAATACATTATTTTGATCCCGGATAATATCATATCCCGCTTATTAGAATATTTTTTCTCGGCAAAATGGCTTTTCCATTAAGCGGGTTCGACTGTACTATGAAAAGCACATATTAAACAACTTCGTCATTAATTGTTCCTTATTTAGTTGCTTTGCAATATTAGAAGTGTTGCTTTGCAATATTATCAATATTAGAAATATTTATTTATGCAATAAATATACTAATATGGGAATCGCATGCCAATATAATATTGAGCGACATAAAAACGGAAGATGACGCTTTAAACGTGCATGAATATTGCTGTAAGTGAAGAAATTGCGAATATAACTTTGAAACGCGACTCCAGAAATAAAGCTGTTACATAATGAAGTTTCAGACATCTCTGCAATGCAGGTTTAGCTCAATACGGTTTCTGGGGCTGACAATTTAGATTTTAAACAAGCTATTATCAGTTTCTTGCATAACGTCTTTGAGCATTGGAATAATTCATTACATTTCCTAGCCTCTACTCTAAACTCTGATTGCGGACTAATGATGACTTGTCTGAATCAATATACTTGGCGGGGAGGGGGGGGGAGTTGGAGCTCGTGTGAACAATCTGTCGTCAGATTAGTTTGGGTGCTGTCAGCTTTTGAATGTTCAAAATCATAGTCTCCCTAAATCAGTTTCTTATTATTGGGTCATTAATTTTTGTAGCACTTAATGGTACATGATCATTTAGTTGTTTCGATTGAAATAAGATTCTTTGGAGTGTCAGAGGAAAAAAAATATTTTACGAAAATTGAAAAACTAGTCAACGGACAAGCTCTAAAAGTTTAAAAACGTGTTTTTATTCATATTTAGACAAATTTCCTTCAGTAAAAAGTGTTTTAGTCTCGATTTAATAATTTAATGTAATGTTATATTTTCTCAAAATTAGTAATTTTGTCTGTTGACTGGTTTTTAAAATAAACTATTCACTCGATTAGTAGTTTTTTTAATCAACAAGTTTAGCTCAGTTTTAAAATTTAAGCAAAAATTTCGAGACGTTTAGGGATTAAAACTTCAATCTGTAATATTTATAGATATTGTTCATGAGTTATAGCCTTCTGTAAGGATATGATCAAAATTCTTTCCATATACATTTTCCTCGGACAGAAGAAAACTTTATTTGTGCAGTTCTATGGCTTTAAAATAAAATTAAGAGCACTTAAGAACACTTTCTCCCTTGGATTGTCACAGGATTCTGAATTATGTTCAAAGTTTCAACTTTTCCTCATTAGTAAGATTCCTATTCAACAGACCTACAATAAACCGAACTAATAAGAACGTGCAACTAAAAACTAATGAGTTAATAAAAAACAACATGGTGAATTGGTGATAAGTAAAAAAGAAACATCAATAAATCAATAAAAACTTTTTTTTCTAAACTACGTTCAAAATTTCAAGTTTCTTTTACATTGAGAAGTTAGTTTCAAATCAGTCACAATATTTCACCTTGAAAAAAGCTTTTTTTTTTTTTTTGACCTAAGCAACATCATGAAAATAATAGAAAAATCATTCATGTTGCTGAAAGTAAAGATACTACAAACTTCTCACGGTAGTTCTGCACCAGGTACTCTAATAAATAAACAATTTTTTAGTACAAAAAATATAAAAACCGTTTATTAAGGTTCACGAATGTTCAGTCAATCTTAATTGATTTTTGAAGTAAAAACTTGGTGAAAAGGAATTTTATTTTAAAGGTCGGAAGACAAAAGAAAAGAAAAGCAATTTTTTTAAAATAATGTTTTTCCATTCATGTTTGTATTAGCTCTATTTTATGTTTTAAGTTATTAAAATTTAATATCATATCATACTTAATTGTTCCTTAGTTTCGTTTTTGAAGAGTATGGGGGAATGTGAAAACCTTATTGAATATTTATATGTATGCTAGCTAAATTAACAGAAGCAATGCAAAAACACGTTTTTTAAAATAATATTTTGAATAACAGCAAAATGATGAATTGTTTGTTTATTTTTCATCGATAGCTGTGAAAAAAATCTTTAAAATGAGATCTTACTTTTGAAGCTTCATGAAGTACTATTAAAATTATATTGCACCCCCCCCCCTACACACCTATGCAAAAAAGGAAAAGAAAAAACTTGGAAAAATAATATACACTGGCGGAAAAAAAAAAATCCCAACACCAAGAAAGACTTGTGTTAGATAAACAAAATTTGGTAGACGTGTTTATACAACTGAAAGATGACATCGATTGAAATTTCGCGCTCCGTGTATAAGTATGGCGCAGCTGGCGTCACTCAGAACATGCAAATAAGGCTTGTTTTAAAAGCGTGTTGTGAAGCTCGTGAGTATTATTTTTCCGTGAAAATTTGACGAATTGCGTTCATGTTAGCCAGGAATGTCTTTAAGAAGACGAAGAAGCCATTATCAACAGCTCACCAAGTTTGAACGCGGTCGTACAATTTGGCTACGAGAAGGTGGATTTTCATTTCGCGATATCGAAGAAAGACTTGGGGGAGAATGTTTCCACCATTCATGATTATTGGAAGCTATTGCTAAGGGATGGTACTACCTCAAGAATATCGAGTTCCGAGCTGCCACGTGGCACGACTGAGACGGAAGATCGCCGAATCTTGCGTATGGCTGTGGCGCATCGTACTGCATCTGCGGCTGACATTCGAGCTGTAGTTAGTACCGTCTTGACCCAAGGAACGGTAAGAAACTGTTTACTTCAAGGACAGCTCCGAGCTAGGCAGCCTGTAGCCAGTATTCCATTGACGGCAAACCATTGCCGTTTCCGACGGCAGTGGTGCCAAGACAGAGCTCACTGGAGGTCGGAGTGGAGATCTGTTGTAATTTTTGATGAAAACAGATTCCGCCTTAGTGCCAGTGGTGGCTGTATATTGGTCAGAAGGAAGCCAGGGGACCGCCTGCATCCAAGCGGTTTACGGCCTAGACACACGGGACCCACACCTGGAGTCATGGTCTCTGGAGCAACTTCCTAAGACAGCAGGGACACTCTTGTGGTTATCCCAAACTCACTGACTGAAAATTTGTCGTCAGTCTGGTAATTTAACCAGTAGTACAGCCCTTCATAAGTAGCATTCAAGGGGGAGTTTTCCAACAGGATAACGCTCGCCCTCACACCACTGCTGTAACGCAATGTGCTCTACAGAGTTCTGACATGTTAGCATGACCTGCAAAATCACCAGGTCTGTGTCCAATTGATAACGTATGGGATACCATTGGGCGGCACCTCGAGCATCATCCACAGTCAGCAATGACGGTCGTAGTATTGACACAACAAGTGAAACAAGCATGGCACTCCATACCACAAAGTGACATTTGGCACCTGTATGACATAATGCATGCACGTTTGCAGGCTTGCCTTCGAAATTCTGGAGGTTACACCCTCTATTAAATTAACATAATTTCACATTTCCACAGTATTTTCTTGAGCTTAAATTAGCCAGTGATCTTGTACATTTAATCAATTAAACATGTTAACTAGACAATTGCATTACCCAAATTTCATTACTCAACAGTAATTTTTTCTTGGTGTTGGGATTTTTTTTCCGTCAGTGTATATATGTTGGGGGCAAGTTTAGTTAGAATTCTGTAAAACAAAATCTTATTAAATACTTTTTCAGCCCAGAATCAAACTCATACTCCTTCCATTTAAATTACGACGCTCTACGAAGCTCGCAATGCGTCTTAATTTTCGGATGCTATCTATTGAAGTAATGTGTCATAAAAAAACTAAAAAAAACATGGTTTTTGAAGGAAAAAAAAAAACAATTTTTAGACCATAGGTCTATTTTTCTATGTATATATATATATATATATATATATATATATATATATATATATATATATATATATATATATATATATATGTGTGCGTGTGTGTGTGTGTGTATTTATGTATGTATGTATGTATGTATATACCACAAGCGTCATGTCACTTAAACTTTTTAGCTAAAACCGATAATTAAAAAAAAAAAAAAAGAAACTGTAGTACCTTATACCTTTAAATTTATTTGTTACAAAATTATTAAATATATGCGTTCGGTGTAATAAATTGAAAAAGTGGAGCTCAATTGAGAGGAG
Source organism: Uloborus plumipes (assembly GCA_038373865.1). NCBI lineage: Eukaryota > Metazoa > Arthropoda > Arachnida > Araneae > Uloboridae > Uloborus > Uloborus plumipes. The sequence goes on from JAXGGA010000108.1 coordinate 55,100, forward strand.
AAAAAAGAAAAATATTGAGCAAGAAACTTATTAATAATACCACAGCTTTTAACCATTTCTCAAGCTAAACAAATATTGTGATCCTCAAGGAAGGTAGTCAAAACGCAATTTTCTCGAAGTTCATCATAATTTCGGCTTGCGATAAACTAAGGAATGACGCCGAAACCTTCATAAACATTTCATAAAAAAGTAAGTCAATATTTGACAGCATGTGAAGTGCTCTCATCTACCCATCTTGTCATGCAATGTTACCCCAGAGTAAAAATTTCAATTTTAAGATAGTGAGCTCTTCAATTTTTTCTTAAAGGAAACATACAGGTTCATCGACCTGATTCGATTTTAAGTATATTTTGAGCAAAACTGACGCAAATGAGATAGATTTAAAGGCTCTTATAAAAAGACTCAGGTCAAAAATTGAAACAAGAAATTCTAGGTTTCCATTTGATATTTTACAAATATTATCTAATGATAAATGATAGTGTGATAGTTTCTTCTTTGATTGTGAGAGAATAAATTTTTGGTGCAACGTACGAGGGCTGTTATAAAAGTATTAAATCTTATTATTTTTTATGGGAGTACTAGTTGAATATAAATCAAGCACATATGCATGCAGAAACTTTGAACCTTTCTTGGCATGCGAGATTTTTTGACCCGTCTGTTAATAGTATCAGTAGCTCACACATAGAGTTTGACTGCCATAAAGTATAGTGCCCTCGGCAGGGTTTTTAAATTTTAAGAAAAGTGGCGATACTGCGTCAAATTTCGCCAGAAACTGGGAGAAAGTTAAGTGGAAACCATTTGAAAGATGCTAACAGCTTTTGATAATGATTTGTCAGCGGTTGATTTCGACGTTTTCGGTGAAAAACTATTTTAAGTGAAATTAAAAAAATGACTACACTTTACATCAGTCAAACTCTGTTTGCGAGCGTTTGACGCTATTGGTAGACTGATAAGAAACAAATCGCCATTTTTTTAGAAGTTCAAACATCTAAAAAATCAAAGGTTTTCAATGCCCTTTTGACGGTTGGAACGTAAATTATTTTTAAAATTTCGTTAACCTTTGAGACCTTTTTTTTTTTGGCAAAAATATTTTGCTACTTTTTAAAATTTGTCACATAAATTAATTTGAAGATTTTCAATTGAGATTTACTGAAAATTTCAACAGTATTTAAATCTAAGAGTAAGTAATTTTTGTTTTAAAGTAAGTAAGCAGTTGAGAAAAATTCGAGGAAATTATTAATAATTATCCCAAAACAGTGTAAAAATTATTGTGCAAAAGAATATTATTATTAATCTGTGAATTACGAATTCCTTCAGGCGAACGGGTAAAAATCGTCGAGAATAGGTCAAAGTTGTTGCTTGGATCGTTCTCAGTTTGCCAGACAAACGGTTGAAAATTCTTGCCCGAGTCTAAAACGTCCTGTGCATTTGACTGAAATTCGGATATCCTTTGACTAATTTAGGTTGTCTTTAGATATTACTAATTATATACCTAAAGCAAAGTACAATAAAGTGCCCGTTTTTGGTACAATATCCTATTTTGTGACGAGTTTTGTTTTGAGGGTTTTAAAAATAAACACAATTTAAAGTATTCTCATTTCTAATGTGGCACTCTGTTGCTCAGATATGTGCAAAATTAAAAAATACTATTCTTAGGTTTGAAATATAAAGAGTTCTATACTTATATACAAGTTTTTCAGACGATGAAAACTTGACGTTTTCTAGCTATTCGCTTACAGCTTTTTTCATAAACCAGTAGTGTTGACAGAATGGAAAACACATTTTTTTTGCTACTTCTTATATTACCCTTCTAAAAAAATTAATTGCAAAAAAAAAACCCCGACGGTATATTTATGAAGAATTCTTTGTATAGTCATGAAGTTTTGTTCTGAATCACTCCTCTGTTCCGAAACACCTCGTTTTACGACACTTAGTTCAAACTGAAAATATGTGATTAATATGCTACTACAGCTGAAAGTTCAACAGTGTCCCAAGTATGGACACTTGAGTGCAACTAAAAAAACTGAAACATTGATTTAATTTAATGAGATTTCAAGAATTCTCTTTTATCTATCGTTATTATTATTATTTTCCATTTCACTGGAATAATGTGATTTCCGATAATTATTTTTACATTACGCAATTATTAATTAGACAATAGACTTAAAATTGCTATTTACTTCGACGACGTTGACTTAAATAAAACTAAAACCCACTATTCCAACGCAGCAGTTTCCCTAAAAATGAAATCTTGGTTAAAAAAATATGCTTGGAAAAAGTTTGGGGATGGGTCTACATTTATTTTGTTAATAAGAAATGAAAGTTCTTTTAAATTAGCTAAGAGTCATTGCACGACATTAACTCTAATTCCCTTCTTTGAGTTACACAAGATCTCAGAATTTTTAGCAGTTTTAAACTTGTTATTTAAAGAATAAATACTTGCTTATGTGCAGCGAAAATCGAAACGTTAAAACAGATGTATCATTAAGAAAATGCTTATTTCTATGCAGAATAAAAGCTTTACGCTTATTTTTGCCATTAAAGAGGTTCACCGACCTTACAACGGTAAGGTTTATTAGTAGCTAAGGTTTAATTTAGCTGAAATACCTCCCATTAACATGGCTGAAAAGTTTTTCGAGATCTTTAGCTTGTATGCAAGAAGAAAATGCTGAGTCATTTTAAGCACATACAGAATCAATTTGTTTCGGTCCATATAGTAGTAGAAGTTTCTCTGTTTTGCAAAATCTAATATGTCTCGAAAATGGAGATACATGCTGAACAAGTATATGCGGCATTAAAATTCGTGCCACACAGTGCATAGGAAAGTAAATGTTTATTCATGTGAAAGTAGCGTTATGACTAAAAATATTTTTTGCTTTTGTAACTATTTTGAAACATCTATACTCGAATATAAATGAGATAAAATGCTTTGATAAGAATAAGTGAAATAAAGTTGAACTTTCACAGGAGAAAAACAAAATCTTTACAAGTTAATAACGATAAAAGGGAAATAATTTATACACATTTAGTATGAAGAATAAAAAATATTAATAACCGTACAATGATACTATTAACAATAAAATCTAACTAATAACGTAATACAACCTACACTATTGCTAGTTTTTTAAAGGAGGGAAAGTAGGGGGTTAAATTGACAAAAAAGTACAGTTGTTCCTTAGAATCACTTTTTCCATTACTTTAAAAGTCTAGTTTTTTTTACAGTAGTCGAACGGATAAGTGAAAGCTTGCTGTTGTTGTTTTGTGCCAGCTAGACTGGCAATTTGAGGTGCGCTTCTTTTCCAACTGTGCCGTAATTTGGTGTGAAGTGACACACATGCCATAAGGACCCGTTTTATAAAGTAGGCTACCATTCAAAGTACAACACACATTTACACCTAAAAAGGACAAGGACAGAGGAGAGAAGGTACATCAGTGCCCGAACCAGGATTCGATCCTTGAACTGCAAACATACTGCAAAATTTAAAACAATGGTACTAAAACAAAGAAAAAAAATTCTGCGTCTGATAAGATGTGTAACTTCGACGTAAAATAGCACTCGAATTATACGTTTTTTAGCAAATGCGGCTAAGCCTTAAATTTACGCGATTGAAAACCGGTGTCATTGTTGGACGGCGAAGAAAGAAAACTTAATGATTTAAAATGTTTATCCGTTGCCAGTTCTTATTTGTTTGCAATTAAAATACTTGTAATTGATTTTAGTATTAGAATTTTCAATGTTCGGTCTTTATTCTGCTTTTGCAACTAGCACATTTTACTTGTAAGGATTATCCTCCCTTTCCCGTGTTTGCCATATCCTCTCGAAAACATTTAAATACATTTAGATTAAAAATGCTTTATGTCCAGAGAAGTTCGTTTTAATATGAGATCTCGAACCAGGGTCAGAGGTTGTTCAAGTGTTTAATTAATTCTTATTTTTTTAAATCATTTAAAGAGATTCGGTGAAAGAGGGGGGGGGGGTAAAGTTGAGAAAAGCCACACCAGTTTTTTCAGAACCGTTCTCCAAATTTTATCATTTCCGTGTCCATAATTTTATCTTCTCAAAAAATACTCAACTCGAACTGCTATCTAAAGGTTGTAAACTGAATACACTGTAAAAAATGAACTGCTGTTTTTACAGTAGTTTGCCGATGTTTCAATTTAAAACTGTAAAATGCACAGTAATAAACTTTAAAACTAGCAATTTTACTGTGTCTTACTGTAAAGTTAGTAATTTTACAGCTTATTACTGTAAAATTTAGCTGTAATATACTGTAAAAGCAACAGTATAATACTGACAGCAGAAGTTTCAGTTTAAAACTGTAAAATGTACGGAAATAAACTGTTAAATTAACAGTTCTACAGTTTTTAGTTTGCTACTATAAAATTAGCTGTATTATACTGTAAAAACAACTTTCATTTTTTATAGTGTAAATCTTTGCTTTCAGAAACGTTATAACGTAATTGGTCTTGTTGTTATCAAGTGATAGGTTCCGTAACTCTTTCTTAACATATGCAAACTATTTTTTTTATTCAGAAACATTGCACTTCTCTGTTGTTTTTTTTTAATTAATAAGAAGGATGGGGGGGGGGGGTTCTAAGTGGGGTGGGAAGGACGACTCCTGGGATAGTTATATAATGTAGTCCTAAGCTGAAAAAGGTTTAATTATTTTTCCAAAACAAGCGAGTGAGAAAAAATTTCCACAATTTTTGCTCCTGGAAAAAATTTTGTTCAACATAATGACTTTTTTTTTCCCTAGCATACATTTTTTATTTTTATTTCCAATGAATGATGTAGTGAAGATGATAACCCTCGTCATTGTCATCTTTATGCAATTTAGTGTGGAAATTTCTTCTCCCGGATTGATAAAAACAACTGGTTTTGAAACCGGTTATCTTGAGCTGGCATTTTAGACATTAATTGGCATTTTTTAAGTTTACGTCAGTTAAAAAGTGTCGTAGCAATCTTAAAAGAGGTAAATCAGATAGTGCGATGTCACATGAGTATATTTCAGCGATTAACGTAATGATGATGATAACTCTCGTTATTATTATCATGCATTAGAGCCACAAAAATACCCGACCGTATATTTATGGGGAATTTCTTTGTATGATCAGGAAGTTTCGTTCTGATTTTCTAATAGACCTTCTCAATGTGCTCAGTTTTTTGTTTACTCACTTGTTTGTTTACTTTAAAGTAAAATTCTTAATTTTCATTAAAAAAATTAATAAATGAGTAAACTACCGGGAAAACTTCAGTAACATTCACATTATTTCTACGCAAGGGTGCGAAAGCAAAACATTTTATATTAGTATTATTTGCATTTTCATAATTATAAGCAAAATAGCAATAATTGCACGTTTTTTTTACTGCATTTTTGAGCTCTCTCTTTAAATAAGTTGGACTGCTGTAATAATTATGGGGACACATATACTACTAATTACTTTTAGTTAACTAAGTATATAAACATTGAGTTACTTATTAGTTTTCCAATAAAATATAGTTTTCTCAATACCAATAAGATTTATATTCGTGCTAACAAGTTTTTAACCACATACGCGTGGTTAAATTTTCCTTCTTGATTTCAGATGGTAGCATGGGTCAAAACATTTTTCGGACTTTTCTGGTAGAAAGACAATTTTGAAAGGATTTACTCTCTTAAAAAAATGATGCAGTGAAATTACTGCATGTGTTGCAAAAACATTTTCCAGACACGTTATTACCATTTATAAGTATTCATACGCATGTTTTTCTTAATACATACACGTTTTCATAGAAAAAAAGTTCGCTTTTCAAAAAGAACTTTGCATGAAATATTACTCTTTCCCCCTCGTTACTCTACTTAAGAGGTTTGATGACTTACTCCTTTCAAATTACGTGATATTTTTTCTGCCTTGTAATGAAGCTTTAATTTAATCCCTGATGTTTCGCTCCTATCTGGCAGTGTTACAAAAATTTTAATACTCAAAAATTTTGGAGTATATTCAATACTTTTTAAGGTGGAATTTGTAATGGATGTTACGAAGTAAATATTGTACGCATCATTAACTTATTTAGATTAATTTACGTTACGGAAGATAAGCGATTAAAACTTAACAAAATATACTGTGTGAATACACATACACTGGCGGAAAAGAAAAATCCCAACCCCAAGAAAAAATTGCCGTAGAGTAATGAAATTTGGGTAATGCAATTGTCTAGTTAACATGTTTAATTGATTAAATGTACAAGATCATTGGCTAATTTAAGCTCAAGAAAATGCTGTGCAAATGTGAAATTATGTTACTTTAATAGAGGGTGTAACCTCCAGAATTTTGAAGGCAAGCCTGCAAGCATGCATGCATTATGTCATACAGATGCCGAATGTCACTTTGTGGTACGGAGTTCCATGCTTGTTGCACTTGCTTTGTCAATACTAGGACCGTCATTGCTGACTGTGGATGATGCTCGAGGTGCCATCTCATGATATCCCATACGTTACAATTGGAGACAGACCTGGTGATTTTGCAGGTCAAGGTAACATGTCAGCACTCTGTAGAGCACATTGAGTTACAGCAGCGATGTGAGGGCGAGCGTTATCCGGTTGGAAAACGCCCCCTTGAATACTACTCATGAAGGGCTGTACTACTGGTTAAATTAACAGAATGACTACAAATTTTCAGTCAGTGAGTTTGGGATAACCACAAGAATGCCCCTGCTGTCGTAGGAAATTGCTCCAGAGACCATAACTCCAGGTGTGAGTCCCGTGTGTCTAGGCCGTAGACCGCTTGGATGCACGCGGTCCCGTGGCCTCTTTCTGACCAATATACAGCCACCACTGGCACTAATTCAGAATCTGTTTTCATCAAAAATTACAACAGATCTCCTCTCCGACCTCCAGTGAGCTCTGTATTGACACCACTGCCGTCGGAAAAGGTAATGGTTTGCAATCAATGGAATACCGGCTACAGGTTGCCTGGCTCGGAGCTGTCCTTGAAGTAAACAGTTTCATACCGTTCCTTAGGTCACGACGGTACCAAATGCAGCTCGAATGTCAGCCGCAGCTGCAGTATGATGCGCCACAGCCGTACGCAAGATTCGGCGATCTTCCTTCTCAGTCGTGCCACGTGGCAGCTCAGAACTCGATCTTCTTGAGGTAGTACCATCCCTTGCCCATAGCTTCCAATAATCATGCATGGTGGAAACATTCCCACCCAAGTCTTTCTGCAATATTGCGAAATGAAAATCCACCTTCTCATAACCAAATTGTACGACCTCGTTTAAACTCGGTGAGCTGTTGATAATGGCTTCTTCGTCTTCTTAAAGGCATTCCTGGCTAACATGAACGCAATTCGTCAAATTTCACGGAAAAATAATACACACGAGCTTCACAACACGCTTTTAAAACAAGCCTCATTTGCATGTTCTGAGTGACGTCAGCTGCGCCACACTTATGCGCGGAACACGAAATTTCAATCGATGTCATCTTTCAGTTGTATAAACACGCCTACCAAATTTCCTTTATCTATCACAAGTCTTTCTTAGTGTTGGGATTTTTTTTTTCCGCCAGTGTATTTTTTCTTTAAAATAGCATGTTTGCCTGTTTTTACGTAGTGGAAAATTTTATAAAAATTATAAGTAAACACTTGAATATTATGAATTCATACCATTTCGATAAAAGTAAAATGTTTTCAAAATCTTTAGACATAAAAGATGTATAAGATAACATAAATTAATTGAAACCAATGATAAAAAAGAATTAAAATAATAATCCTTAAAAAATTGAAAAATATAAATAGAAACAAAAATTAAAAAACAGTAAAAATAAATAAGTGAAAATAAAGTAATTAAGTAAAACCGAACAAATTCATATAATAAAAGAGATTATTAATCAGTGTCAAGCTTAGCTTAAAATGGAAGTACCTATACACCCATAGAACCTTGTTAAAAAAGCTATGTGATTTTGCATAGATAGATGATTTTTTTTTTTTAATTTCCTGTATATTGTGACCTGATTTTTGACGACTGATCTAAAACTATCTTATTTTGCCAAAGGTTTTCTTTATATGTTTTTGAGTACATCTAACACTAAAGAGCTTAGATCTTGAGGACTTACCATGTTTCTTAGATACTACTTTTCAATATTCTTCGCTAGGCCACCTCCTACATTTAGTATTGTGAAGATATATCTTGCATCGGTGCAACGTCGATGTGGTTGGTTTCAATATTAATGTTTCACAGTCGATGCTTTTCAAACATCGAGATTTTGAGTTTGGTGTTTCTTTCGTCCTTTTTATACTTCAACAAAAAAGTTTCGGAAATATATGAGTAATTATACATATTAAAAATCTACCGTGTTAATAAGCAGTTGCAGTCTCTATCCTATTGGAAAAAGTTTTCTACGCTTATCATCGATGTTTTGCGGAAGATGTTTTCCAAACGTCGCTGTTTTGCGTTGCTGTATTTTCACTGTAAATGCTTTAATTTTCAAAAAAAAAAAAAAAAATCTTAGAAATGTGTGACGAAAAATATTTCATCGTTTTGATTCAAAAGTCACAGTATTTGTCTTAGTCAGTCCTAATCAGTGTTTACGGACAGTTAATTTAGAAGTTGCATAGACCTGAAAATCATCACTCGCCCTGGTTCCCTGCCACCCTGGTAACTAAATGTCTTACTTTGACAACTAAATAAATTACTAAAGTGGCCACTTTTTAAAAAACCAAAAGGCACACACATAATTATTACTTCATTGATTTTCTTTTTTCAGAAAAATTCATTTTTATTTGGTAACATTTTGTGTTGTAAAATCGAGCTCAAGTTTTTACACAATCCCATATTACCGACGGATGAAAAAAGTCATTACTTATTTTTCTCTCTTACATTATCCGTTAAGAACTAGCAAGCGCAAATTCGTGGGCATGTGTAAAAGGTTCGAAAGAAACTTAAGGGTGGGAGGGGAAGAGAAAGAAATGTAAAAGAATGAATCGAAGGGCTTGGGAGATGGAGTTATCTGAAAAAACAGAAATTGCGAGTAATTAATGTTCAAAGTTTTATGTTGCAGCTGTTGCAACTTTTTTGTTTTCTGGTTTTGTCGTTAGTGTGCGTATGAAATTGGTCTAATGACATCTACTTTTTAATGTACCAAGTTTTATTTGCTTGCCTGTATCCATTGCTTACGATTGTCCAGAGTGTTCGCTTTCTAAAATGTAACATAGCCTCTTCATCCTCCAAGCCCTTTAATTAGTAGCTCATATGATGATCTCATATGACAACACTTTGTTCCAAAGCTTGCATTTTTCCTTCGAGCGAAAATAGTCCTTTTTAAAGTGTCTGCTTATGTAAAAAATGTCTACTAAACTAAAGTGTCTTCCGATCACTGACGATTAGCCAAAAGTTAGAATTTCCTGGTCTACAGCTGCAGTTCTCAAACACGTTCATGAGTAAAAAAAAAACCCCCACGGAAACCAAAAACTTAGAGAATCGGCTACATGCAGTAGTTTGAAAAGCTGAAACTTCAATGAATCAATAAACGTTAATAACAAAAATCTTGCGTGCTTATTCATAAAAAACTTCAGAAAGATTTCTCAAGCAAGTCATATTGACTGCATGGACTACATAGATGTAACGCATATATACACCAAAAATAAAAGAGGAGGGAGTAGCTACAATTGTCAATAAACACATTCATACACAGTCCAGTCACATTAATATGACCACCACGTACTTTTGACGTCGACGTTAAATAACCAATCACAGAAAGCATTTGGTAGCACAGTGCAGTTGAGGGTATATAAAAGGTGTGTAAGGGCTTTGGAAAACATTCTTATCGTTGGCCTAATGCAAAAACGAAGCGATTTATCCGACTTACAAAAGGGCCTGATCATTGGCTTTGTGGCCAAGGTTGGAAGCATTTCCAAAATGGCCGAGTTTTTGAGCTGTTCGCTTGTCGTTGTAGTAAAGGTGTTCCGTGCATAGCAAAATGGGACTGTTCAAAATCGCAACGTGGAAAATGTGGTGCACCAGAAGCCATAGATGACAGAGACGAACGTCGGCTGCGGAGATGCGTTCGGGTTAATAGACGGGCTACTGTTGAGAAACTGACCCCCCAGATGAGCCAAGGGACTGCCAACAGCGTCTCCCACACTACTGTTTAGCAGACGTTGCTGCGTCCGGGCTCCCAAAGCAGAAGCCTGGTTCATGCACCTATGCTGACTACTGTCCATTGACGACAAACCCTGTAATTTTCACGCCAGTACCGCAGCTGGACGTCCACTCAGTAACGACAGGTAGCATTTACTGATGAATCACGTTTTATGCTCCATCGGATAGACGGATGTTGCCTTAGAAGGAGTGAAACCTATGGAATCAAACACCTTGCAACCATTGCTGGAATGGTCCAAGCTGGAGGCAAGAGCATTATCGTCTGAGAAATGTTTTCCTAGGGTTCTATGGGTTCACTCATTATTGTAGAAGGTACGATAGATCAATACAAGTACGCATCTGACCTTGTGAACCATGTCCATCCTATATGAATATTGTTTTTCTTCAGGATGATGCCACCTACCAGCAGGACAATGCGAAATGCCATATAGCTGTCAGTGAACATGCGTGGTTCGAAGGGCACCAGGATGAGTTTTTCGTTCTCCTCTGGTCAGCAAACTCACCTCACTTAATCCCAATCGAGAATCTGTAGGACCATCTCGATTGGGTTGTTCGTGTCATGGATCCCCACCCGCGTAATCTAAAGCAGCTGGCCACGGCATTGGAGTCGGCATGGCTTAACATCCAAGTGAACACCTTTAGGTAGCTAAGTGACTCTCTTCCTGCACGTCTCGCAGCAGTCCGTCCTGAGAAAGGTGGTTATTCTGGCTTTTGACAGGTGGTCACATTAATGTGACTGGAATGTGCATGTTGTATAATAGGCAAAAAAATCTAAGAAATATAATTATTATATACATAATTGTTGAATTCTAATTGAAATTAAAAAGCAATCAAATGACTACCTCTGCAATCTAGTGTTAAGGGATTCATTCCCAAGGAAATATGAGCTGTACAATCTGCCCACGATTGCTATATAATTGGGCGCCCAGTTAAGACGAGTCTATCTGAGTGAGAAGGGAAAGTAAACATTTTATGCGCGTTTTTTTTCTCAATGAAAATGCTTTACACACAGCCGGATATCCCTAAAAACTAATAGATGCGTCCGCTTTGGCCTGTAAACTGGAATTCAGTTTTCCCATCTCATCCGTGGACAATATTTCACTAGTTTTTACCTTTGAAATAAGAATTTTTCAAAATTTTAATCAATTTTCCCCGAGAACAATACCTGCTAATGTATATGTAAAAAGCCGGTACTACACTGCAAAACACAAACCGCTGTTTTTACAGTATAACACTGGTAGCAGAGGTTCCCGTTTAAAACTGTGAAACTAGCAATTTTACAGTTTTCTACTGTAAAGTTAGCAATTTTTACTGGTTAGTATTTTAAAATTAAAATAAAATTAGCTGTATTATACTGCAAAAATAACATCTATTTTTTGCATTGTAGAGGATTCAAATATAACTTCTCATATCAAATACAATGCATCCTCTAAGGCAAAAAGTTTCTTCTTTGGTCATATATGAAAAAGAAATCAGGTCCTAAATTTAAGTTAGTTAATGAATGACAATAAAATCTGTGCGCTAACGTACTATTAGGGCTCTGCTTCACATTGACGTAAAGCAGAAACGTAAAATGGAATTAAATAGTGTTCCTATGGAAAGTACCCGGATTTTTGATTTCTGCCTTCGGTTTCGGTCGCGTTTTCCGCTGATGTGGAGCAGGGCCCTTATTGAAATTATTATGCTAGCGCACACCGTCCTAATACATAATTTTAACAGACTATCCATGTTAACTGAATTTATAGTGAATGAATTTTTAAAGTTAGTGTTTTATAAATAAATGTGTATTGCTCTTTCAATCCCTCCTGTGTATTGCTTTGAAATAAAAGAGTGTATTAAATCAAATTATAGCTTAAGTCCAATACAAATAAGAAGCTTAAAGAAGACAGCTTTAATTATTTTTCAAAGTTAGAACATTAAGTGTGATAACATAAAAATTTTAATTCTAACACACACTTAGAAAGGTTTGTAGAAGCTTTTGAAAATTATAAGTTCGTATTGCATGAAATAGTTTTTTGGTTTTGCTGATAATGAACTTGCAGTGTTGTCAAATGTAACCTTTCTAATTTTCATTCAGTTACATAATGTAAAATATTCTGAAATAATTTAATGTTACTAAATTTTAATTTGAAACTATAACGCTACATAAAGATATATTTTATAAAATGTTCACAACATATTGAGCATATTAACTTCAAAAATAATAAAGTCATTAACGAAATGGTATGTTCTTTGTTCAAAAACTCAAGCAGGAATTTTAATTAAATTAGCTTCAGTATAAATTGCTTTCAGAATATTTAGCTTCAATTCATTAAAAAGCAGAAGTGCTGTACATTTAGTACTTTTTTTCATAAATAAAGATCAAGTTTTGTTATGAAACGCGTTTTATATTTCATTGAACGCATCGTTAAATTACGTTACTTAATTTGAGTCTACTTCATCTTTGTAATTTCATGCTGAGTATTCTGTTTCGCCAAAATGAATGAAGGAGTTTAAAAATGTAATGCAAAAATGGCATAATTAATCTGCATTGAAATAAGTAATAAACTTCTATTGAAAATATTCTTTAATTTCAATTGTTACTCTACTTCCAAATTCAAATTATTGACATTTTACGTTATTTGCTGAAAGAAATGCAATTTAATGAAGCATTCTTTTTATCATAATTAGAAATATCTTCATTAAAATGTAATGTTTTATCTCTTTAGTGCTCAAAAGAGCAAAGTTCAAAAATTCGTTATTTTCTTTAAACTGTTGAATAGTTTACTATATAATAGTAATACTTAAATGTATAAGCTATATAATCATTCATAAGGCTATAATAATCATTCAGAGTATTTTTTTAAAAACATTTTGTTTTCTTTTTTCTTTTTTGATTAATTCTTCTTTTTTGTTTGAAAATCAGACTCGAGAAATTAAACAAGTTTTGATTTATTTTCTATGTCTATTTAAAAATCAGGAAATTTACGCTATTTTTCTGGATTGGCTAAAGGAATTTTTCCGAACGTTTAAACGACGAACACAGGCGCTTGATTTACTAGAAATCTCTGGTAAAAAAAGTTATTTTACATAATGCATAACATAACAATAGTACAGTATTCATTATTTAAACGGCTGTAGGTACTTAGTCTAGCATAAATATATGGTTAAAAATTTAACGATTAAAAGTGTATGCATTGCTGGACACAATCATGGACTCAAGAAGTTTTGATTTCATTTTAATTATAACTAAACACTGCAACGACTCATGAAGGTCAAGAGGCGCTGTGTGCCCTTCTTAGTTTTTGTGGCCGAGGGTTCAGGGGTGCATGGTAGATGTTCCAGTTAAGGGGTCTGCCAAACGCGGAACCGCCAAGAATTAGTTCCCACTCACGCTTGCTACTCATTTTATTTACCCACTGATGGGATGGAAGGCCGAGTCGATTATTCCCAATTTCGATCAATGCCGACTTAATCTTAAATGCCCATCTCTTTCTGTTTTTTACCATGGAGAAAAAACGAATTCACTATTTGGAACGTACTTTTACTGAGAGAGAGAACGTCCCAAGTAGCATCAACTCATCGGATTTTGCTCGGCCGATCAACAAACTCCTCGTAAACTGATCCTGTAACGCATGATGATATCGTTCCGATCAGTATCTGAGCACGGTTTTCGATGAGCTACTTTTCATCGGAAAGCGATATCCTTCCGATCAACTTTCCCGATGAAAATAAGATGAGCTATATTCCATCGGAAAACGATATCCTTCCGATCAAGTTTCCCGATGAAATTCCTCGGCACGGGACTGTTCTGCTCGTAAATTGCTCCAAATCTCATCGTATTCTCATCGGATTTTGCTGCTCGGATTCTGCTAGGCCGATGAGACATATTGGATCATCGGCCGATGAGAATTTCATCGGGTTTCGATGAATGGCCGATCATCGGCCGATGAGAATTTCATCGGGTTTCGATGAATGGCCGATCATCGGCCGATGAGATGATGCTGCTAGGGGTACATCTATTAAAGTTTCTCTAAACACAAAAATTGTCAGAGAAATTAACAATTGATTGATTTTAAAATTTAAATTCAGAAATGAACCAGACAAAGATTTAATTCTAGTTGTTTGGATCCATCGCCAATAGCTGCAGTCCGCAAGGTAGCGCTTTGTTCCAAATATTTGGATTTATTTTTGAGGCAAATGCAGTAGGCATTTAGTATTTCTTTGGCACTGATCGAGCACGGATCTATGGCAAACCATAATTACTAAACGCAGTTTTTAATTTTCACTCACTAAAATAGTGATAAATAATGGGGGAGTTTCCTTCAGTCAAAAGTACTACTTTTTGTTACTGAAATTGATAGAATGATATAAAAAAATTACATGGGCCCGGAAAATACTTTAATTTTCCCAACAGTTTATTTTTTATTAATTTTTTTAAATACCCTACCTTGAAAACGGGGTGTGGCTTTTGTGACGTCAGTGGTGCACCTAATAGCTCGAAAACTAACCATTTTGCTTGACTTGAGTTGTCCAATCGCAGGAATCGATGACGTCGCGACATTCGTCATCTCACTACAACCAATTAAATTTCGCGCTTATTTGCACCACTGACGTCATGGGCAGATGGTTTTTTTTTCGGAATAGCATCTGCGTACCGGTTAAAATAATTCATAAAAAATATATAACTGTGTCAAAAATAAAAAAAATCGTCAATTCCTATGTTTTGAAGCATGTTCTTTCAGAAGAAAATACTTTTGAAATTTCGGAAACTCCCCTATTGAAAAAAAAAGCAACCAGAAAATCGGAATTACTCATCAAATAAATTCAAAAAATAACATAATTTCAGTTGAAACTTTAAAAAAAAAGTTTCAGTTTATAATTTTGTCAAGCAGAGTATATTTTCATGAAACATGGAATATAAAATCTGTACCTCAGAAACAGAACGACGTAAGTCCAAAAATGCCGATTTTCACTTTTTTTGCCGCATTGTATGTTAAATATTATTCCGCATCGAACCACAAGAACATTATTTTAGAAAAGAAATTCCTTCACAATTATTTAGCAGTGTTAAAAGAGCGCGAGTCCCATCCTTTGCATGTATCCGACAATCGTTTTCGCCCTCTACTGAAAAGTGACGAAAATGAAACGTTAGCCTGATTCTGAGGTATAGAAATGTCATCACAATTTTCTTCAAATGAACTTCCAAAGCATTTTTTCTTACCCACAAAAGTCTCTACTGAAATAAAGTAACTCCATTGGTCAAATTGCTAGACAAATTGCTCTCCTGAGGCTTCTGAGATAAATTACTCAATTAATAATCCCGTCCAACTCTATGTCAGGGCTTTTTTATTAGAGGGATTTTATGCCTCCAAAAGTTCCAGATAATTGCATTTACTTGAGCGCAGTGAAACTGATCAATCCTTCTTATTTAATTCTGAGAGTTAGGGGGTCACTGTACTGAATTCCGGGATAGGAATTCTCTGTGAAGTTTTCTCTAATTCACGAAAACTGGAACACAGTTGAAGAGTGCATCGAGAACGCCCATTCTAGTAATAAAAGTTTATCATCCATTGAATTCGGTTTTATTTTTTTTTGCTACACTGTAAAAAATGAATGTTGTTTTTACAGTATAATACAGCTAATTTTATAATAATAAACTATAAAAATGGCTAATTTTACAGTAATAAACTATAAAATTTCCTAATTTTTCAGAAATAAACTAAAGTTGCTAATTTTATAGTTTATTACCCTGCATTATACAGTTTTAAACAGGAACCTTTGCTGCTAGTATTATACTATTTTCATTCCGTACACTAATATGATAATCTGTTATGGTAGTACAAATAAACTGAAGATGGTAGTAGTATTGCATTGTTGAAATATCAATTTATCGTGTGTAATTAATGTTTATAAGGCTAACTACATATATGCACGTATTCTTTTCTTCAAAATTACATTTATTTTACCCTACAAAATTACAACATGAGAGAAGCTTATAAATATTTTTTTTATTTATTCCACTTTGAAGAAACCTGTTACTTACAGCCGCTGGTCTTCACTCTTTTTTTTTTTGAAGAAACTCGGCAACTCTGCGCAGGATCAATCAAAGCGTGACAAAAATGTTTTTGCTCGCTTGGTCTTCGATCCAGTTTCTAATACTTTTGTGCAATTTCTTGCTTTTCTTCATCGTTTTTGCTCGTTTTGTTCAATTTCTCAATATATTTCAGGAAATATTTGCCCTCCAAATTTATTACAGCTTAAGGAACAGCAACAACTCTGGTTAAATTTTATCAAGAAAAAAAAAACACTTTTAAGACAATGATTATACTATGACAATGGACAACTTTGTAACAATTTTTTCAGGCTTTCAAAAAGCGATGGTTATACTCCAACTATGGAAAACTCCATAATAAGCTCTTCATGTTTTTCGACGCAATAGTTGTGCTCTGACAATGGTCATCTTCGTAATAAATTTTTCAGATTTTCCAAAACGATGATTCTACTCTGAAAATGGCCATCTTCGTAATGAATTCTTTAGGTGTTCCAGAGCAATGATTATACTCTTAAAATGGTCATTTTTGCATTAGATTTTTCTGGTTATCAAAAAAAAAAAGGTCATATTCGTCATAAATTCTTTAGGTTTTCTGAAAGAGAGGATTATATTCAACAACGAACAGCTTCATAATTAAGTCATCAAATTTCTTAACATAAGTTACTTCGTGACAATAGGCGTTACTTGAAGCAAATTGAGTTTTATAATCGTCTGGGAACAAAAGTGGAAAGCATTTTCCATTTGCGTCATCAGTACTTCGCTAGGCACGGATATAAAGTAGTTGCATTTATTTACCTGACTGGTATATAAAAGGAAACTGGTTGCGTTTATTATTGCAGAAATACCCATGAAGTAGCTGAAGGAACAATAACTTTTTTCTCAATTGCCAGATCAATTGCATTGTGAGAAATAAATGTTTTTTTAAAGTATAATACAACTAATTTTATAGTAATTTTACAGTAATAAACTGTAAAATTGCTAATTTAACAGTAGTAAACTGTAAAATTGCTAGTTTACAGTAATAAACTAAAATTACTAGTTTTTCAGTTTAGTACTGTGTATTTTAGTTTTAAACTGAAACCTTTGCAGCCAGTATTATACAGTTGTTTTTACAGGATAATGCAGCTAATTTTATGGTAATAAACTGTAAAATTGCTAATTTTACAGTAATAAACTGCAAAGTTGCTAGTTTTACAGTAATAAACTGTAAAATAGCTAGTTCTACAGTTTTAAACTGGAACCTGTGCTGCCAGTATTATACTGTAAAAACAATAGTTTTTTTTTTACAGTGTAACCAGTGTAACCAATAGGTCATAAGAAAAAGAACTCTAACATATTTATCGACAGCAAAATTAAAAACATTTAGCACAAAAACATTTAGCGTCTAGATGAGCAGAGTCCATGACTCATCCAAAATTACATAAAGTAGATTTAGAGTCAGAAGAAAAAAAGGTACAAATAGGCATTTAGACAATCATGCCGTGTTAAAAATTAAAAAAAGCAGTCCCAACAGCAGCTCGAGGAGAATTCGGGACACAGTGTGACGTTTCGCAGTTTTCTCCAGGGTTTACCCTCAGCAGAACCAACGCCTCCTAAATACTTAGTATTTAGGAGGCGTTGGCAGAACACGCTGAAACTTATTTCAAAAAAAATTTTCTCTCCAAATTAGCACAGTGGAAAGGCTCCAATAGATCTTTGGAGAATTCTGGTGTTAATTGGCCAAGAAGTCAGCCTTCTGATAAGGAACGAAAACCGAGTCTGGTTGTTTTCTCTGCATTGAGACAACTTCGGCAGTAAGACAAGTTTTACGGAAGTCATTCGCCTATTGAAGAAGTTAAGTTACGCGGAACTTCACGATGAAATTGGCAGACAAATTTGCGAGAAAGCTTTCATAGTGTGTCTACGTGTGTGTGTGTGTGTTGTGTAGTAGAAGTACGACATCGGGTGTCAACGTTTTAGAAACATTGATGTTTTGTCAAAACATTGATGTTTTAAGGTCGATGTTTTTCAAACATCGATGTTTTGAATTCGATAGGTTTTTCGATGACGATGTTTTATATTTCAGCAAAAAGGTGTTGAGAATACAAAATACGTAGCTAAAAAATAGAACAAAATACTTAGCTTAAAAACTACGTCTTTAATCAGTAGTTGCAATATTACACCTATTGGAAAAAAGATTTCCGTGTTTACTCTCGATGTTTTGCACTCCATATTTTTTAAACGTATCAGATTTTCTTTTACCGTTTCTTTTCTTTTCTTTTTCTTTTATCGATGTTTAACATTTCAGCAAAAAATGTTAACTTATAAACGTCGATGTTTTTTCATCGATGTCACATCTCTTCATACGACTTATTTTTACGGTCGATGCTTTTGTATTGTTGCTTTGCGCGTTTGATGTTTTTCTATGTCAATGTTTTATATTTCAGAGAAAAAAAAATCTCAAAACTATGCCATAAAAAGCTACATCGTTAATAAGAAGATGCAATGTCTGTCTTACTGAAAAAAAGTTTTTTATATAATTACCATTGATGTCTTACGTCGATATTTTTCGAGAGAAAAAGGAAATCCTATTATGTAAGTGCTATATCCGGTTGAGCAGAATAACAAGGGTTCACTATACTTTCAAATTTGTATGTAAAATATGAAAAAAAAAGATAGATGTTTTAACATCGATCTTTGAAAACATCGATGTCGCATCTTTAGTGTATAGGCATTTCTGTGATCTCAGTTATCATTTTATAACAGAGTCCAGCTTTAATTGCTGGGATCTGTATACACAAATTATTCTCCTATTCTCCAAAAATATTTAAGATAATAAATAAAAGATCTCCAATGGGGTCCATAATACCTTTAAGTAGTGATTCTCTTAAATATCTTCAGCAATAAAAGGGGCATTGCTTCTCAACATATATTTCTCTTCTACTATATTTTAATAAATTAAACTCTGCGCCCACTGTTAATAATTCGGAAGTGAAAACTTAATTTATTGTCACTTTGTTCTTGTCCGAAAACACGGAGGTAAGGTAGCTTGATGCTGTTAATTACATTTTTCCCGCAGAAGAAAGTAATTTAGGAAACAATGGACTTTAATGACAAGTTTGGCAGACTCCATAGATTTAGGACGGGTTTCAATGATTAGTTCTGCACAACTTTAAAGTTCGTGAATCGAGGCAAGGAGCAGGAAGCTGTGAATTTGATAGTGTAAAAAATAAAAGTTGATAGCTTTGTCGTTGGAGTTTATATTGTATTAAAAGTTTTCAGTTCACCGAACTCTTAGAGTAAATGTAGAGTGCAGTGTCATAGGAAGCACGCTTCTGAATTACTATGCTTCTTAAGTTCTAAATAAACAGCTGTTTAAAATAGTTTGCTTTAGTAACACGTTGTTATCATTTTTATTGTTTCCGATTACGTAACTGCTAATTTTATGGTTAAGATTAGTTTATAGTCATGCGCGCTCTTTTTTTTTTTTTTTTTTTACAAACTTTTTTTGGCGTATAAACTTTCTTATATAAGCCAAAGTTAAATGCTGTATTTTATATTGCATTAAAAGTTTTCAGTTCACCGAACTCTTAGAGTTAAGAGTTGATGGCTGGACAAAGACGAATTACGCTTCTAAATTACTATGCTTCTTAAATTTTAAATAAGCAGCTGCTTAAAATAGTTTGCGTTAGTGAACATTGCTGCATCATTTTTAATGCTTCCGTTTGGACTATTGCTGAAGCTTCATGGTTTAGATTATTTCATAGTTATGTACATGCTTTTATGTTGTAAATTTTTATGTCGTATAGCCCTTCTTATAAGAATATATTGAAATTATTTTAAGAAGCTAGTTTTAAATAATAATGAGAATTTTCATTTTTGTTTTGTCTCAGCAGAAGATTAACGTATTTTCCTACACTCTCATTTAAACAGAAGGATAATACAAAGACAAATCAAAACTTAATAATAATGACAAAAGTTTTAGAAAAGCAAATAGTAAAATAAATAAACAAACGCTCTGGAAAATATTCTTTCATTTAAATTTAAAAAAATGCTTTTTAAAACGAATTAAATGTTATATACAGCTTACAAATTACAATAGCATCAAATGAAATTAAATGAGAAGGTTTGATTCGGGTCAAAGCTCCCAGAATTGAAGTGGGACAAACCTCCCTAAATAGCCATTTTTGCAAATCATTTGAAGAACGCTTTAATATAAAAAGGAAAAGTAAAAAAATAAGTATGTAGTCTTTTATTAAATTAATCTTAGTACACAAATAATTCACCGTGTCTAGTGGTCAGAGGAGTCCACTACCGTGAAGCGGTGACCCTGGGTTCGAATCCTGGCATGGATGTACTCCCCCCCCCCCTTTCTTGTCATTGTCCTTCCTGTGTGAGAATGACTGTGTTGAAAAAATAGCTGTCTTCTTTATAAACGGGTCTTCTATAAGACTCGTTTATACGGCATGTGTGTTGAGCTAAATCGTACTTCCATCTTAATGGTGCTCGTAAAAACGGAAGCCTTACATTTTCCGCCTTATATCCGGGTAGATGTCCCAAGTAGCACACTTCGTTTTTTAAAGGTTGTAAAATGGTTATTAACATTGTAACAACCGCTTAAAAACATGTATAAAACGTTTAAAGGTTATTTGTGCTACCTGGGGTGTCTACTAGGGCTCGGGTATTTGAGTGGTTTCAGAAATAACAGTACAGGCGAGATGAACTTGCAACAAGGAATTATTTTTATTTGCTTGCAAAAGACCTCACGTACGATTTTTCCTTGATTCTACTGCAAAACGTCTAATAGAAAAATAGAAACAACTTTTGATCCTACTTGATATCATGGTATATATGATTCTCATCAGTTAAAAAAAAAAGCTTAGGTATGAAAATGAGAGGGAAGGTTAAACCTCCTGTGTGGTCATCAATTATTACAAAGATAAGTCAATTTATTATTTGTTGCAATGTTCTGAACAATTAATTTGTAACAAAAGAAATACACTTAGAACTCTAAAAAGCATTACAAATGCAATCAACATTAATTAAGAACTTGATTAATTCACTTATTTATTTGTCTATTCATGGTTTCATTTTTTAAGCATAATATATTCCAAACATAGACATTTTATCAATTTTTGCAACGTTTTTTCCAAATAATTTCAAACATGAGAAAAGCACTTAGGACTCTAAGAATCTGTCTGCGGAAGCATTACAAATCCAATCAATATTGAAAGTGAATGACAGGAACTGTATACATGGTTGGAGATCACCTTTGTTCCTTCGCCAATCCCTCAGAAAGAAAAGTAATCCGTCATCAGAAATTACGGACGACTTTGTTTGATGGGATTATTGTGAAATACTCCCTTTTCTTTTCTGCGGGATAAACTGATTTATGACTGGTAGACAGATATATTTCATTGGACTATTAGTTTGTATTTTAGTTGAAGATATATTATTTGGAGATGGGAAAAATTGAGAAAAAATTCAGTAAAAGAGATTCAGACGTAGAAGCTTGTTTCGAACTGAGCGAGTTTATTTTTCGAACATCGACACCTAGATCTTTTTATCTGTAATTTATTTAACATATAACTATTTTCAATTGTCAAAAAAAAATTTCTAAAAAAAAAAATATGCAAAATGAAAACTTGTTTATTGGTTTTTTCTATGGAAGTTCTGGGTGTATCGCTTGTTTTTGAATGTAATGAAGAGCCTGTTTTCAAGAGCCATTCAAAGTGCCAAAGTGACCAACCAATTCAAAAGTTTATTCCAAAAAAAAAATTAATAAATAAAATTAAAAAAAATAAACTAAAAAGTTTCTGAAAAGTTCAAAGTTATTGCAATCGAAAATGTCAGCCTGATTATGGAGCATTCCATTTTTTTTTTCGGAAAAATTATTTTCCTTTTTTTTTTCAAATTTTTATGTTCTTTATTTTAGAACTCTGTGTTTTTAACAGATAAAATTTTACACGCAACATTACGAGAGATAATTTGACAGACAGAATTAAAAATATTTCTCGCAGTATACAATTTTGAATTTAAATAATAAAACAATAAATAAACAAGTAAACAAAGAAATAAAGAAACAGTATCTTTCCCACACTACAATGACATTTAATATATTAGTATTTGTGCTTAATTTTCCTTCACTCGTTTGCAATAGAAAAACATTAATAAATATAGTTTTTAAGAGATAAAAATAACTTGAAATCGTTTCAGATAAATTTAGGTTTTTAAAATCAAGAAAGGCAGTCAGGTGATAGCTCTGTATTTCTTAAAGTCATAAGCTTGCATACATTTCATCCGATCTTTTCAGTTTCTTACAAAATATCATAAAAATAAACACACACACACATAAATAAATCGTAATATTTTAAAGGTTATACAGCCTGAAATCTCCCATAAAAACAAGGAAAGATATTGGAGGATAACTATTCTTTAGAAACAGTTCTGTGCATCACGTAACTGGAGGTACATGCTCTCATTATGCAAGTCTTCGAAGTGAAAGTGCTAATTAGTTGAAATGTCCTGTCCAAACATATGCACAATGCAAATTTTAAGCTACTTGAATGCTCCCAGCTCTCAATCTGGTGTTTCATGAGAGACGGCCAGAAGTGTATAATGAGTTTTAAGGAAGTTTATTAAATCGTTTATGATTATTGAAATGAATTGAATATTTAACTGAAGTAAACACGGAACTTTGCTTTTACGCTGCAAATTTTAGAGCACTTTTTGAACCTAGCACTTGTCTCCTTTTACAAAACACTTTTCAGAGCACGTATTTAGTTCTGCACACCTTTTGAGCCCTTATGGGAACGCATTTCAAAGTATTTTTTGAACACTCACTCTGTCTCGTTTTTAGAATATTTTGAACCATACTTTTTTCTGCCACTTTTTAGATCATTTATGGCGCACTCATTTTTTATCCCGCATAAATGCTAGTGCAACCCTTACACTATAAATGGCTAGGTGGTCTGCCGTCAAACTTTGGATGATATTCAACCGGGGAATGTCTGTGGCCGTCTTATGTAAAGGTTCCCGTGACACCGATGAATAATTATTGTAGCAAGATTTCTAGTAGTATCATATTGAGAGATTTTAATGCCCGGTTGTTAAAGAAAGCTGTTAATCCTCTGTAGACCGAAAGGTTTCTGTAGAGGATGGAAACTTGAGGTACTTTCAAAAAAAGAAAAAAAAAACAGTATTTATTGTATGCATGCAAAAAATATAGTACAACCAACTAACGGAAGTGAAACTTGAACTCTTCAAGTTACGAAGAAAAATTCTAATCCTCAGAGATGAAATTTTTTTGTGTCAAAGGATGTTCCAGACCCGACAAAATAACCAATGATGACATCAAAAAGGACTTGAAAACAATACCATTAAAGAATCACAGTCCGAAGACTTTTGGAATAGATTCGCCGCTTATTGGGCAACTTCCTTTACAACAGAGCACATTCAAAATATATAATATTGTACACAATCCGGCAGCTGGAAAACTTTTTCTGAGTTCAAGTGCTCCAAACGCGTTCTAACGTGAAACTACCGAAAGAAGTCTGACTGCTTCCAATTATTTAAGATATGTCACATGACTCGGTATCTTTGTTGCAAGAACTGAAGGCTTCACTCCCTCCACCTTTTATCCCTTCTCAATGCATTAGTAGTATAGATTTCAAGCAAACATCAATTTTATGTTATTTCGCTGTATCAAATGTTTTATATTCTTTATTTAATTGTATATTGTATTAAGATCACAGACTGGTTTAAATTACTAAAATTTGCGTTGACTGATTAACGAAAAAATCTAATTAATTGAAATAGGAATACATATCTTTAATACTCTGTAGACATTTCTAGTAATTTATAGCTCCGTTATGCGCCTTCTGTCAACTTAACAAGGCTCAAATTTCTTATTCTTTATTACTTCAGACCTATAAAAAAAGGGGGATAATGCGCTTGTTAATGCAATATACGAGACTATCTCTTTACTCCTTTTACTTATAGCTAACTTAATTAAGAGCGAAACAAAGAGTTCGCGTTGAAATATGCATGCAGCTTTTGTCCCGAACATATTTAATTACTTCAAGACACCAATTTACCTAATAAATTTACTTCATTTTTCACGAGTCAGAAAAGTAGCAAACGTTTTCTTTTTTAGTTAGCGAAAGATAACTCCTTCAGACTATATAATTAGATGTGAATACAAGTTGATATTGTTCAAGTTGTAACGTTATATGTAAAAAAGATAACTATTGGATTTATTTCATTTTTTATATTAGTACATATTTCGTATGTCTTAGAAGTTATTTTTACTATAGATAGTTTTTGCATACAGGTATTTTTTAAATATTTTCTGAAACAGCAAAAAAAAAGTTCAGTTTTTTTATTCTTATAGCTTCAAATAATTTATTTATATCTATAAAAATCGTACCAGTCCGAGAACCATCTTTTGTTTATTGTGTTGAAATTAAATGATTTAGTATTATTCATGTATGTGAGTATGTCGAATATAAATCATGCATTAATGAATAGTGAGGTGTTTTGAATATTAATTATGTAGTAATGTATGCGAGCTCACAGATTTTAAAGAATTAAAGAATAGTAAGTGTACGCCAACTTTTGATACACAACATGTTTCAGATTATGTTTAATTCTGCATTACTTTTGGAAGAAATACAATCTGGCAACATAAAAACCAAGCTTAATACTCTCTTATTACGACTAAAGCACATCAGCAAATACGAACCTTTAGTTTTGCCACCTATTAAATCTACCAATGATATTCCGAAATCAGTTTTATTCAGTTAACAGCTTAACTACGTTTTTCATGAAAGAATTTTAGTTTTCTTTCCGGATAAGATGAACCAAAATTAGATGAACTTAATGTGCTCTGAAAGAGAAGTAGTGATTCATATAGAGTTCTTTTTACTTCCTTTTATGTAGTAAAGGAAGTATTGTGATCGCGAAAAAAAATCACTCAAATTTGAGTCTAAATTCTGAATTTGTTCACCCCCGAAGGAATGTATAGTAGTTTTTTCGACCTGTCAGCACGTCCATATGTACCTACCAACATATAAGCAGCCGAAAAATCCTTTTCAACCACCCCCGAGTTCATTACGACGAGTTTTCTCGTGACGTCTGTATGTACGTATGTGCGTATGTATGTATGTGTGTCGCATAACTAAAAAACTATATGCCGTAGAAGCTTCTAGCTTGGTATGTAAGCTCTGAGGATGGTCTAGTTGTGCACCTCTTCTTGTGGTTGCATTCGAATGTTCCCAAGAGGGTGTTTTACCCCTTTTTTGGGGTAAATCAGTGTTAATTTCAATGCAGACTCAAGTGATATGAATTGGCACGACCACTTGGCGATATGTCGCCAAGCTTTTGGTCACCAAGTGTTTGACGCCAACTTGGCGATATATCGCCAAGTTGGCGACAAATTTAGCAAAAAAATTATTTTTGAATTTGGGTTCAACTAGGCGATATTTTGCGAAAAATTCACTGAATGATATTAAAATTGGCAATATTTAGAAAATTAACCATTGTAAAATATTTTTTGCATTGTTTCGTGGCAGATTAGGGGAGTAAATATTTGAATTGTTACCTTGCTCACTCCAAGCACTTTTTTTAACACTTAAGGCAACTCCTAAGAACTTTACACGTAAAAGGAAGTAGTGTGGGACCCATACCAGATTTTTTCTGGTATATGTTTCTGTTAGTTATTTGTCTGTTTAACTTGAGTTGAAGTGTTGGTTGCGTAGAAGGCCACATGGTTTACACACAAAGTCTGTGGTAACACAAAAATAAACAGAAATCATTTTATTACTTTTATGAGCATAATTAAAGCTTATCTGATAGTTTTTTTTAAAATTTATATTGGTTATTACACACCACTTTGTTATTTATTACTCTTCAACTGACTTTAAAAAATTGTGAGTAGAACACAATTTCTAAGGATTGGTTTTGTCTACACATAAATATCAGAGACTGAGGCACTTTGGTACATGGGGTACATTGTGCAAATATTTTTAGTTCATTTTTCTCAAGTTTTTAAATTTTACTTTTAAATGTTGCATACAGTGAAGGTTTTCTTTTGGTGAAAATTTGCTGGAGTTGGATTTGCAGTTTTTTTAGAAAAGGTAACGTTAACAGTTGTACTGTAAATTCGTATTTTTTTTTTTGAAAGTTTACTTGTAACATCATAATCATAATTGTATTCCTACCACTTTGAGTGCACGTTGCACATAATAGTGCACATAATTGGCTATGTTGATTACATTAAATTGCACACTGTCTTGAACAGAAAGCATCAGTCTTGACAATTTTACAAAAATTCTACTACTGGAAAGTATATTGGCGCACATTTATACCTTTTAACATACTGTTGTTGTTGTTGCATGCCCCCGTTGGTCAGCGGTGCTAGACCAGGTCCATGATATTGTACACCCTAAGGAAATCTAACACCAGCAAAGGATCGTCCGCCAAATCCTGTCTGGTAAGTCCCAGGCACTCAAGGATGTGGAGAGGAGATGCCTCTTGAACAGAACAGTTGGTACATGTTTGAAATCTCTTAGCACCCCCAATGAATTTCATAGTTTTAAGATGACCACTACGAAGGCGGGCAAGAGTGGTTTGCTCCTGTCTATTGAATTCTTGAGCCAGGGAACCTCCAGGACGAGGACTCTGATACCAGTGGTGCTCTGGGGGACATTCCAAGTAATCCCATTTTGGTGTTTAATCTTTGAGAAAATCTCACTATAGGTTAGCGGTGCTGACTGCGCAGTGGGCTGCCTGCTTTTGCCAAAATATCTGCGATCTCGTTGCCCTCTAGATTTACGTGTGAGGGAATCCATTGTAGGTGAATAATGTGCGAAGTGGAGAGTTGTTTTAGTTTGCTGATAATTGATGTTCCCACCTTATCTCTTACTCTCTCCAATCTGGCCAAGTGTTGAATTGCACTTCTGCTATCGGATAGAATCCAGATCTCTTTTCCATCTTTAAGAGACACAAGGGAGGCAAGAGCTTCGTCGATGGCTGTTAGCTCGCTTCGAAAAACTGAGCATCCGTCCGGGTTTCTTATCTGGATCCTTAAGTTATGGTCTTGTGACTTGATATAAATTCCGCTGCCAGCTCGATGATGATCATCTCTACTACCATCCGTATAGACCCGCATGGCATCTGTCGGTATATCACCGATTCTCTCCAATGCTATCTGCCTTAGATATTCAGGAAGGTCTGTCTGTTTGTTAACCTGAACTGACAGCTCAGGGTGAAAAAAGACTCCATCCAGATCATCTGTTGGGTCCAGACATTGTGACAAATGATGTGGTTCCACAACACCATCGACTAGATTAAAAGAAGCCATTTGACTAAAGGGACTATTTCTAATGAGTCGTTGATTGTCGCGCCATTCGTTGAAGTAAGCAGCAGTACGATTTTGGGTATCCAGTCCCCTGAGTTTGTTGTAGTACTTTGATAGGCAAGCACGTCTCCTAAGGCTAAGGGGCTGTAGATCCGCCTCGTAGAGCACTATGTCTCTATGGCAAGTATTTCTTAGTCCCGTAATGATCCTTGCTGCGCTGAGCTGTGTACTTTCGAGTTTCTGAAGGTTTGTAACGGAGGCACTACAGTATATTGGAGCACCGTACTCCAAGATGGGTCTGATTATTGAAATATATGTGTTCCTGAGTGTGCTTGCGTCTGCACCCCAATCACGCCCCGAGATATACCTTAAGATGTTGAGCCGTTTTCTAGCTTTCAGTACTATATGATCAATATGTTTATTTCCCAATATCTCGGGGTCTAAAACGAACCCCAGATATTTTGGATTTTTATCCACAGTCAGTGTTTTATCATTCAAAAGGATGTTAGGTTGGTAATTATACAGCTTTCTGTTGGTTGTGAAGAAGGTGACCGTAGTCTTAGCAGGGTTAAAACTCAGTTTATGCTCTTCGGCGAAATTCTGAACGTCTTTAATTACTTGATTTATGTCTCTCTCCAGTTTCATTGGATCTGAATCGGACTTCCAGAGTACAATGTCATCTGCGAAAGCACCGACCTCACTGTTCTTCTTGATAACGCTCTCTATGCCTGATAGGAAAAGCGAAAACAAAGTTGGGCTCAGTACTGACCCCTGAGGCACCCCTTGAGATATCCTATAGCTCCCGGAGAGCGAATCATTGAACTTGACTCTGATAGATCTATTTCTCAAGAAATCATAGATCCATGGAAGGGTCCTCCCCCCAATGCCAAAAATTTTATAAAGTTTTAAAATTAGAAGGTTGTTCCAAACTCTGTCGAATGCTTTAGATAAATCCAGGAAAACTGCGATAGTATGATTAGTTGGTTTTCTGTTGTGTGCGTCTCTTATCCTTTGACAGAAGTAAAGTAGTTGGTCTGTAGTGCAATGGCCCTCCCTGAATCCATATTGTTCCTCCGGGAAATAATCGTGTGTATTCAGATAAAAGGAGAGTCTTCTGAGAATCATTTTCTCCATTAATTTGCATGCAATGCTTGTCAAGGCGATGGGACGATAACTCTCTGGGGTGCTATCAGTTTTACCAGGTTTTTTGAAGGGAATGACGGTTGCTTTCTTCCAATCTCTGGGAAGCCGGCCCTTGTTCCAGGAGCAATTAATGATGTCTAGGAGCCTCTGTCTTCCATAAGGACCAAGATGTTCGATCATTTGACCGTGGATGCCGTCAGGCCCGGGAGATTTATTTAGTCCGGTATTACTGATTGCCACCACGAGTTCAGTCATTTTGAAATCTTTATTGAAAATAGAGACCTTACCTCTTTGGGTATCACTGCGGCATCCATGGACAATATTTCGAACCTTGGTTTTAATTTTTCTGTCCTCTGCCGTGAAATTCAGTCTACTGATTTTCTGGTAGTGTAATCCCAAAAGGTCGGCTGCTTGTACGTCATTTTCGGCCAAATTTCCGTTTTCACTCTGAATTGTATTACTCTGTTCTGTTTGTGGTTGATCTTTGCTGATGCTCTTAACCAATTTCCAAAGTTTTCCATTTGATGTTCTTGAATCTAGTTCAGAACATATTTCGTTCCATTTCTTTCTCTTAATTTGAGCGTAAAGTCTTTTAATTTTTGCATTAATTTTGTTTAGTTCAATTCTACCTTGATTACTGCCGGCACTGTCCCTATCTTCAGCTATTCTTTTTCTTTCTTCCAGCAGGGGCTGGAGAAGGGGTGATCTGCTTGTTAAGTAGGGTTTCTTTTTCTTCAAATTACCTCTTGGAATGGTATTCTTGGCTGCTGTCAGTATTGTATTTTTAAAGGAGTTCCAGTTCTCTTCAATACTGTCGCTAACAGGTTTGATCTTTACTCCGTTATCCACCGTTTCGGCGAAAGTATGCCAATCTGCCTTCTTAAAAATCCATTGTTTAATTTTACTGGTGGGCACAAATTGTCTCTTTTTTAACTCTATTAAGACAGGCATGTGGTCACTTCCCAAATTGTCCATCACAGACCACCTGCAACTGGGCCCAAGTTCTGAACTGGCAACTGCAATGTCTAGCGCTTCTTTCGTACTGTAGCTATATGAAAAGTGGGTAGGCGCAGCGTTATTAAGAATAGTAAAACTTTTATCATCGATAATGTCGAGTAACTCAATTCCTCTTGGGTTTGTAGTTGTGCAGCCCCATATAGGATGTTTGGCATTTAGATCGCCTAAGCAAACAGTGCCCACAGTGAATAAATCTTGTAGATCGGCTGGTAAGCTATTCATATCCGGGGGGTGATACATATTAAAAATATTGAGAGGTCTACCTCTCCAGATGATTCTAATACCCTGGATCTCTAGGTTAGTTCCGTGAGTCAATTCTCTGCTGATGTCTATACTCTGGTAATTGATGTCTTTTATAAGGAAGGCAAGTCCCCCACCACCTCTGTTCTGTCTATCTATCCTAAAGATGTTATAACCTTCGATTTTAAGGGAAGTTTCTGTCTTCAACTTTGTCTCCTGCAGTGCAATAATCTGCACTCCTTTGGTATGGGCTAGCTCAATAGCCTGTTCTAATTTTATCCTTGTTGCACTTGTTGAAATTCCATTGATGTTGAATTGCAAGATCTTTAAGGTTTTCGGAGACTGTAGCTTATTTTTCGAACATGGCCCTCTTCCTAAGCCAGGTACGCGGTCCTTTTTTGGCTGCGCGACGACCGATGCAGCATCAGAAAATGAAGGTGTACTATTCATGGATGGGGAAAGTTGCAGCCTCTAATGACGAGCACCTAAAATTAGGCAGAGGACTGACTTAGCTCAAGTTGGTGTTCTTTTTCGTCTGGCACCTATCCTTCGGCCTGTCCGGCTTGGGAGGCCCTACCAGTAGCAAGCTACCGCCGGCATAGCCCTCCGGGTCATTGGCGCACGCAAGCCTCGCCGCCCCGTCAAGGCAGGAACACCGTCGGGAGGTTTTTTTAACAGACTAAATTGGTTTAATACTCTTCAATTTTCTCAACCGTTAAAGCCAGTTTATTTCGGCTTTGTGTCTTTGTCAAACCAGAATCTATCGCGAGAAAAGTTAATTTCCGCTTAATCTAATATAAATGAAATAACTTGACAGTTAAAAAATTAAATTACTATAATGTCCAACGAATTGCATAAAACTTCTACTATCAATTTTATCTTTTTTTGTCCTGTGGTTTTATATATTGATGTAGTTTCAAATTGATATTTATGATTTTCTTCCTTTTTCTATCCCAGCTACTGTTACCAATCAAGCGTACAAGGTGTATACACTTTATTTGTCAGTGTACTAAAGTACGCATTTCTTGTGTCAATCTACCTTAACTACACGGACATTGGTGCAAAAATTTATTTTTCTAAACTGAATTTTAATGATTTTAATTCCTCATTTTTTTCAAAAAATAAATAAATAAATAAACTCTGAAAACACTCTTTGAGTACATGGTTTAAAATAATAATGAAAAAAAAAACAATATGCTCATCATTAAAAATTTTCTGTAAAATAATACCATTGTGCCCCGGTTTTTCCTATTTACTACTAGCTGGCAAATTTTAAAGTCGACTTTTAAAATTAAATACAGGCTGAGTAAAATTCAGGAGCAAAATGCTATTTTATAATACGCAAAATTTTTCTGTACTAGTATTCTTAAAACAGAAAGAACACTTTTCCTGAAATATTAATTTCTAACGTTGGTTTAAATTCCATAATTTGCATTAAGAAAGGATATCACTTCAAGTATTTAAGAAATAGTTAAGTTGCATATAACTTACAACCCTTATTCTAACATTTTAATCACAGTCTGCAATTTAAAACGATTTTTGAGTTTTACTCTAAAGTATGGCATTCAAACGATGGAAGTTCTAGATACAACTTCCGTCACCGGTTTTAATGTCTGGAATTTGAATAACTTCTCTTCAGAAATATTTCGACTGAAGATTTATTTTTTATTGTCTCGAAGATTAAAATATTCCCAAGGCGTTTTAAACTTTATAAATATCGTTTAGCGATTCTGACAAACATCACACTCATTTAGTATAAGTTTTGTCTTGGTTTGACTTTAACATTTTCAATCTTTGAATAAATGTCGAGTGAAAGTAGTTTAAGTGTTTAGTAAGTGAATAGTTTGTATTTAAAGTATTGTCATCTATTGTGGTGAAATATAAATGTTGCATGATAAGTTTCATTGTGATAAATAGTTTTGATACATCAACATATTTTTGAACGATTAACACATATGGTTTGACTTATAATTAAAAATCCTTATCAGCTGCACGATGTCAATATTGTGTTCAATATTTTTGCATTTGAACTGATTTGAGTACAATTTTAGACCAGAATGAACGCGAAATTTATTTTTAAAAATATCCATCATTTATTAAGAAGAAGTACGATGTCCCGCTGAGTTAAATACCCCAGTGCCACAGCACCCACGCAGTGCTTTGGT
The DNA here is from genome assembly GCA_038373865.1 of Uloborus plumipes. Lineage (NCBI taxonomy): Eukaryota > Metazoa > Arthropoda > Arachnida > Araneae > Uloboridae > Uloborus > Uloborus plumipes. The sequence goes on from JAXGGA010000108.1 coordinate 87,175, forward strand.
GGAATTTTTTTCATAGGTAATGGTATGCAAAGAGATGTCTAGAACGTTCAGTAAATAATTGCTGTTTTCAACCGATCATTAAGATTATTAGTAATATAAGCCGCAGGTTTAAAAAAAAATCATGTGAAATCTCATTTTCTTAATTTTAATATTTGTTGTATTACTCATATAATGATTTGCATTAATTTAGCTAATTAATGCAACTTTTGCCAATTATAATAAGTCTTATGTTATTTTAAGTAGGGCATTGCATCCCGGTGAGTAGTGAAAAATGCTTGACTGTAAGGGGGTAATTTGCCGCAAAATGACAATTCCGTTTTATGACAATCAGTAATTTATTACGTATTTGTTAGTACTGATCGAGTGAACACAGCATCTGGACCTACATTTAATAAAAAATGTAGGTCCAGATAATATAAAAATGTAGGTCCATAAAATATTGGGCTTTATTTTCAGTGTCTCATTAACACAACAGTTTTTAAAAGTATCTTTTCTTAGGTGCCGTGAGGTACCCCTACTTATTATATCGAAAGTTGATGAAAATTGACATTATTCGTCAAGATTTTCACATTCAAATCATTAATTTTGACTCAAATTATTTAGATTGTCATGAAAATGCCGACGAACATAAAAGCAAAAATTCCAATAATGATAAAGTGACCATTTTTTGTTGTCTTGTTCCAGCTACACTGTTAAAAATTCATGAAGCTTTTATAGTAAATGTTACTGTAAAATCTAGCGTTTACTGTACAGAAATTTTTTACAGTGAATTGTACTGATAAAAAAATTGCGATTGCAGGGCCAACTGATCATCACTTGACTTATTATGAGATGCAGATGACACCTTATTTCCGCTTACCTGATGTGTCTTACCTAGTAATGTGGATAGTAAAGCAGTGTGAAAACATTGGGTCCCGATTTCAATCCTTGCGTTCGTATCTCGCGCTTTTCAATTCTCGTTTTCTCTTCTGTAAAATTTTACAGTAAAAAAATATTTTACGGTAAAAGTTACTGGCAACATGGATGCCGGTAACTTTTACCGTAAAATTTCAATAAAATTTATAACAGTGTAGGCTGGCAATTTGGGGTACGCTGTTTCACTTTTCCAACTGTACCGTGATTTGGTGTTAAGTCCGACTTCCACAGTACACGCATGCCATAGGGACCTGTTTATAGGGTAGGCAACCTTTCACAGCACAACAACTTATTCATAGCAAGAAAGGAAAATGACAGGAGAGGAAAGCACACCGTGTGCCCGGATTCGAGCCCAAGCTCCCCTCATCCCGGTCAGACTTCCCTGACCAGTAGACGAGGTGGCCGGCAAGTGACCAGTTATTATTTTCATACGTAAATTTTAGCTAGTGTATTGAAAAAAAATCACATAATTTGACAATATGTTATTATTACAGAATAGAACAAAAATTAACCCATTTATGCCTAAGTTTTTTTTAAACATTTTTTTTTTCAATTTTTATCTGCTTAAAACTCTTACTTGGAATGGTTTAATGTTTTACATTACATTTTAGGCGTAAAATAGATCGCCGTTGCCATATTTATTAAGTTATTTAACGTCCTGTTTATGGGAAATCTTGCAGATATGTGAGCAAAATACGACCTTACTTGACTGTACTTTTGCAAAGTAACATTACAGAAGGCATCTGTGATCAATTTTAAGCAAATCATTTCAAAATAGTTTAGTTTTATGAAAAAAAAGCTCGCAAAAAACCTTACTTTCTGTGACTACCGATGCTAGATCGTTGCTTGACTGATTTGTCTGAAAATAGCTGTGAATAAATAAACTCTGAGATCCAAATAGTGGCTCTAACTGGATTTCTCAAGAAGAAGGACTATTTAACTTCTGAAAAACAGCTTAATTAAAATTATATACCTATTACAGGTTTTTGTATGCAGTAACTAACAAGCGTCCCGTTTTTAGGCTACTGGGCATAAATGGGTTAACTCTCACATTGTTTATTATATTTGTTTTAATCGTTTATACTGTTGCTTCAGTACATTTGCTGCTGATTTTCAAAAAAAAAAATAAAATCCTTTTAAGTATTTCATATAGTTTGCTTTGCAATCAGCATTGCTTTAAGGCTTGAAATTTTTACACACTGTAAAACTAAATTGAATTTTTACATTAGTAGGGGAATGTGGGGCAAAGTGAAAAAGTTAAGATACCAAACCTGTTTCAAATTGAACAAATTGTAAATTTGTTCTGAAAATCAGTGTACAGAAAAAAAAAAAGGATCAGTGTATTTGGTAACGCAACTACCAATGAAATGTTATTTTTCTTTTTTGGCAATTATTTTGCATCTTCAAAAAAAAAGGGAAAATTTTTCGCCTCAAAAAACCATGGGGCAATGTGAAAAATACAATGTTTTTGTAAGGAAACATTTTCGATTTGATGAGTTACAGTAATATTCATCAAATGAATGAGTAAATAAACGAAAAAGTAATTATTAATGAAAACATAGAGGAATAAATGAACAAAAAAAAAACGAATTAATTAATATATGAGAAAAAGAAAGAGTGATCAAAATAGAGAATAAATCACAAAATAAGTGAATGAATGAATAACCAAGGGAATAAGGAAAGGGAACTTTAATAATTAATGAGTAAAGAAGCGAATAAATTAAGGAATGAAGAAATACGTACATGATTTAGTACATTAATGCATAAACAAAAGAAAAACTATTTCACTTTGCCCCATCCACTTTTCCCAGCGTGTACTTGACAAATTACATGGATTATTTAAAATCAAAACGTACCTCTTATGAACTAAATAAGGATGGTACTTGACATTAGTAGATCTTAATTAATAGTTAAAATGATAATTACAAAATTCTTTTCTTTTTATAACAATAAGAAATATTTTTGAAAAACTACGAATATTACAATAAAAATGTCAAATATTTTGAAAAGGACTTGTAAAATTTTTTCGCTAATCTTTTGAGCTATTTATTTTTTGACAGGAATCAAGTACATGTCAAAGAACTTAGTCAAAATACTGCGAGATAGGTAGTGCTGCAAATGGTGAATATATTTTACCATTTCACTTTGCCGCTTTATTTAACATTTCCCTATTTTAAAAAAAAAATCGTTTTCTGTCCATCCTTACCTTAATTAAATAACAATTAATAACGCTGTTACGGAATTTTTTAACATAATCTTTTGAAGTCAACAAGAAATTAAATCGTTGTTAATGTAAGGCACTGTGAAAGCCCCAATTTTTTTATTATGTAAGAAAGTTGGATTTTCAGGAGCCACAAATTTAGTAGCAGATTTGCAATTGCATTATCCTTATGTTTTACCTTAGCAATTGCTCTAAATATCTTCCAGACAGGATACAGACATCAATTTTGTGATTAAATCTACATTGCGACAGACTGGCGCGTATTGGTATATATGCAGTATATTCAACCTTAAATTATTGAATAATGAATTCGTTGAATTTGAATGAGACATGAATTGAACTAAGTGATTAGTATCGCAAAACGGGATGTAAATAGGAACAGCTGGATGATTTGGAACAAAACTTTCTGGATATACAAAGAAATTCTTCATAAATAATCATTCGGTATTTTGGCAGTTAAATTTTTTTCTAGAAAGTTAATATCATAAGAAGTGGGAAAAATATTTTGTCATTCTTTTGACAGTAACCGTTTGTTCTTATTATCCTTCATGAATATTACTAATATTTGGGAGAACTATAACAGGTTAAATTGAAAAAAAAATAAAATTTTAGCATGTGTTCCGATTGACCCCCATCAGCGCAGCGAGGTGAATCGAAACACCTCTAAATCATTATATATATAAATAATAGCCGTTCAACATGTTTTGTCTTTGCTTGGGATATCAAAAGCGAAGCAGGACCGAAGTTTATACTAAAAAAAATCAAATTAAAAAGAAATCTTTTAACTACTTTTTTTACTATCAAAGCTGAAAAGTGTGCCGATTCACTCCGTTTTACTTCTAAATGAAGTAAGGATTCTAGGGATAATCTAGATTCTAAGGATAATCTAGATTCGAGTCGTAAGGCTTTGAGTTATCAAGTTTTGACTCTCTACTGTGTAGATATATTGGTGTGTGTGAAAAATTAACCTTTGTCATTACATTTTGATATTTGTTGTTATTTTTGAACCAATCGTGCAAAATTTTGGATTCTACTTCTTTTTGTTTTACATCATTTCATTCGCAAAGATTTCCCAGCGAAATAATAATAAAATGTATAAAATGCTATCTTTTTAACGATACAAGCACAATTTTAGATTGAATAAAAGATATACATCGCAAAATTTCATAGTAAATTATGCAAAACTCTCTAGAACAAGCATTATATAGAGGTTTTTTTGTGCATGCTAGCGATATAAACATAGTTACTAGTAACATTGTTTAGAGCACTGTTAATTGCAAATAGAAATAAAGACCTGCTAAGAAACTGTCATAAACCAGCTTAAAAATACTCAAACAAATTTCAAAAGCCATTTTAAAAGCTCATTCCTGTCCATTTCTGCAACAAAACCATACTTTTTCTTTTCAATAAGCACGCAGATAAAAATGTCAAATGCTCCGTTGGACGGAACAAAATAAATGGTCACGCCAGTAATGCTTCATTTCACTCTATATCAAAATAAATATTGTTCTATCAAACCATCATTTCGCAATGTGAGCGAAATTTTATCCAGGCACAAGTAATCCCGGACGAAGAAAAAAAAAAAAGTTAGCTAAAGCTTTGTGTTTGATGTTTCATTCCTGCATTGTCTCCGCAAAGTGATTTTCAAGGCCACGTGGAACTTTACTTTTCCTTCTTGTCCTGGCACCTGGCAACAGTAGGATGGAAATTTGCGTTCCATGGATGCGCGTAGGAGTACTTTCGAGGAGAGTGCGCAGTTATGGATTACTTCCCGACTGGATAGGATAGGTGAAAATTCGGGAAAATCGCGCCTGTGGCTCTTTGAAGTAAATTACGCGCGCCTCAAATGACATATCGATAAATGCTTAATTGCACGGATCTTATTATCAGCATGATGAGATAAGCAGAAGCAGAAAAATATACAGTAAACTCTCACTTATATGCCGCCTCATTTATGCGCCTTTATCACTTATACGACGATTTTGAATGGTCCCTGCACATTCCATAGCAAAATAATGAAAGTGTCATTCGTTCATGTTATGCGTCGCTTTAAAGATAAATAAATTCACTTATGCGCCGAATTTTCCGTAAAATGTAAAAAATCGAATTTATTTCCCTTAAAAAATAAGCATTATTCTTCACTTTCCTCTTTAATCTTTCGCCTTTATTGCTCACGGAAGGAATTTTTCCGCATGAACTGGAGTTAAGAGAGGGACAATGATCTATTATGCATTGCTTTAAAGGGAACAGCTTGTAATTTAGTATGTTACAACTTTCGTTTTCTCTTTGTTATTGTAGTTACTTTACTCTAATTGCCAAACCGTAGCAATATGTCCCTTTTCTATACAAACATTATTATTCATTCTCTTATTAATGGTTCCAAAAATCCCGTTAAAATGTAAAAAAAATCGCCAAATAAATAAATTTGACCATTTAAAGCCATCAAAAGTTTTGATGAAACTATCGTTCCGAAAGGCTGATTTTTTTTTTTTTTTTTTGCAATCTAGATGCAAGGCGCCAACAAGTTTTTGAATAAATAAATAAAAAAGTGTGAGTCGTTTTGAATGCTTTGGTAAGATTTTAAATACTGCCAAAATAAAAACAATGATGGTAAATTTCTTGCCTATTTGGCACATGTTGGCTTTATAATTATTTCCCTAAACGCTCCCCAAAAACTAAAAATAAATCCTAACTACAATTAAAAATAAATCGTCAATTAAAAAGGTCATTAGCTAAATCTAGAATTTCGTTTAAATCAAAAATAACTTAAAAAAAAGTCTCTGTTAAGCATGGAAAATCTCGCCAAGCGAGAACGCTTTCGTACTCACCGTTTTAGACCTTAAAACATTGCAATTTTGGGAGGACAAAGCAGATTTTTTTTCTGATAAACTTACACTTCTGTTTCGCATTATACACTGCTCAAAACAATTAGGGGAGCACATGGTTTTAACAAAATTACGCAAATATGTATACCAATAAGTAACATAAAATGAATCGTTCTTAATTCAAAGCCTACCAGGAAACGGAATAAGATAATTTTATGAACAAATTAAAGTTAATGAGGCCAGAAACCAGAAAAAAGAAGATAAGTGCGGAAATCGGGATGTTGTAGAAGCGTCCGTTTTATTGCCGTAACTGTTAAATTCGATAGCGCAGTAGTTTTTTTACATTATTTTCTGGAGACAAGCTTACTTGAGAATGTCTCAACAACGTGATTTACTGGAATCCATGCCATGGCATGTTATAGGCAGGCTGGAATCCGGGTAAACACAACGTTGTGTGGCGATGATGTTGGAGTCGCCAGAAGTGTTGCAAGGCTGTGGAAACGATTCCAAGAAACAGGAAATGTTTGACATCGATCAGGGCAAGGTCGGCCATGCGCCACTACAGCAACTGATGACCGGTATATACGGTTAACAGCCCGTCGAAACAGAATAGAGAATGCTACGCATCTGCAAAGGCAGTTGCTCTTGGCAATATTACAAAGGGTGTCCAGCCAAACAATACGTAATGGGCTTCATGAGGGAGGGCTCTATGCACGTAGGCCAATGGTCTAAATTTTGTTGACCCCACGCGACTGTGTGGCCCGAAGAAGACGGACTGTTGAACATCGAAGTTGGGAGCAACATGGTTGGAGCCAAGTGCTGTTTACAGAGGGGTTGCAATTCAGTCTGGAGAGTGACAACGGACTTGTTCTGGTATGGAGGGACAGGGGCACTCGAAATAATCTCGCGTTCGTTCGTGAAAGGTCACAAAACAGACGAGCTGGTTGGATGGTATGGGGTGGAATCAGCATAGGCGGACGTACGGGCCTGCATATCATTTAGAATGGCACTTTGACGGGCCAAAGGTATGCAGATGAGATACTGAGACCTCATGTCATCCCTCACGCTGGAGCTATTGGATATTCCTTTGTTTTTCGAAACGATACTGCTCAACCGCTGAGAGCTCGTCTGATGGAGAACATGCTGGAAACTGAAAAAATACAGCGTATGGAATGGCCAGCGTGCTCTACTGACCTGAATCTAATAAATCATGTTTAGGACATGGTCGGACAATGCATTGCTGAGTGACAAAGGTCGCCTGTTACTGTCCGAGACTTGGAGATTGCACTTCTTGAGGAGTGGAACAGTACTCCCCAAATTCATGACCATAAGCTTATCGCATTCATACCAAACAGGTGTGCAGCAGTCTTAGCTGTTCAAGGAGACCACACGCCTTATTAAAACACATGCAACATGTCTAAACAGTACTTTTTTTTTCATTTTTTACATGTAACCAAAATGTTGCCCAAAATCACCTTTTTATGTTTTTTCCACATTTTAAAAGAATTCAAGATTAATTCCAAAGTTTTGAGGTCTTTTTTTCTGTATTGTGCATTGATACACGCGTACATCCATTGTACGCCAATCCGTGGCTGTCTTGCACGGTTTTCTTCACTTTTTTGCTTGCTCCCTTAATTGTTTTGAGCAGTGTACTTCCTGTGCTTTATTTTCTCAATTCGTGCATTATGGATAACGCGACAGCAGTAAAAATTTTATCACGGGCAAAGCTGTGGCGGGTAACTCTAGTATATAAAAAATTCTTTGAAGAAAGAAAATATTTTTTAAAAAATGGGCTGTTAAGTGAAAATATAATCGAAAATTCTGACCTAAGGTCAGTCAGTCTAAAAACTTAGTTTAAAAGTAATTTTAAAGTGTTATGAAAAATGTAAGTGTGGGTATCGCTTTTCGTAGTACATATTTTGTTTGTTAAATAAATAAATAAATAAATAAATAATAAATACTAAGTAATGAAATATTACTCCTTTATTCATAAAAAATAAATAAATTATTAATATGATACAGTACAGTTGTTAGTATGTACATTCTATGATAAAAAAATCCCGGCAATCAATATGGTTTTTCATTTTTTAGGGTGCACTTTTACATTTAGCCTTTAGCTGTCGGTTTTTTGAGATCTTATAACTTAAAATAATAATACTACGACTAAGCATCGAAACATATTGAGGGCATAGATTTAGGCGCACTCCTTGCATCTTTTGAACCAATTTTCAAAAAAGTTATGTGCTTTGAAACAAGTAAAAGTATATCATTATATTTATCTTAAAAAATATTTGAGTATGATAAGAAAATTGATTTTTATAAAATTGTTTACTAGTAAACCAAATGTAACAAAATCATAGATGAATATGAAACTATGATGATTCAATACACATATAAATATTGTGGGAGGGGGGAGGGGCTATAATCTGACGCGTTTTAATGTGATTTATCTCATCATGTGATGTGATAACGCGATCATCGAATAAAATGAATTGATGCAAGGAAATAAAAACACTTGCGATAATAAATTTTACAAATAAAACAATTTAATGTAGTGGTACAACTTAGAATGATGTACAACGATGTGGTACGTGAGCTGTAAAAGGTTGGGAATTTGCTGGTGTATAAAGTTCTCTTGCTTGGAGGACTGTCTGATTTTCTTAGGTAAAACCTTCCGCGTATTTACCATGCGTTAGGTCTTCTCTTATCTTACCAAAAATAGGGGTGACAGGTAAGATAACAATAAGGGGAAGAATAATAAGAAGCATTTTGAGCCGTATCAAACAACGTAGAACGATGTTAATTTCAAATGCATAGTTTGATTGAATGTGTCAAAAGAATAGCAAATGCAAGTTTTAAATTGAAAACTTCGGAAAGTTGACACACACAACCCATCAGCCCTTTTTAAGTGGAATGGTTCTCGAGTGCTTGGTGCGGCTTTCACGGACGGATAGTATTTTGCACATTTGTGACGTCAGTAGTGGAAATGAAAGAGTGGATAAACGTCTTTAAAGGTTTTTTTAAGAAAGAAAATATCAAAATTATAAGAGAAACAGTAATTTACCCCATGCTTCTGACCGTCGTCTTTCAGAATGTTTTACTTTTTGAAAAATGGGAAACTCCCCCATTCTATATTTGTCGGTCTTTAATGTTAAATATGTGTTTATGTCTCATGAAGTTGTTTATATTTCACGATACAGCCGTGTGTATTAAAATACTTTATCTATAGAAAATAAAAAAGAATAATATTAGTTAGAAAGAAATATAAGCAACAGCATTCTAAAATTTTTTGATTAGTTGCAGTTTCCAAAAGCATTTTTTTAAAGCCCTATACGACTGTTGTGTGTTCCTTTTTACTGGTCGATCGAAACACTGTAACCAAACTTTTAAAAATATTTATTATGCAAAAACTCTTTTTTAAATTCTAACAAAACGAAGTATGATTCGAATTCGTTAGAGTTTTTGCATTGTCCCGAAAAAGCATCTTGTTTTTAAAATTACATTTCTTAGAGCTTGCAGAGGGATTTACATCTCTCTTTTTTTTTTCTGTCTGTCGGAAAATATATCACATTTTCATTTCTTAAGCGAGCTGTTGTTTGTACTTTTTATAAATTCTGAGGGAATACGGGCTGCAAGGCTACACAACTATTTAATTTGATTGCACTGTATAAAATTGTAAAGTATTCTTTTTCGTGTTTGTGTCTCTGAAAGAATATTTAAAGTAGAAAGTGTCGTGTTTGCTACATTTATTTGTTAGATTCGGCTCAAAAGTAATGGATAAAATTGTATTTATTTTTCGACTACTTTTTTTTATTACCACTTGATCTGAGCAGATTTTTTATGAAACATTTACAACTTTGTCTGATGCAGTGCTCAAGAAAATATAAGCATACTTAGTTTCATTTTTAATATTGGTAAGCAACATGCGTAAGCAATATGTAGTGTAAAAGCAAATAATACAAAGCTTAAAAACCATAAATGCGCAGGAATATGTAGATACGTGTTTCGGCATTACAAGGAACTCGGTTTTCGATGCACAAAATGTGAGCTAAAAGATGTAAAAACAACCGACAAAAGCTTTGTCGGATGTATTTACATCCATAAGCTCACATTTGTGCGTTGAAAAACGACTTCCTTGTAACTCCGAAACACGTGTCTGCGTATTCCTGTGCATTTGTGTTTTTTTAACGATGTATCATTCGCTTTTATTTTTGAGAATAAAGGTATTTATGTATTTATTAACATGTAGTGTCTCCAATTTTTTTTTAAAATTATTTTTGAAAAATGAAAATATTTTCAGACATGGGGCTTATTGGAGTGAGTCCGATATTCTGGTATTACACCAAAATATAATTGAACAAATTGAGAAGCAGAACTCTAAAAAAAGCTAGTTTTCATATTGATTAAAAAATATTTTAGGAGAATATTCTCACTAGTGTCCCACCTTGTTGCAAATGTTCATGCCTTTAAATTTTTTACTTTTCTAGATACCAGAACAATGATAATGGTTAATATAATGCTTCCTTCCCTACCAAAATAAAATAGTAGTTCTGGCACTGTCAAAAACGAAAGAGAAAAAAATGGGGTGACATTTCCAAAAAGTGGCCGGTGGTTTGTGAAAACTTAGGCATTGGACCACATTACATTTGGTTTCAGGTAGTCATTTTACACAGCAGTCAGCAAGAAGGGAGGCAGAAGTATTTTGAAGGTGTTCTTTTTGTCTTTTCTTTTCCTCTCATTCTTGTTTTTTATTTTTAAATTTTTGTCGTGCAGTATGAGGCTTTTTCAATCTGTAGCTAAAAACTTATTTAGCTGTTTCGAATGTTAAAATACTTGAAAATGACTTTATTAGGTGAGAGAATGAAACTAAACTGTTGCCCATTGTTCTGTTAAAATTGGTTAAATATTTTTTAAATAGCTTTCTTATGAATCATAAGAGTTTAAAGGTGTTAATTAAATTTTCTTTCTGATAGAAATTAAACAACTTTCATTCCTTTATCCCTATAATATTTTCCCAAAAACAAGTAATATAAGGAAGTATTTTTAAGGTGAATTTCAACTTAGGGTAGCGTAGAGTAACTGCCACTTTAAATACATTTTCCAGCTACTTGATTGAATGTTAGCCAATCTGTATTAACCTTTGCATATATTGATTTTCATATTTATACCGCTATAAAAACTTTAGATACTTTTTAAATAAAAGCATTGTTCAACAATGACTGCGATCAACATTGAATTTCCAATAGAAGGATCACCTACATATACCACGAAATTAGTTAACTACAATTATAATTCACATGCTTAATCTTGGAACATTGGAAAATTTTTATCTGTCGCAGAAAAATCAGGGGATTTCATAGAAATTTAATTATAATTTTTGAATGCATTTTTTCATCCTCATATTAGAGGATTCATGAAAAAAGATTAAAATTGGAACAAACGAATAATTAGTAGTCATTTTTTTATTTGATCATGGAATATTGAATTGTTGCCGAGTCTAAGGTTGCATTCCAAATTACAAAAAACAAGTCCGATCACAGGAAATAGGTGAAAGTTGTTGTGTTGTGACTTATCCCACTTGTTAGACAGTATCATCTAAATCATGTTCATGAACCCATGAAAAAGCAATTTCTGAAGAAGCAACTTGGAAGAGGAAAACAATGCATGACCAAATATGAGCAGGATCAGTACGATAAATGTTACAACTTGGGCAGAGAGGGAAATCTTTCGACCCTGATTCGTAACGCAGAGAGCAAAGATGCCCGCTGCGGAACCTGGCCGTGTGTATACTTCTACTATTGGTCTAAGTTAGTGCAGCACCAGGACGATAACCCTCGTACCAGTCATGAACAGGGTAACAGACAGCCGATATCTGTAGGGTCTTTAAGACTACCTTCTCTAGCTAGTCCTTCCGCAATTTCATTCCCACTGACGTTCACGTGAGAAGGAGCCCACTGAAGGTAAATCTTGTTATTGGTGCTCAATAATCTCAATTGTTGGACAATGCTACCAGTAGTTCTGTCTCCGTGTCTCCACCATTTAGATAAGTGTTGGATAGGGCTTCGGCTGTCACTCAAAATCCAAATGTCAGTATTGATATTCTCGTTGACACAGTACATCAGTGCCTTCTCAATGACTAGGAGTTCGGCCCGAAAAACAGAGCAGCAGTCCAGGTTTCTTCTACTAATCCTAATGCCATTCCCATGCCTAATGTAAACCCCGCTACCAGAGATAGCGCCGTCACCCCTGCTTCCATCAGTATAGATCAGCAAAGCCTTACTGGGTATATCATTGATCGGTTAAATAAAAATTTTTAAATACTGCCACTTCCGTGGCAGTATTTAAAAACCTTAACTTCCTGTTCATGATAAGGGGTAAAATAGTGCAGCTTCAGTAGACATGTAAAAGATGTGAGGCCCCAAAGGGCTGAAGTCTGACTTTGCCTCTGTCTACTTTGCTTTAGCTGGACATAACGGATTGGCCTTCCCGCCTAGGGTGACCCTGCCAAGAGTAAAAACTCCCGACGTACTTCACCCATTCCGCCTTGGACACTCCCCCGCCACGTTGAGGCAGCAAAGTAGGACTTTGGGGGGGGGGATAGGTGAAAATTGAGTTACAAGATTTGAACAAGATATATAAATCTATATATATAAATGGATGTATGTATGTTTGTTCCTGATACAATTCCACAGTTGTTGTCGGATTTTCATCAAACTTGGCACAGAGGTTTCTTGATGCATTAGAGTTCTCATAGGTGTTGTTTTGAAATTTAAAAAAAATCTAAAAAGCTCAGAGCTCAAATTTTTGTCTCAAAGTGGCCATTTTCTTTTAATTTTGAATAGATAGAGTAATAGAGAAAATCCTTTAAGCATACAAATTGATAATATTTAACACATTTAAATGTGAGTATTTTCCCACAAAGATTACGATTAACAATGAATTATCAATTTAAGGCTCACCTATTTCATTTTACCGTGAAATAAGTTAAAAACAATTATGACTCATGTTCATAGAATTCGTTCAAATATTTTTTGGAGCTATATTGTATTAATAAGTACCCGGCCAATAAGCTAGGAATTGAATAAATATAAAGAGATTGTGACCTAATATGAAAAGAAAAAGTTTAGTGAAGAATATTATATTTGTATTTTCATGCTCACTGAAAGTTCATTGAACTCTCATCTTCGAAGTATTTCAAGAGAAAATGCTGCGATTTCGAAAGACGAGCATTTATCTATATAAAAGCCTTACTAAAGAAAAACTCAAATTTATATCGTACATTAAGATCAAGATAAGACATCGAGCAATCCAGCTATGTATATCCTTTTAGACTGGCTTTGAATTTGGAACTAATGGATAAAAATCAATACCTTGTTGATAAAAGAAGAAATTTACCGGTAAATCCTTTTTTCGTAAAAAGGCGAAGGTATTGTGTAGAACTCTGATTCTAACTTCTGTTTCTTTACCATAACACCATTTTGGTAGATATTAAGCTAATAGACATCTGTTATAAGGAGTTTCAATGGCTGTAGTTTAAAAGCTAAAACAAATATTTTACCGTTGGTTAGTTCAACAATACGCATAACATTTTTGCATAGCAATAGCCATTTTTTTAACAGTGTAATGTGCAGTAAGTTGCTCCCAGGTACCATTGGGAAAGGCAGAACTATAAGAAAATATGATTGAAGTCAAAAAGTAACGTAAATAAAGCACAAATTGTGAAGAATGCTTTATTTGCTCTGGTTTTAAACTTTAAGCATATTTTAGCACAAAGTTTTTTTGGTAATTTTTCATCGATAAGCAAATATGCCGCCATCTCGATCAGGATATTTTGAGACTGCAGTTTCGTCCTTGTTTGGAACTGTTTTCGTCCTTTGGAATCAGTCAGGAATAGTCAGTAACCGAGCTGGAGGTAGAAATAAAAAAAGGAGATAGAATTAATTTACCAAACCAGCGAGATAATTTAGTAAATTAATTTTAGTCTTGATTTTAGTATTAAATTTAGTTTGAAGGAGATTTCGTATTCTCCCTTTAACAAGTGATTAACGTCACGACGGTTTGTCTACATTTCGCACATCCAGAATGAAATAGGCTGTTTTGAGAAAAATCAATTTGAAAATTTAAACTTTTTTAAATCCTTGTCCTGGCTCTGATAACTATTACAATTAGCCAAACTTGCATTGCTTGGTTCATTAAAGGTTCTGCTAGGTGCCTATGGAGTACATTTCCCTGCCAATTTTAAATAAGTCGGTAATTAATGAGATGTGCCCCTTTCATTCTCCATTTTCGTGGAGAATGAAAGGGGCACATCTCAAAATAGCTATTCTTACGGCATCGGCTTATACACCTTTAAAAATTTTTTTAAGTTCTTGTGACTTTAACCTACCTATTGCTGTTTCATTTCAGAACGATATTAAATCAAATTTTAATTTCTAATGATTTGACGCTAGGTTACATAATACTATTTTTCTTGTTCTAAAAAAAGGAACCCTTCATAAATTACTTGTGCACAAACAATTAATACTTAATAACAAACAATTAAACGAGTGTCATTTTAAAAAAATCAAAATTACGGTTTTCTTAATTGGTTTTAAAAAAAGTACTAACCATAATTTGCACCAATGCCGCTCGGCGAACTCTGATTATCAAAGATGTGCCCCTTTCAAACTCAATTCTACCTTCACAATCCGCAGAATTGACAGAATGATAAGAGCATAGGTTGCTTTTTAGCTGCGACTGTTAACACTAGGAAAAAATGGGTCAGTTTCTCATGCAAGGTGTACTATGATATGCTTTTTAAAGATATTTCCAAAAAATGTAATTTTTGAGATATGCCCCTTTCATTCTGGATGTGCGATTTAATCAGTTACGAAAAAAAAAAAAAAAACTTTCGATTGTGCTGGCAATGCGCACACACAGTCATCTCCTTCCTACTTGTATGTATGCTAAATATTTTCTCTCCTTAAAAGCAAACAAATAACTTTGCAGCAACACTGAAAGTAATCACAGACTGCTACTGAACTTTCAAACTAGTTCGAAGAACATTAGTTGACGGATTCAACAAAGCAAATGATGCTTCGAAACGTAATCAACTTGGTGAGTCTTGGTATTTCTCACGCCCAATCACTTTTGAATCTTAGAAGTTCTATTGAAGGGTAGAAAATTTCTTCAAAACTCTACAAGACCCTAGTGAGAATTTATTCAAGGTGAATAATCAGAATGAAGAATGAAGTTTATTAGAAGTGGCATCGATTGAAAAGTTTTCCTCCTTGCTACATTGAGAAAAAGAGAGCATCATAGAAATTGTTTTATCTTTTAAGACATAGTACTTGATATATTAGTCTCAAGCACTATTTAAGTAAAATGCAGTTTTCTTTTTGAAATCAAATCTGTTTAAATCATAAAACATATAAAAAACATCATAATTTTCGAGTATGTTACCTTAACATTCGTACAACAAGTTTCGAATTTTTATATATTATTCAGTTAGAGTTTTATATTGTATCTCATCTCTTTGCTGTTCTTCTTTTTACTACTGATGTGAATATTACATGAATCATACGTTGAAGATTACATAAAACATACATTGAAGAAGACATGAATTTCATATAATCTGGGGAGAGTGATTTGAATTTCTTTGGTAACTTTCTAATTTCAACATATCGTTGGCACCATGCTAAAATTACGAATGTGAAAATTGGCACTTTTCAGTAGAGCCAAAACACTGAGTATAATTTTTTCCCACCTGATGTGTTTTCAATTTTTAAATTTTTGTAGATATCTTTAAGCGTAAAACTATAGTTCGAAGGTATCATTTCGATTTTAATTATTCGTAAAATTTGAACTTGAAAAACGCGATTTTTCCCAGTTTTTATTTTAGCATGGTGCCGACAATATATGCACTCCTTAATGGTCTTCCTTTTAAGATTTGTTTAATTTACAATTTACTTGAAATATAACATGAATTGTAACAGTATTTTTAACATAAAAGTATTAAAACACTATTTGCTTCTATCTGCTGCTGTTCAAATTATTTTGCAATTTCTGATGAGAAACTTATCTTTTCTTTTTGTTATCACGCTCAGAGTTCTTTGCTGTTCTGTCAATAACCTTCCATACCAAAAAGATCTTACAGTGTAGGTATACGTCTTATATTTCTGTCAAGCAAAGTAGAATAAACTACGGTTTATCACATATACATCGAGGTGTAAACTTTTGTAGTACAATTCTATAAACACTCCTCGCACAACCGCGACATACCCCCACTGAAGTTGAGGCCAATGAACTTTTAAAAGTATGTGCGAAAGCTTTTTATGTTGGTAATAAACTGATTCGAACCTATATATGTTTTAGTTTTGAAGCATTGGATACAGAAGTGATATTTTTCAGGAAGTAAAACTTTTGAGTGGAATATTTTTGTTTCTTTCGACTTTCACTCTTTCGCATGTTTAATGTAAACTGACCAGGAAGTGTTTTCAATCATAAAATATGACTTAAACTTTAAACTTTTGTTGACTGCTAGAATGATCTTGCATTTTTCATTTCAGATTCTCACAGCTTTTAGTGCAAAATATCTCAACAAACCACTTTTAAGCTTTATGTGCACCTATCCTTTTAGTTAAGGCAAAGACATCATAAAGACTTTATGACTGTTTGTTTTGCGTAAATTGAAATTTCCTTTGAAGAACTCCGAGAAAGATTCACTTTTAACGTCGATCAAAAAGTGAAATTGGCTAAAAATGGTGGAGTAGGAAATAGCAAGTTTTAAAATAATAGCTTCCTTATAGGAAAACAAAATACAAAGGTTTGTGTGTTATAGATCGTTTTTAGTAAACTACATAAATACTGCGGTTCATACATATTTAATAAGTTTCTTTAACATTTTGAAAGCATTAGTTTGCTTTTAATACATTAGTAAAACATTTTTAATCCAGTAACGAAATTTTGTATTAAATTCTTTTGTACTTAAAATGCAAGTCGAAGACCAATAAAATAAAGAAACTTTATTACACGTAGGAATCTATACATATAAAAATGTATGTATGTATGTATATTTCTATGTTTGTTTCTGATACAATTCCACAGTTTTCGTCGGATTTTCATCAAACTTGGCACAAGGTTCCTTGATGCACTAGAATTCACATAGAAGAGGTTTCGAACTTTAAAAAAAACCAAAAAGCTCAAAATTCAATTTTTTTGTCTCAAAATGGCCAATTTCTTCCAATTTTGAATATATAGAATAATAAAGATAAGCCTTTAAGTATTAAGTTAACACACACACACAAAAATACTATTCTCAAACAAGGATACAGTTCTACTAATGTTCATATATTTGTTTATGGTGAACTAAGGCATTATTAGTTCACCATAGTTTCAAAAAGTTCAACACAAAATTTAATCAACTTGGCTGAAAACAGGATATACTCTCCAAATGTTAGTTCGAAGCTAGATGGAAGCTAAAAACAACTTGTGAGACTACTTGCAGGGGAACAGCATCAATCTGTCATGGCTGGTGAAGCGCCAATTACAACACGTTTCGAAAGAAGTGCACTGCGTAAATTTGTTTTATGCGTAAACGTGCCCCGGTGAACCCTACGTTTTTTAAAATTCTTAAGATGTTGTTAGGCGAAAAGAACACATAATAGGAAGAAAAGCTATGGAGCATATCCGTATATAACTTTATGTTTTGTTTTATTAGGATTTAAAAATGCTGCAAAAGTTCCTTATAGTCAATTATCACGACACTAACAGCGGTTTTTGTTGCATAAAATATCATTCGAGATACAGTAAACCCTGGATTATCCACTAGCAGATTATCCGCGAGGATCTCGGGAAAGAAACAAACACTATTAACAGATTTTTTTTTTTTTTTTGAAAAATCACTAATTTAAATTCTTAACATTTCTTACGCAAGAGTGCGGTGTACTTCATCCAATATTTTTTTTTATCTGCGCGTTATCGTAAGTACCACTTCTTTATACATTTTATATGCTTGAGAACCTCAAATACAAATATTTTCATGCTGTACCTTTCGTCACTGTTTGTACATATCACGTTTTAAGTGGGATGCAATTATGTTTTAGCAAAAGACATTTTTATTTTCTTTGCCCCTTATTTTTTGCTTTTTCGGATTATCTGCGATTTTCGTTATCCGCGATACCCGAGCCACCCAAATCCGCTGATAATCGGGAATGTATTTTAATATACAATGTAATTGTATTTTAATGTGAAAAGTTTTCTGCTTGAAATATTTTAAATAATTGCTACTGTCCCACTGGCAATAAAAGAGAAAATTACCAAATTACCCCTTAAATGTTTCAACGATGGGAGAAAACATTGGGAAGAACGCTAATACCCTTTCTTTATTTAAATATCGCACTAATTAATTTTTTGTCGCAAAAATATGCTTAACCAATAAAGTTAAGATTTCGGTAATAAAAACATTATTCATTTTAATTTCTTAATTGTTGTTTTTACTTTTTGCAGAAAATTAAGGAAAATCTAAAAGAAGAATAATCGAAAAGACATGAGAAAATGTATAGAAGTTTTATATTATTTTATTAATTAATACTCAATGCTGTAAACTTAATGTAATAAAAATTGCCTTACATGGACGTTGAAGTTATGCGTGTTATACTTATTTATATTTTCATACATTGCATTCGTTTACGAATGGGTTTGGGACATTCCACGGTAACTTTCGTTATATTTCGACCAACTCTTATGCATTTAGCACCTCAGTACAAACAAATATTGTTCTACAAAGCTTGTACAAAAGCATTCTATAAAAATGGCAGTCAAAAGAAAAATTAAAATGCAAGAATCTTCAAAGCATTTAAATTTTGCAAAATTTAGCAGCCAAAAAAAAGACAGTAACTTACGTTACACAAAGAGGAAATGACATAATTTGAATATTAGTTCTAAGGCAAATTTTTGCTCTATCTCAGCTGTTGTTCTTGTTTGAAGTATAATTTATCAGTTTCTCATAATGCTTAGGAATTTATTTTCATAAATAAAAAATTTATTTCAAACATTGAAATTTATGGGAATTTTTAACTGAGTAACTTACATCACAGTAACTTACGTTACAAAATTTACTTACAAGCATACCTTAATTACAAAAACTGATTAATAAAAATTACAGCTTAGTTTCGATCAAAATAGTGAAAATTAACAATTATTAGTTAACTTTACGGAAATTTAAAGCCAAACTCAATGACCAATCAAAACTATTACGTAACGTAAGACTTATCAATGCATACTGGCCGCTGTTATTAACAAGTTCAGGTAATTCGATTTTTCGAATCAAGTTTTCTTCCTTATAATAAATGGATGGCATTATGCAAAAAGGAGTTAACCCATAAAAACCTGATTTTGAGATAATGGGCTTTAAAGTCAACAAACTCTGGCAAAAATCATGAGCTCTATATCAATATATCAATGATATGTTACCATGAAACGCTGATAGGGCTTAAATCTTTTCTGCTTAATGTAGAAAGCAACATATTTTACCATCAGAGTTGGATAACTCATTTTTTTATGTTTTTTGGGTGCATAATGCCATCCAAATTTCATCTGTTGTTTTTGGCTATTTCAAATTGGTTCCAACTGCAGCCATTACTTTTACTTTAAACTCGTTTTCTTCAATAATCGTCAATACTCAAGGATACTATGTATTTTTGCACTTCACCACACACAGGCACTAGCTTTTATCTCTGTTTTTTTATTCTTGTTTTTTAAACTGCTTAACTAAACAAAACCCCACAGTTTGTCAATTTCTTGTTCTTAAATGGTAATTATCAATGTGCGGATCTTAAGAAAATATATTTTTTGTAATTTTGCTTTTTCTATCATATTTCAATACCATCAAGAGTGACTTTTATTTATAAATCTGTAATATCCGCATGGCTTTTCTCGTACCCTTTCTACAGTGCATCTTTTCTGCAGAGTTCAGGGGCATTTTTTGTAGAATAAAATATATTTTACCAGAGAGATATAAAATGCTTTTATATCGTTTTCCAAAACATATTTGATAACTTTAAATCATAACATAAGTCATTTTTGAATAATTTATACATTACCTCCTAAATATTGTGAATGCAGTGATACTATTTAAAAGGAATTAATATATTAAAAAGCCAGAAAGAAACATGTAATTTATAATAAAGGTGTATTGTAATCTTATTAACACATTAAGACATTTTACGAAATATGATTAATTTAAAGGAAGTAAATCAAGTACAATTTAAAGAATTCTTAAAAAAATTACTCCTACTAACCACATTGGTTCATTTCACAATTTGCTTTATTTCTAAACACAATCATTTAAGTTCTACTTAGGTAACTTACGTACCTGCATATTTCGGTAACTTACGTTACACGTTTTGATTGTAGCACAGAAAATTTCAATAAACAATATAAAAAAGAAAACTTTAACTATTTTCTTAAGACACACTTAGAGGATGGAAAATATAGCACTGTTATTATTACATTGCCCTTTCTTTATTCACATCTAGAACTTTTACATGTTTTTGGTAACTTACGTTACATAGAACAGTGCATTTTTAAAATTTACGTAAATCACTTAATTTAAGTGAAAACACTAGTTTCAGCAATTCACAATATTGAATTAAAGTGTAATTATCAATATTCTGCCTTTATAACAGTTATCCAAAGAAAAAAAAAATGCAACTTATCAACGTTGAAAGATTGACAATTTGCTTTACCAAAAATTAAATATTCTATTTCCAACTTCAAAGTGCTGCCAAAACTAAAATACTACATCATTGACAAAAAATAATGTGAATAAATAAGTTCTAACATTTTTAAACCAAAAATATGCAAAATAGTCGCATTGCTATAATTTGATTTTTCCAACGCGTTTCCACACGTGCATGGAATGACCCATACGTAAAACTATATACGTGTACCTATCTCCTCAGACTAAATTCTAAGTACTTATAAACTTTGTAATTTCTGAAAAGAAAGTTTGTCTGAAAATGGATTCTTCTGATTAACCCCCTGTTTGTGTTAAAGCGGTTGAAATATCTGAAACTTTCTTCTCTCAGTCAATATACATTTTTTGTTTTTATGGAAAATTTGATGCCGTGCCTGATGGAAGCGGATCAGCTAAAAGTAATCCTCAAAGTAATTAAAAATTCAGCATTTACTTTTTGGATTATTTCTAATTCTCTAGACGAAGATTTTTAAAGTAGGAATGAAAAATAAAGAAAATACAGAGCAATAGTGTGTGATGGAGGATTTTTGAATTTCTTTTGCTTTTCAACTGTAACTGAGTTAAATATGCCGAAGAAAATATTGAACCTTGAATTTGATTCATCCCTCTTAGAGTTGAAGGAGTCGGAAAGTATTTTGAAATAAACTCTAATAATTTATTCATCTTTCCATGTAGATTTGGTCGTAAAATTTTGGGAAAATAAATACGAAACCGCTTTTAAAAACTGTTTTGGTTCAACATTTTGAAAACACTTTTCAAAGTAATATTTCTTGTTCTTCAAATATATCATAAAATGCATACATCATCTTTCGATATTTACTAGGGCTTTAGAAGAAAGTAGCATAAAAGTTCAAAACCGATTTGGAATGCATGATTTCTTTCTTTTCTTTTAATCTTCCGGCTTTTGATAACACGTGGAATTGTTTGTAAGATCCTGATTTTTGTGAAAGTTTATTTATATGTATGATTATTACCTCGTCTAGTCAGACCATGCGAAAACATCAGAGAAAAAGTGAAAATTTCGATGTACTCTGCATCAGTAATCAGTTTATTGCTTGAGTCTTAAAAAATGCTAAAGGGATGTTCATAAAATGGGCATTCTTTGAGCGGGAAAAAGGACACAGATTGTGAGAAGGAGAAATATTTGGCAGTAATTCTGTACGTTCAAAAAACGATGGAAATCTTTCACCTCAAAAAATCATAGAGCAAAGTAAAAAATAAAATATTTTTTTATGCAATCATTTTCCATTTGATGATTAACAGTAATTTGCATCAAATGCATGTGTAAATAAATCAATAAACTAATTTAAAAGAAAAACAAGTAAAAAAATGAGTTTTTAAACTATAAGAAAAAATAAGTGAGTGAACAATATAGAGAATAACTAAGAGAATAAGTAAATGAATGAATAAGTAAGTAAATTAACAAGCATATGGATGTAAATAAAAAAATTAAGGAATACATATGTGACTTAATAAATGAAGTACCTGGGGACCGAGCCCGCTCGGTTAAAAAAAAAAAAAAGAGGTTTGTAAACTCGTGTTTTTTTCTAAAATGCGAAGTACTTATTTAGATAAATTTGAAAAGCATTTTAATGCCTTTGGTTGCAATTACGCATTTAAAACAGCCGTAATTTGTTTTAAAAAACACAACCTTATTTAACATTTTGAAGCAAAAATGGGACACCGGTGTCTCACTGAACGAAACACCGATTTCCCATGAATATTTTACCCTTTACGCAGAAAAGAACTTCTGTGCTGTATTACATAACCAGAAAATTATTAAAATGCTAAATATAATATTTTCCCCTTATTTTGCCGTAAATTAATACAGAGTAATGAACAAAGTATGAAAATTACGTTGATAAAAATTCTGCGTGAAATGGTTAATCCATGCTCACCGTAAAATTACACCCAATTTCATTTCATTTGACGCCGAAGGCGCGGGAGGGGTTTGATGAAAATATATACAGAGTCCCTGTTCTCCAGTACGCATTTAGTTCCAGTTGGTTTTGACTTTCACTTCACTTGACCCTCCAAGGTTCCCCCCGTACATACCACAACTCGTGGTTTAACCGGGATGGGGCCCTGAAGAGCGCTCTGTTCATTTTTGGACCAGGCCCAAGGGCCGAGCAAACCCTTGGCCCAGCATCTCCCTGAGGTATCGTTTCATTTGGAGGATTTTATGACCACGAACATTTTTAACGTCCCCCAGCCACCATTAATGAAGACGGTGGATCTTTGATCGGCTGGGTTTCCTCTATATGATCGGCCCGGGACCCTCTGGTTACGAGTCCGACAGACTTGCCGATCGGACTACCGCGACCCACACCCAATTCTAACTTTATTTTGATCGATCTCTTTTAAATTTCAAAAACAATTATAATTCGAACGTGTTGCCAAAACTCGTTCGCCAAATACCATAAAAATTAAAATTTACGCTGATGTGATTAAATATGAAATCCATTATTATAATAAAACGTGGTTGAAACAGTAACAATAACAGTAATCATAAAGAAAATGGAGAAAGAAAGCTCGTCAAACTTTTAATGAAGGCACAAAAAACGGGGTTTGTCAAACTTTTAATGAAGGCACAAAAAACGGGGTTTTTTGCGAAAACTCGCGTTTTTACAGAAAAAACGCCGATGTAGATGAACTCAAAAACCAAAACATAACCAAAATACAAAATTTTATCAAAATCGTTAGAGCCGGTTTAGAGATCCGAAATATATATATACAAGAATTGCTCGTCTACAGATATTAGATGTAATTTTGTTTCGAAACTTAATATTTTAAAAATGAGTTTCATATTTATTGATTTTTTACCTGAAATATTTTACTAAACACTCTTGAGGAGGAAAAAAAAGTATTTTAAAACTAACTATAACACTTTTATACTCAATTTTGAAATCGCACTTGAAAATAAAGTAATCTGATTTTTATATACTGTAAGTTACCACAAAATTCAATAGATGCCGGTGCACAATTACCACTGCTTTTATCCCATGGCTTTTGAATAAATGAAACAGCTTGTTATCTAGTGAAGCCTTGCTTTAACATTTCAATAACAATAACAATTTAACGTTGCCAAATACCATAATTTGAACTTGCGCTGATGTGATTAAATATGAAATCCAAACGTGGTCGCCACGGAAACAGTAACAATGAAACTAATCGTAAAGAAAATGGTGATATAAAAACTTCTCAAACTTTCAATGAAGGCACAAAAAAAACGGGGTTTTTTGTGAAAACTCGCGTTTTAACAGAAAAAACGCCTACGTAGATGAAGTCAGAAACCAAAACTCTATCTAAACACAAAATTTTATCGAAATCGTTAGAGCCGTTTTCGAGATCCGAAAAATAAATAAATAAATAAATATCTTAATACTATTATAAATGCGAAAGTTTGGATGTTTGGATGTTTGTTCCTCTTTCACGCAAAAACTACTGAACGGATTTTAATGAAACTTTTACCATAAGGTAGCTTATGCATCAGAATAACATATAGGCTATAATTTATAACGATATTCGAAAAAGTTCGATTGGTAGCGCTTTTTCATTCCAATTTAAGGTACATTTTTCGCATAAATCCGCGAAGGCTTCTAGCAAACTAATTCAGTATTTAGGCAGGAATTCAAGTGAAACACGGACGATAGCAACTCACCAATGCAATCGCAAATTCCAGAATTTGGATTCAAGTGAAACGTTACAATCGCTACGAGATGCGATTCTAATGTAATTTGACTTCCAGTAGCGATTGCAATTTTTGTCTATTGCGATCACATTGAAGCGATTGCAATGGTGTTTCACTTGAATTCGGCCCTTAGTGTATCATCTCAACTCCCTGTCAATAGGTAGAATTGCGTGTATCATTTCCGCTTTTCGCATTAAATGTTCAAGGCTTTTCTCAAGTCAAATCAAAAAGTAATTTTTTTCCAGCTTCATGGTTAATATAAAGCCTTTTACATAGACATTGGAAACAAATGCGCGCCAGCAGGCAAACGAGCTTTTACTATGGCAGGAATTCAAGTGAAACACCATTGCAATCGCTTCGAGGCAATCGCAAATTGCAATCGCTACTGGAAGTCGAATTACATTAGAATCCCATCTCGTAGCGATTGCAACGTTTCACTTGAATCCTAATTTGGGAATTTGCGATTGCAATGGTGAGTTGCAATCGTCCGTGTTTCACTTGAATTCCTGCCTATGATTTGTATTTTAAAACGTTTTGTAGTCTTAGTTGTAAGTAGAATATTTATCACTAGCAAAATCACTACAATTTATTTTGTAGAATAAATTGTACTCCATTATTAGTAGATTGTTCACTGCATCAATTATTTTCTCGAGTTTTGTAAATATGTCTTTTAGAGTATCGGTAACGTAATCGTTTGAAGAGATTGGCAACTGGATTAGGTTCATTATTTTCCAATTTGATTTAGCTTTAAATACAACTTAACGGTATTTCTTAAATATTTTTGCTTTGATTTATCACTTTTTCTGGGTACTGACAATAGGGCAGTTTCTTAGTATCCGATTAAACTGGAATTTTGCCAAATTTGCTGCAAGATTTCAATAACTGAGATTCTCCTCGATTTTTTCAACTGACGCCAGTTTTTGTGCCAAAGACTACGTAATAATACTTTACTTTTTACACGACATAACCAAAATAAAACAATTATTGTCTGATATTTATCGACTGGCGGAAAAATCTCAATCATCGATATAATACTCCCACATTTGAAAAGTTGGAGTATTATATCGATGATTGAGGTTTTGCCGCAGTCGATAAATATCAAATAATAATTGTTTTATTTTGGTTATGTCGTGTAAAAAGTAAAGTATTATTACGTTTTTTTTTTCTTTTGTTTTCCGATTCCGTATGTATCTATTAAAAACCTTTTTAAAATTATGTCAAAAAGTAAAGTAATCCACATACTAAATTAATAAAACCCTTAAACAAGACTAAAATGACCATAAATTTGCATTTTTGCATAAATAATTGCTAAATGTTCCCTATTAATTTCGAAATCATTTAGGATAAAAACTTTTAACGCCATTTTATGGTCAGCAATAGCATCTCAACATTTGATTTCCATTTCTCTGTGACAAAAATTAGTGACATAATAATACTTAATGTATTTTCATAAAGTAAGGAGGGGAGCAAAATTATCCTAGGTATCCCAAAACACTTTGTACCCACACAAATATCCCAAAACAGTTACGCAAAAATTTGGCGACATTTTAAAAATTGTCCAAGCCGTGTGTTCTGAGTTTTTTCAGTTTAGGGGAAAAAAAACAAAGGTGAGTATATAAATTGTTTCTCAATATTGCTGACCCAGGCAACGCCGGGTATTTTTGCTAGTATAAATATATATACAAGAATTGCTCGTTTAAAGATATTAGATAGATGAATAAGTAAACGGAACGAACTATTTTTCTTTGCCCTCCTCCACTTTGACGCGCGTGCGCTTCACAAATCGCATTGAACATTTAAAATCAAAACATACTTAATGTGAAATTAATAAATACTGCATTGGACATCAGTAGATCTCATTTAATACTTTAAATGATAATTACATTAAATTCATTTCATAATAAAAGGAAATATTAAAAAAAAAAAAAACACGAATATTACAATATATGTATCACATTTTAAAAATGACTTGTATTATTTTTTTTTGCCGACTATTAGAGCTATACATCTTTTGACTGGAATCAACTACATGTTCTGGAACATAGTTAAAATATTACTAGATAGGTGTCGGTGCAAAATTTGAAAATATTTTACCATTTCACTTTGCTCCACATTCCCTTACATGGTTCATTCAGAGAAAAACGCAAGTTTGACATTTTTCACAAAGTGTTTAAAATCACATGTAACTATGTATTGTGATAATGATCAAGAACTAGGATTTGCAGCAAGAAAAAATAATAAGGACAAGTATTATATACACTGAATAAAATTATTTCAAACGTAGTATCTTTCTGTAAAAATATTCTGAAGGAAGATCAGCTAAGCATTTCTTGTTTCTCAAGGTGCAGCATGCAGCTACTATAAAATTTCAGAATGTCAGGCTGTTAGCTTTAGCACTAGAACTGCTACTGTTGCTGTCTTGTGCCAGCTAGGCTGGCAATTTTGGGTGCGCTGCTTCATTTTTCCAACTGTACCGTAATTAGGTGTGAAGTCCGACTTCTACAGTACACACATGCCACTAGGACCGTTTATAGGGTGGGTACTCATTCGCAGCATAGCAAATTCATACAGAGAAATGACAAGGACCGGAAAGAGAAAGTACATCCATGCCCCAACCGGGATTTGAACCTGGGAACTCTCTATCTGTTTCAGATTTCCCTGACCACCAGACAAGGGGGGGCGGCAGAGAACTGCTACTGTACGCTATTTTTCGAAGAAACTTTTAAATTTCTTTGCATTACCATTTCGAATGATTTTCAGTATTCCACTGTCCAACTTATCAATGTTTCATATAAAATAAGCTAGAAATTTTTTGAACATAAAATGTGTATAAATGCTTCCCTTTTTCATCAACGGAATTAAACTATACATGAAAGTTAAATTGTGCTATAATGTATCTGCATCCGATAGAGATACGCATCCGATAGAGAACTAAAATTTTTTCAAACAATCGTATTTACCACAATTAAAAGTACCTTTATTTTAATAAAGAATAATACAAAGCTCCATAAGTCTTTAACTTAGATAAACAACAAATAGTAATCCATCAATACCCTTATTTTCCCCCTTTTCCGTACTGTTCCTTCTTTTTTTCCCCTTAAGTGTAGCTAAGAAAATTTTTAAATGCCTTGCTTTTAGTTATGAAAAAATAAATAAATAAATAAACTCTTTAAGAAAAAAAGAATCGTCAAACGTCCAATGATCACACTAGGACACCGTTGGGTCATTCCATAGAAATGTCAACCTCAGACGAAGAAAAAAAAATACCGATGTGAAAAAAGTATAAAAAAATAAGTAAACAAATAAATAAATAAAAATCATACAGCATGAGAAGTTAAAAAAATTGAAAAAGTGTTGTAATTATCACTAAGATTAGCCGTAATAAATAGTTTGTAGTGTGTTTACTGCTTGTTTTTCGATGGTTACGTTAGTTACACTCCGTCTTGAGTAAAAGTGACATTTAAGATTTTTGTCTCATAACGTGAGCACTAATTTTCAGGGTTACAAAAATGTTACGTTAGTCACACTACCCTTTTGGTTAAAAAAATATCTATTGTCAGTAATTTTGTTTGACATTCTTAGCAGACATGATACATAGAGACCATGTACATTGTAAATCCACCAGCGTAACTAAAAAATATTTTTTATCCCTTAAGTTACAAGTAAAAGCAGTTACAAAATCAGCTCTGAATGTTACGTTAGTCACTATGTAATGACTCAGTTTATTAGTTCATTAACTCTAGTCTTTGAATATTATTTAATGCGTTTGAACCAAAAGAAGAAAATCGAGTTGAAAACGTCCTTTTGAAGCATATTACGTTTATTAGAAATGAGCAGGTTGATGGATGGGACCATTAGTATTTTAAATAGAAGCATAGATGGGGTTAGCTACATTGAGCTTCTATGAAATCGTTAATGGCACAAATAAATAAAGGAGAAATGCAGTTCCTCGCATCATATTTACTTAAAATTTTTCTCATAAAGTTCAAATATGAAAAGGATTGGTGAATTGGGACATAATTGACGTGAATTTCATCAGGGGAGCAATAAGACGGATTAATTTAATGGCGAAAGGTAAAACATTTGCGTTGCTAAAGAAAAACTAATTTAAACGTAGATATATTTTTTTTCTTTTAAAACTGATTGGAAAACTTTAATAAGAGTAAAAAAAAAAAAATCGTTCCATCAATGCCATTGGACTTCGTAACGTAGGACACTTTTTACTTTTATGATATACGTATGAATGTATTTATTTCCTTTATTTATCAGATTGTTTTTAAACACTCAAATATTCTCTCAGTATATACTCAGATATATCGAAAAAAAATCAATCATCTGTAAAGAGTAATAATAAGCATAAAAAACACTGTAAAACTAAAATCAGTGGCGCAATGGAACATGGGAGCCAAGACATACTGTGTCCATCTCAGTTTTCTTGAAAGCAGGCTTTGAAGTGCAAATCAGATGTAATACTTAAATGTACGTTTTGGCTATAATAGTCATTCAGAGTTTTCTTTTAAAAACATTTTCTTTTCTTTTATTTTATTTTTTATTTATTATTTTTTTTTTTTTTTTTTTGAAAATCAGACTCGAGAAATGAAACAAATTTTGATTTATTTTCTGTTTTTTTTTTTTTAAATCAGGGAATTTAAGCTACTTTTCTGGATTGGTTAAAGGAATTTTTCCGAACGTTTAAACGAAGAACACAAGCGCTTGATTTGCTAGAAAATCTCCGGTAAAAAAAGTTATTTTACATAAAATAACAATGGTACAGTATTCATTAGTTAAATGGCTGATGTGCTTTAGTCTAGCATAAATATATGTTTAAAAATTTAACGATTAAAAGTGTATGCATTGCTGGACAAAATCATGGACTCAAGAAGTTTTAATTTCATTTTAATCATAGCTAAAAACTGCAACAACTCATGAAGGTAAGAGGCGTTGTTTACCCTTCTCAGTTTTTGTGGCCGAGGGTCCAGGCGTGCATGGCAGATGTTCCGGTTACGGGGTCAGCAGAACACAGCCACCTGGGTTTAGCTCCCGAGCACGCTTAGTACACATTTTTTCGACTCTCTGAGGGGATGGAAGGTGGAGTCGACTGAGCCCAACATGGGAATTGATGCCGGGTCTGCAACCCCTAAAGTGCGCACAAAAGGATGGAGAATTATTGACCGATAGTGAAGCCAAAAATTAATCAGCATCATTTTTTTTTGTTGAGAGCCTTTGTTTGAGAAAATTCGTTTCGCTCTTAGGTCACGAGAATCTCGATTAAAGAAATTAACGCTCCATTGTGCTTCACTTTTTTTGCCAAAAAAAATTAATTAGCATTAACTCCTATTGGATTTATTTACTTACCAATTTCTTTCTGAATCGTTACATTAATGTGTAAATACTGTACTCATACTTGGGGAAAATAGTTGAATTTCTCAAAAACCGAAGAATACAATGCATTTTTTTTCTATTTTATTTTTTACATAACTTAACTGTAGGAAAAAGGTGAAAAAATAATACTTGAAACTGTCTAAATGTTTGTGAAAAATGCAACGTTGTTATGAAGTCATATAAAGGTGTAAAAAATATGACTAAGCGTTCCTTTATTTACTGCATTTAGCAGTTTTAGTAGAGAAGAAATGATGTTAGTACAATTTAGAAAATTCTTATAGATGCAGAAGCACGTAGTTGTGAAAGTTATTTGTGTGCACATTTATTTGTTCAATCCTCTAACTGTTCGTATCATAAATTTATTAAATATACTTAAGAATTAAAAAGGAAAAACATTTCGTCAGTAAGTATATTATTTGTTATGTTCAGTCTTTTAAACAATATATCGATAAAGCAGATTGACTGCTGTTATCCGTAAAACCTAAATTTTTTTTAACAATCAGCGTATCAAAAGAAAACAAGATTTATCATCATTGCATTCCAGATAGCATTTAAAGCAAAAATAAGAGTGATAAAATGTGAAATAATATTTAAACTACAAATATATCACCCAAACCTTGAAAAATCGCGAGAAAAATCGATAATCTTTACTCTAAAATTCATAGAGAATGCACATAAAACACAGAAAAGAATACTGAAATATTCCTTTTGACGTTTTTATTAGCAATAGAAGATAGAATGTGACGTGTGCGTAGTCAAAAAGTGCTTACATTGATTTTTGATGCACAACTTTCTACCTTTTGAACACGAATTTGGCGATAAAGCATCCTTCATCGTTTGAAGAGAGGAGGAAGCTCCGATTTTAATTCTTGTACGCGGAATCAAAATCAATAAATTCCTTTCCATATCTTAACTGGCATTGCCTTTCAACGTCTGAAATATTGAATGAGAATGTTCAAGGAAAGTTGTACTTCCTGAATTCTTTCTCCCCGTCAAAAAAGTTGTGTGGTCCACTTTGCTGTACGCATCGATTTTTACTGTGACTAAAAGAGAAAAATGAAATGTCTGTAAGCTAGCGAAGATATAAATGGATTTCTTTTTCAATGTTTTCGAAATAAAACAATTTGCTAAAAGCCTCAGTTAGGTTATAAAATAACTCTACTTCAAATAAGCTCGAATAATCATTTTGGAATAGGCTCTAATGTTGTTTACGTGAAAACATTTTCAAAAAGCATTGTTACACCTGATACGTGTTAATTTTATTTATTTATTTATTTATTTATTATTATTATTATTATTTTTTTTTTTTGCAAATCATGGTATAAAAGTATATCATGATAGAATTCGTTATCATTTGTTCTCTCTAAATATGCTTTATGAAAGTAACTGCAAAATTAGCATAAAAGAAGTTGTAATAAAACCAAAAGCAGAGAGAAAAAGCAATTTTATTTTTACAAATCTTTACCTTATGTATTGTCACTGAGTCGTCAGGGCAATTAATTGCCCTTCAATGAAAATCGAAGAAAATATTTAGTATAAAAAGGAGCAGTTTTGCTCTGTATTACAGTGAAAAAAAATTTTTTTTTCTTCAAAATTTTCGCCACTCTTTTTCTTAATTACACAGTTATTTCTTTAAAAAAGCTATTTAGCACAGAAGACCTTTTAATTATTTTAGTGAAATTTATAGTGTATATTGCTACTGCAGTGTGAGAAATGTGGGATAAGATATAGGAAACAGATTTTTTTTTTTTTTTGGGATGAATATTTTAACCATGCATAAGGTCTCATTCACATTGTTTCTATCTTTTCAAGTCATCAAAAGAACATAATAAATAAATAAATAAATAAAAGAAACGAAAAAGAAGAAAAGAACAGCGCTAAAACGTGTCTGATTGAACATTTGTTCCATTTATTGATCAAACTTACGTCGTTTTTACCCCCATTCTCTTTGGAATTATCTGCAAATAATTAGCTATTATTACAATCGGTAATTCTTAGAACTATCCTCTGATCATGTGATTAGTCTACTTAGACGAAAAATAAATTTCTCCAGACAGACAGCCAACAAAGCTTATAAAGTTTTGCTCAGTTTGCCATATCTCCCCGATAATCCTGCTGGACTGCTTTGCTTTCTTTTTTAATTTTCAGAAATTAACTACAGATGAGCCATCAAATGACACTATATCTTCAAGATGAGTGGTTTTTGCATATAAGTTAAAATTCTGACCTCATAATGGGAAAATCTTTTGATAAAAGATAAACTGTGCCTCAGGGCTGAAAATTAATTAAGCGATGAAATTTACCTCCATAGTTCATTACATCAAGTGCGTAATAATGTACAGTACATGTTTGCTTGCAATTATTTAAGGTAGGCGAACACACTGAAAACCTTATTCTTCCATATTTACATCGCATCTTTTTAAAATTTAATATACTAATAACACTAGTCGACAAATTTTCACTTTTTTTCCCTAACAAAGATGAAATTAACTGTTTTTAACTAATTTTGCAGTGTAGAATTCAAAAATAATAGTAAAAAAGCTGCAGCACGTACAGTTTTTTTGTTATGAATTTCTAAAAAGTACTGAACATAACTGAAAAAACAGATAAAACACACCATTTTTCAAGACGAAAGAATCGTAATATTAACTCCAAACTTTTTTTGAAGTTTCAAGAGAGACTTAAAGTTTAAAATCATGACCACTAATAGCAAAGAAGGGGTTCTTAGGGGGGTGTACCCCCTAAAAATGAGCAAAAAATCAACAAAAATGATCTTTTAATTCTTGTTCTTTTTAAATGACGTTTTAAAAAAAAAATTCGATGTAAAATCAGAGGATAGGACCCCCTCCTATGATTCCTACGTCCGAAAAAATTTTCGCGCTGTAAAAAATAAAAAAAACTAAAAACCGATTTTATGACTGTCGCACGCTAAATACGAGACACATCGCAGGTCTTCAGAATGGTTGCGTATTCTTTCTGGTTCTTATGTAAAATTATCTCCAAAATCCAAATATAGCCCCTTTCCTCTCCATCACTCTCCACTTTTTGCCGAAAGCCTCCCCCCCCCGCCCCCTCTGATACTGCGTGATACTGATGAAGCGTGTGTCAATCTTAAGATCTTTTTTTTTTTCTTTTTTTTTTTTTAATTTTATTTTACAGCGCGAAAATTTTTTTGGGCATAGGAATAATAGAAGGGGGTCTTATACTCTGATTTTACACCAGAAAAAAAATTTAAAACGTCATATTAAAGAAACCAGAATAAAAAGATACTTTTTCATGATTTTTTGCATATTTTGAGGGGATACACTCCCCTCGTCCCCCCTTTTTGTTATCGGTGGTCATGATTTCGGAGTTTGAGTCTCCCTTCACCTCCAAAAAAATTTAGGATTCAATATTTTGCTCCTTTTCCCTCCAAAAATAGGCTTTTGGTGTGAAAATCATAAAAAATAGTAAAAAATTATTTTTTTTATTACGGAAAATTGAGACGTGGTGGGACTTTTTTACTTGCAGGTATTTAAATAACTATATGAATACGTAATAAAAATAATAATTTGGTTGTTGTTAGTGAACCACTGTCGACCAGTGTAATTAGAGTTTGTGGGATGAAGGGGCTATGTTTTTTTTTTTTTTTTTTTGAAATACACTATGGACAATGGCAAGCAATACATACAGGTAAGCAAATAAAACTTGGTACATCAAAAAGTAGACATCATTCGACCAACTTCACACGTTCTCTAAACGACAAAAACAGAAAACAAAAACCGCTGCAACAACTGCAATAATAAAACTTTGAACTTTAATTACTCTTAATTTCGGTTTTTTCACATAACCTCTTCATCTCCCAAGCCCTTCAATTATGACCTAAATAGTATATTTTTACTAGTTTTTTATTGAAGAATTTTTAATTTTTTTTAGAAATAATAAGTAACTTTTTTTGCCAAAATATTACCGTTTCCTTAACACTTCCAGTGTAACTTTTGCATCATTTAAAACTTCTTAGGTCTAACTCTTCATTAGGTAGCGTAAAATCATATGACCTTCCAAAACTGGAAGTAATGTACTGAAAGCATTCTTCACTAGGGTGGGTCGAAAAAAAAATTATTATTTTTTTTCGAAACGCTATACCGCGGAAAACTTGCCTCTAGGGTAGGTAAGTAAAATGCAGATTAAACATAGGGAAAATATTGAGTCCCCAGCTAGCGCATTGTACTTGAAATTTCGATTTTTTTCGAAAATTAAGTTATTTTCCAAATTTTTTTGCAATACTAAGTCAATAATATTTTATTCCGCTACAGTGAAAATCCTTTACTAAAATGGTTGAAAAACACATAAAGAATGTTAACTGGTCAAAATCGTTCAATTTGCGGTGGCGCAAAAGACTCAAAAATCGGTAAATTATTGCGTTTCATGCTCGCAGCAATTCTAGTCGGCCTCGTTGCCCGGTGAATGGCAGTCATTACTGTTCAATGTATCAAGCTTTTCAACGCATTTCTCACATGGAAATTAGTTCGTCCGAGGAATTTGAAAATAGATGGATAAAAACTGGGCATAAAGATTCTGAATAGCACGCTTGAATTAAGTTACCTTGGCAGATGCGCATGATATTGAAAAATACTGCATTGACCTGTGATCGCTCCAGAATTTCGAGCAGAGCAACGGCTGTTGAAGCTTCAAGTATGATGAATGTTAACCGGTTAAAATCATTCAATTTGCGGTAGAGCAAAAGACTCAAAAATCGGTAAATTATTGCATTTAAGGTACATACTAGAACTTTAAAGGAATATGTGGTACATTATTCTGAGCTCTGTGTGTTAAAAGATAACTACTTTTTTAGTTTACACTACAGTTTATTGTAATGAAGTAAGCATAGAAAAGGTACTAAAAGAGCATATTAATCTTGTCTTTTTATTACACTAACATATTTACTGCATTGCAAAAGTCTCACTATTTTTGTGTGTTTAAGTCGAAGCTGTACTTGCTGCAAAACTTTGGCATTGAATCTTTTGATTAAAAGGGTAGATCTTATTAAACCATCTCGGTTCTTCACGAAGACGATTTTTTTAGCTGTTTTGTGTTAAATAAGAACTTACCCATCTGTCACCAGTTTCACCAGCAGTGATTTTAGCCCACGATTAATCATCAGAAACTCTTCGGAAAAAATGGAAGTGGTGTAAGTGTAATAGTGATCTGATTAATTATTTCTGTGCAGTTCGTTGCCTGAAGGCTAATTTTTAAGATCGAAAATACCTTATTGATTCTGGTTTGCAGGATTATTTTCTAGTTTTTATAATTTTCTGAAACCTAACTTACTGATGTATTTTCCTTCATCCACTATCATCCTAAGAAGCAAGTGCTCTGGATAGGCAAACAATGCATTTCTTTAAATCACAGGATCAACTACTCTAATCAAATTCTCCCATAGAAATCTTATGGATTTGATTTGCTTCAAAAATATGTATAGGACCATCTGTTATGTACTGGATTTTTTTTTTATTTGAGCCATACAAACATGTATGATTGAGAATACAAACATACTAACAGTTTGTGTTTATCTGAAGGGGTTTTCGCACTTACATATAGTCTCAAAACTGTTAGCTGCTGTCATCCATCATGAGTGGGAACGAGGACCTGGTTCGCGAGCAGTGAATTCCACAGTGCAGCTGCCTGACTTTATAACAGAACTTATGCACACAGGTATTGTTGCTCTTTGTTTACAAATTGGAATCAATTCCTGGTACTTCAAAATCAATACCTTTCAAAATCCAGTATTGGAAGTTTTTTGCACTTATGAAGATGGATACTAATTAGCAACAAAATGATTTTAACATAGTCTTTTCACATTTTAAGGCTTGGAACAAATGCTCTACAAAGACAACTCGTTAAGGTGCAAAGGCAAACTCCCCACTGTAGAGGTGTTTTGTTGTTCTATAAAACATATAAATATTTTCTCCAACCCTGGTTAGTAACTGTGCCGTAACACTTATACATCTAGTTCGTCTAAGGAAAAACGGCACTCAGTCAGATTAGAGATAATGCTATCAGCAATGTTCTGAGCAGTTTCACTTAATGGTGTAACGTGACCAACAAACACACAGATCCATGTTTTTGAATTAAAGAATAATGTTCCTGTTTTATGTATGGTTGGAGTTTTAAGTGTTTTTGGTTAATATTCTGAATTACGAGGGCGTTATTCGTTCTTCCATCATAAAAAGTCCTTAGAGAGGACTGCGTTCTTCAATGCATTGGTTTTAAAGTTCACTACGTTATGCTTTTTTCCCTTCTAATTTTACTTTTGTTAATAATGTGAGAGTGGCCTTCATTAGAAACTATATTCATATCTTTCATCATACTTAAAGCTTCAACAGCCGTTGTTCTGCTCGAAATTCTGGAGCGGTCACAGTTCAATGCAGTATTTTTCAATATTATGCGCATCTGCCAAGGCGACTGAGTTCAAGCGTGCTATTCAGAATCTTTATGCCTAGTTTTTATCAATTTCATTTTCAAATTCCTTGGACGAACTAATTTCCATGTGGGAAATGCATTGAAAAGCTTGATACATTGAACAGTAATGACTGCCATTCACCGGGTAACGAGGCCGACTAGAATTGCTGCGAGCATGAAACGCAATAATTTACCGATTTTTGAGTCTTTTGCACCAATGCAAATTGAACGATTTTGACCAGTTAACGTTCTTTATGTGTTTTTCAACCATTTTAGTAAAGGATTTTCACAGTAGCGGAATAAAATATTATTGACTTAGTATTGCAAAAAAATTTGGAAAATGACTTAATTTTCAAAAAAAATCGAAATTTCAAGTACAATGCGCTAGCTGGGGACTCAATATTTTTCCTCTGTTTAATCTGCATTTTACTTACCTACCCTAGAGGCAAGTTTTCCGCGGTATAGCGTTTCGAAAAAAAATAATTATTTTTTTTCGACCCACCCTATTCTTCACAGCTAGATCATTAAAATTTCCCGCTGGAAAACATGGTTTTCACCTATCTTTAATTGATCATTATTTAAGAACCACATATTGCATGTATATGAGTTTTTAAAGCTTTATATCATATAAATATAATTAACTTTTCATTTCAATAAAGTTTCAAAAATAAAGATTATACTTTTCTTTTTGCAACAGCTAATAGGGTAAATAAAACTGAAAACATGAATTGAACAAAACGCTGAGAGAAAAATAATTTTCAATTGATAACAGTGTATTTGCGTTCATTAAACTTTTTTGGATTTTTTTTTTTTTTTTTTTTTTTTTTTTTGCGGATTCAGAAAGCAGAACGTTGGGGCTACCTAAATTTCTCAAAAGCTCTAAATCGACTTCGAATATTAGGGTATTTGCCTAACTTAGAAGTGCTAAATGATAAATAATTTTCCAATACTTTGCTACGAATTTACTGTTGCTTGAAATTTTTTTCAATATGACTTCGAACACTGGTTCAGAGTATAGCTTTTCTTTCTTTCGGAGAACTTTTTCAATTGTATTTCACAGAACATAGCAATTAGTTATAGTTGAGGCCAAGCCAGATTGCTAGTCGTCTATCTTACAGTTAAACTTTATGTATGGGATACGAATTAAACATATGCGCTCCTCTTCGGGAAATTATTTTTTAATGGTAAGCATATCGTGTTTCGATTATTTTTAACGTCTTCATAGCAGCTATGTGCTCAATGTTTTGGTTAAATTCAGGATTGCATTAAAATTTTCCTACTAATACAATAAAAAAATAAGAAGAAGAACGTTTTT
This sequence comes from Uloborus plumipes, assembly GCA_038373865.1. Classification (NCBI taxonomy): domain Eukaryota; kingdom Metazoa; phylum Arthropoda; class Arachnida; order Araneae; family Uloboridae; genus Uloborus; species Uloborus plumipes. The sequence continues at coordinate 124,702 of JAXGGA010000108.1, forward strand.
GCTAAGTCTAAGTATTATTTATTATCCCCCTTTTTTTTTGAAACAAAGTTGAGTTAAAAACAATTCCTTAATTGGATAAGGTTGGTTAATTTAATTGGATATTGCGCTCAAAATTTATGTTCCGATTGTTTCATATTATTTCCTATGAAATGCTATTTAATAAGGTGCTCGTTAGATAAGCAATTATGAAAACTTTTACTAAAAACTGTTGAAACGACTTATTACTTTGTCTACCAGATGGATAAAATGAAATGGTAAGCGATTTAAATATGTTTTCGAATACTCTTCTAATCTTGGTTTTTGAGGAAAAAGTAAGAAAAAAATGTAACCCAAAGAAAATTATTTATTTATTATTTATATAAAAATTATTCATATCAAAATTATACATAATTAATTATTTATTTTTTATTGTTTTATATTTTTTAATTTTTTGAATTTATTTACAGATTTATTTATTTATTTTTTATTACTTTTTTTCATAACATTCATGTAAATATATATATATATATATATATACCCAGGTAGCACAAATAACCTTTAAATGTTTTATAAACGTTTTTAAGCGGTTGTTACAACGTTAATAACCATTTTACAACCTTTAAAAAACGAAGTGTGCTACTTGGGTATATATATATATATATATATATATATATTAATATAATTTACTTTTTTTTTATTTTAATTTATTATTAACAAAAATTATTTTTCTTCTGTATCTACCAACATTGCATGTCTACTCATGTGGGTTGTTTTGCACATTTTCACTCGTCATCTCATAATTTTGTTACATTTAACTTTGTTGAATATGTACAAAAGGATGGCGTATTTAGGAAAAAAATAAAAATAAAAAACGAAAAAGACTGAAAGAAATTATTTTTTTTATAGAAAATTTCTTCAAACGAGACTATTTCGAGTCGCATTAGACATCTTCAATATAACATTCTTTCTGCGACCGGACGCTAAAGAAACCAGGAAGTAAGTGCTAAAGGAAATGGCCTGAAAATGTTTCATGTTGTTGAACAGTCTAGATCTTCTTTTCGTGCATATATTTGTTTTTATTTAACTGGGACTCACAGAACATACGGAACCTCGTCTTTGTATTCTCACAATAAAACTTTCTCCCACACATCTACGATAAAACTTTTCCGCAAAAATGGTTCCACCTCCTTCAAAAAATGCAATACTTTTTGCCATAAATCTTTCCAAAAAAAAACCCTTTTGTCCTTTTGTGTTCTGAGATTGAAAGTTTCGTGTGTGGAACGCTTTCTCAAAGAGTGTTGTCCTATTTTCACAAACATTATTTTTATCTTGAAGAGTAGCTAACAAAAAGGATAAGCTGCATTCTCTATGTTACATTCTTCTGATTTTTAAACTTAGAGTTTTGTTAATGTAGAGATAATGTATTTAACGGAAAAACGCTACATATGTTGTTTTTACAGTATAATACTGGTAGCAGAGGTTCCAGTTTAAAGCTAAAATGCACAGTAATAAACTGTAAAAATAGCCATTTCAGAGTTTATCACTGTAAAGCAACAATTTTACAGTTTATTAGTGTAAAATTAGCAATTTTACAGTTTATTACTGAAAAATTAGCAATTTTTAGTTTGTTACTATAAAATTAGCTATGTTATACTGTAAAAACAGCATCTATTTTTAAAGCGTAAGACCCATTCTCAAAACGCCGATACAAGTTTGTTTGTTTTTTTTTGTTTTTTTTTTTCGTTTTTTAAATATTCAAATCTTATATTTTATCTACATTCCCTTAAAAAATGATAAGGCAAAAGCTTCACAGACATACATAATCGAAAAAAAACAATAGTATGCGGCTGGCGCTAAATATTTCAGACTTGCTAAGAAAAGTTGTAAATCGTCCAAATAAAAATTACTTCTGATACGCCGCATTTTCAGAGGGCATCTCGTATTATTCTTTTACAGACAAATTTATCGAAGTAAATTTATCTGTTTAGATAAAAATTAGTCATAAAATATTTAATTTTTCTGAACAGACTGTTACTTTTCAAATGTCGAAAATTTTACATGAGATCATTGAAGCAAAAAAAAAAAAAAACTTTTTAACTGTCGCAAATTTTACAAAAACGTTATTGAAACCACTTTTTTAACTGTCGTAATATATATATATATATATATATATATATATAGTTTTTTTTTTTTTTAAGATTATGTATTATTTGTATATTATATCCCAACACGTGTTTTTTTACTTTTAAAAAAAATGAAATCAACGTTATAATTGTCGTTTGCAAAGTAAATATAAATTTAACGTACAGTCCCAGAAACTAACTTATATTCTTCCATTTTTAATGATGCATCATTCATTAAGTGTGGGCGACCTTCAAAACACCGTTGTAGCGCATACATATTTTCTTCATCATATTTTCATTTCTGACATCTCCAGACGTTTTAATTTAAGTTTCCCTGGAGAAAATAAAGAGAAAAAATCATGAGATAACATCAGCTTATGTTCCCAGCAGAAGACGTGCTTCACGGGATTTAAGGTAATCTTTCATGCGTCTAGCCAAGTTCAGCCAAAACTAAAATTATATTGCAAATTGTAAAATTCTTCACTTGTTAGGGCAAAACTTAAATCATAAAATGCATTTATTTTTCCATTTTTGTATTGTTGCTAAACCAATAACGGGATTTATGTATCTACGCGACATGTTTCCTTCGTTGTTCATCGAATGATGTTGAAAATCTTTATTGGTTAGCAATGTGTAATTTCAAACTTATAGATACAAGGAGACATTATATTTATTATATTTTTCAATAATAAATATGATGTGGTATTATTAGTAAGTACAATAAACTCCCTATTATCAGCGGAATAGGGTGGCAGAGTAACCGCGGATAAGCGAATACTGCGGATAATCGAACAATAGGTAAAAAACGATACTAGTGTATGCACTAGTTAAATAATTTAATATATATTTTAGATAACTAAAAAATACGCTTTTAGATTAACTTGTAGTTTAATAAACTATAATAAGTTTAATCACGTGTAATTGATCAGCTGAATTTATCTTTAATTCAGAGTTACATACAAACAACTGAAATACTTATGATGCATCAACACGTAATACATTTTAATCTTTAGTATTAATAATAGTATTAAATATATTACTTTTATATTCGTAAAGAACGTGAATTTTATCTTTTACTCAGAGTTACATACAAACAACTGAAACACTTATTATGCATCAACACGTAATACATTTTAATCTTTAGTATTAATAATAGTATTAAATTTATTACTTTTATATTCGTAAAGAACGTGAATTTTATATTTCATTCAGAGTTACATACAAACAAACCCACAAATGAAACTAATAAAAGCGTATTAAAAAAAAAAGTTAATAAAACGATACATACATTTAAATTTAAACTATAGCTAAAAATGGCAATATTAAATGCAAAAAATATCTTTAAATGCTTAAAACGACGAATAACGCCCTCGCATTTTTCTGCATTCAGTAAAAAAAAAACATAAGGGGGAAAGAGTCGCGGATAATCTGAAGATTACTGTACATCTGAAAATGATTTTTACAGAAGTGTAGAATTAGAGCAATTTGATACTTTTGCTCTTTCAAGCTGGCTTTTTATGGAATATGTGAATATTTTCAGTTATATGGGCATTTCACGGTATTTGTGACATAGGGGTGTCCGTAACAAAACTTTTTAAAAGTTTAAAATTTTTATATGTATTGAAAAAGTACATTCTAAAGTATATGAATATCATATTGCTTTCATAGTTCACTTTATATTATGTTTGTAATTGCACTCAGAACATTGAAAATGCGATTTTCACTGTTACGGACTCCAATTGTTGTTACGGACTCTACAGTCGTCATTTTCACAATCCATACTTTTTTATAGAACGCATTTTTCGATTAAAATCGTTAGCTATATTAGAGGTGAGGCTTTACTTTATCTGTCTCAAGTACTAGTTTTGACTTAAAAATCGGTTTAAGTCGGATTTAAAGAAAAATTCAAAGCAGTCCGTAACAGTGAAAACTGCATTTTCTACGTTCTGAGTGCAATTACAAACATAATATAAAGTGAACTATGAAAACAATATGATATTCATATACTTTAGACTGTACTTTTTCAATATATATAAAAATTTTAAACTTTTAAAAAGTTTTGTTACGGACACCCCTATGTCACAAATACCGTGAAATGCCCCTATATGCAATATGCCGACAGCCCGGTTATGCCATTTAGAGACTGCAGTTACATCCTTATTATTGACTCAGCGGAGTGTAATAACCGAGCTGAATGCAGATGTCATCTCCTGCAAGAGAGGAGTGCTTGCTAACTAGTAGCTATATATTCCAGATTGCACTGCAAAAATGAACTGTTGCTTTTATAGTATAACTAGCTGACCCGGCCACGCGTTGCTGTGGCTAAGGTATGGGTTAAACTATAATGTTTCAATAGAAACGAAACATTTTATTACCATTATAGAGATCAACTTTATATAAATATGAATTTAAGGTCAAAATATGAAAACAATCGAACAAAAATTTCCTAAGTTTGCTAGAAATAAAAAATCAACAAAAAATGTAGCATTTTATTACTTAGAAATATATTCAGGCTTGTAACAATTGAGTTAATTAAAAATTTGCTAATTGATATTGTAACATTTTATTTTTTAATATAACATTTTATTTTTTAATAATGTAGGTATGGTAGATAATTAACCAATATTATTTGTTATTTTTTGAATTATAAGCATTTTTCATTTCAGTTTAACTCAACACTAATCGGTGCGCAATATTCTTTGTTAATCTGTCTTTTGTAAACAAAAATAGATTGGACGGTTTTCCCACACGGGAGCAAGCGACCTATAGTTGCCCATGGGAAAAGCATGGATTTTCTAAATATAAACCGCAAATTGACATTGTTTGTCCTTGGGGCTTATTAATGGACATGGCGAAGGCTAAACGAATGGGAAACTGTAGACTTTTGAAGGGTATTGAAGATTCTGACGGTGTCATTGGGATACGCGGCAACAGAACTACTTCATCTTTAAACTTGCCAGTCAAAATGATTGCCTCAATAATGTTCCCGGTGATTTTTTTTGATAACTAAACGCGTACCATTGCATAATCTCGGTGGATTTAAATTATGTAGAAGAACTATGGGTAAAACCCATTTTTAGCCGCCGATTATGTGGTGGCATTCCGGGTATGTTTAAAGAATTTTAGTCAAGAATACAGAAAAGCTGGTAGCTAAATAGATAATTTGCAATAAAAAATATATTGCGGTCCTAAATTGAGATAAAAACTATCCTATCATTTAAGTTGGACCAAACTGAAACTGCGTGCAAAATTTGGTTAAAATCGGTTCAGTAGCTGAGGAGTCCATTGGACACAAACACAGGGACACGTAATTTTTATATATTATAAGAAAGATTATTACTTGTTTACTGCGCTCCAGAAGCTGCCAGAACGTGTGCTTTATGTCGCTCAGCCATGGAGGTGTCAAAAAAGGCTTAGTAAAAAGGCTTAGCCAAGAACACAGAAAAGCTGGTAGCTAAATACATAATTTGCAATAAAAAATATATTGCGGTCCTAAATTGAGATAAAAACTATCCTATCATTTAAGTTGGACCAAACTGAAACTGCGTGTAAAATTTGGTTAAAATCGGCTCAGTAGCTGAGGAGTCCATTGGCCACAAACACAGGGACACGTAATTTTTATATATTAAGATATTACCTGTTTACTGCGCTCCGGAAGCTGTCAGAACGTGTGCTTTATGTCGCTCAGCCATGGAGGTGTCAAAAAAGGCTTAGTAAAAAGGCTTAGTAAAAAGGTTTAGCCAAGAACACAGAAAAGCTGGTAGCTAAATACATAATTTGCAATTAAAAATACATTGCGGTCCTAAATTGAGATAAAAACTATCCTATCATTTAAGTTGGACCAAACTGAAACTGCGTGCAAAATTTGGTTACAATCGGTTCAGTAATTGAGGAGTCCATTGGCCACAAACACAGGGACACGTAATTTTTATATATTAAGATATTGGCAACCGAGGCTCGAATTTAAAACTGTAAAATGCACTGTAATAAACTGCAAGTCTAGCAATTTTACAGTTTCTTACTGTAAACTCTTACAGTTTATTGCCGCAAAATTTCGCTGTACCGTAGTGTAAAAACAACAGTATAATACTGACAGCAGAGGTTCCAGTTTAAAACTGTAAAGTGCATGGTAATAAACTGTTAATTAGTAATTTTACAGTTTATTACTGTCAAATTAGCAATTTTACAGTTATTACTGTAAGGTCAGCAATTTTTAGTTTATTACCATAAAATTAGCTTTATTATCCTGTAAAAACAAAATTCATTTCTTACAGTGTAAGTGATGCTTGTGTTTCAGGATTAATGCCTACCTTTCCACATTTGATACCTACATTTATTTCATTAGGATGTACAGAATAAAATGTGTAACACTGTATAAAGTGTGTGTGTGTGTGTGTGTGTGTGTGTGTGTGTGTGTGTGTGTGTGTGTGTGTGTGTGTGTGTGTGTGTGTGTGTGTGTGTGTGTGTGTGTGTGTGTGTGTGTGTGTGTGTGTGTGTGTGTGTGTGTGTGTGTGAGTACGACTTCAAAATAATGTTACAGAATTCATTTTAGACAGTAATTCGATGATCTTTCTGTTTTTACGCCTTCTTTTTCACTATTTTTGGGCGCAAATTTTTTTTTATACGTATTCAGCAAGTTCATTTATGTATTTATATAATACACACAAAGCCTTCTTTATGTGGAATTAAATGTTTCATAGATATGTTTCAAATTTTATACATTGTCTATGATTCTCCTCTATAGTGATTGATTCTATTTACCATTAAGACTGATGAGTAATAGTTACAGCCTAATATTTTCTCATTCTCGACAAATTTATTCAGTTGAACATTTTGTGAAGAGTTAGGGACACATAGACTGCACAGCGAAGATAAGAGCGAGGATGGAATTCGTTATATTTCTAAACAAGAAGATATGTTATTTTTATTTATAGAAAGACAAAAAAAAAGCAAATACCGGTGCATAAAATACTTTTATTATACTTCGCAGCAGTTTAACTTGGCAGTGACGTTACTACGGGCGGAGCCAATAAGAGCTCACAAGCAGTCAGCGGTCTCCTCTAAATCGCCAAGTAGGCTGTGACGTTTTATCTAGCTCGTTTTTCATAGGCTAACGTCACGCTGTTGGCTCCGCCCGTAGTGACGTCACTGCCAAGTTAAACTGCTGCGAAGTAAGTTTTTTTTTTTATAATATCGTAAAAAAAATTCTTTTGAATATTACTTTATTTCATTTCAAAAAAACATATTTGTGCAAATATTGTCGAATAGAAATATTTAGAGGTTATACAATGGCATGCAAATTATAAATTAAAAATCGGGGACCTCAGGGTGTCAAATGTCAAATATAAATTAAAAAATATACTTTTTTTATAGTTGGTAAAATTCGTTAAAAATTTGAATGGGCTTTTCCCAGAAAAAAAATACCACTGCAAAATTTAGGCACAAAAGTCAATTGAGCGAATAAATAATGTTAAAATGTACTGCTCCTCATGATCTCTGCAAGATTTTACCTCATGTATGTCATCAAGAATCATATTAAAAAAATTAAAAAAACATTTTGATTTCGACATCTTGATACCAAATTATATTTTTCGCAATCACGCATCGCGACAGGTGTGTGTGTGTAATCGTGTGTGTGTAGGGGCGATGGGGGCGATCATCTCTCCCTTGAAGGGCTTACCACTGGTAAATTTTCCATATTGAAGTTAACAAAAAAAAAAACATTTTTAGACTATTTTTAATGCAAGAAGAAGGGTGGTTTAATGCTTTCTTCAGGATACGTTTCGCTATTGAAGTTCAAAACTTATGAGGTCAACATTTGTAAACCAAGATAATGTAGTATAGGATACGCACTAAAACCAATCGCCCCTCCGTATGACCCTTGAAACATTTCGAAATCCACCCTTGGTAGTAATAATGTAAGTGTAGGCGAGTGTGTGCAGGACATGGAAGCCACCACCAGGAAGGGGGCGGAGGTCGAGGCCCTCCAACAGGGGCTGATGGACCTCCGAGAAGATGACTCACCAGGTGGCATTCTCCGAATCTTCTCTGAGAAAGGAGCCCCAACTCAGACTATTGTCGAAAATGGAAATAAGTGGAAATTCGTCATTGCTCGAAAAAAGAAAACACGCAAACAGTTTTGTTGCAAGCACGAATAAATAAAATTCATGGCTGTCATGGTACTTATACTGCGTGAATATCTTCATTCCAGTTTTAGTTCATATTTGTATATCCTGTCTTAGGCAATAACACATTGAATAATGTTTTCGCTTCGAAATATGAAAGTTATTTTATTTCTGTAAGAAAATTTATCACTTTCCTCTGCCGTTCAATACATTAAGAAAATGCCATTTTTATTACATTATTATAGCTTTTACCTTAAAATTTAAAGAAATGAAGTTGAAGAAAAACAATGTGCCCCGTAAGAAACTCTGCAAATTACCTTAGCCCAAAAAAAGCCTTAACCCTTTGTATTCCCGTGCTGCGTATCTACAACATACCGAGAACCTTAACATCATTTGCACAGTGAAGTTTTGAAGGCGATTTTATTGATTGTAGCAGTCTTGCAACATTGCAGTTAACCTAAGTTATTCGTAAAATTTTCAAGAGAAGGCGATACTAGCGAATTTTTTCACATCAAAGTTAAATTTTTCACTTGAGCAGTCGCACGTGGTTGATGCTGAAATTAACTTCAAATTTAGCGAAATTAAAAAGACTGGGAGTGTCCAGCAATAGGTATTCCATTGAAGGTAAGTTTAAGTTCTTTACATAAGACCAATTTTTGCTAGAAATTTTCCAAAATTCAAAAGAAATAGGCAATTTTAGGTTTGTTGTACATCTGCAACAACGGGTACTTTCTACCCATAATTAATAGCTTTTTGGAGCATTGATAAAGAAAGATGTACTATTTTTTCTGTGTTTTTTTTAAATTATCTTCATACTTTTTGAAGCAATTTGATGAACAAGGAAACAATAATATGTTAGTATATTATCTCTCAACTCTACCATTAAATTTATATAGATTTAATTTTCTTCACATTACAAATATAAAATGCTTATTATGTTGTAATTAATTTTTAAACTATGAAAACACTATTGTAATGGAAGTATGGATCAAAATACTAACATTGTGCATAATTAAATAATATGATACACATAATTACGAAATACAAAATGATATTTTTAGTTTTTTTTTTTTCTTTTTTTCAATTTTTTTTTCAAACCTGCCAATTATTTTCTTAGAATGGCATATAGACGTAAATTTTTGACAGCTGAAGAAATAGAGTATCTGGTGAATAAGACAGACAGCGAAGATGAAACAGATATTTCCGATGATGATAGCTTGGTAGATCCAACTTTTATTCCACCTGTTGATTCTGAATTTTTTAATCTGTTAGTTGAAATGAGTGAAGAAAGTGATTCTTCATATGAATATTCAGATGTGAATGAGAATAGAAAAAGTCAACAGAGTAATTCGACCATTGCTACTTGGACTCCTGAAAGGCATTCCCGGACCTTTTGCGAGTGTTCCCAGACCCTCTGTTAGTGCTCCAAAACCTCTGTTAGTGCTCTAGGACCCTCTGTTAGTGCTCTGGGATTCTCTGTTAGTTCTCCTGGCTAGTGTTTCTGAAACTTCTATTAGTATTCCAAGCTACTCCACCAGTCCTGTCAGTGAAATAAACTGCAAGTTACCCAGTGATAAAGAAAAGATGAAAAAAGAGCGTGCGTCATCTAGTGAATATTGTGCAACTGTTGAAGGGATTGATGTTTCAACAATATCATGGAGAGACAATGAAATTGTCCATTTAGCATCATCCTTTGATGGCGAAGAACCAAAATCAAAAGTTCGAAGATACGATAAATCTACCAAAACATACATAAAGATTAACCGACCTTTTGCTATAAGCGAATACAACAGACATATGCTTGGTGTTGAGTTGATAAATAGCATTATGGGGAGACATATTACTGAGAAGCAAAAGATATCATATTCGCATGTTCTCCCATTTTCTGGATTTAATTATGTCTAATGCTTGGTTACTATACAAACGCGTACATGTGGAGAAAAGAAAAAAGGAAAAGATGTTGAATTCTGCTGACTTTCGGCTTGAAGTAGCCGAAACTCTCTGTAAATTGAACACTCGGATCAGGGATGACAGAAAAACAAGAAGTGATATAGAAGAAGGTATACAGGCAAAAAAATATAAAGGACCTGCTCAGCAGATCCCGCCAAAACCAGTACACCTAGACGAAATTGGACATTCGTCGAACGGGGCAGATAAAAGAGTAAGATGTAAATACCCAAAATGTAAAGGATTTACCCAAACAACTTGTGAGAAATGTGGTGTAGGACTCTGTTATAACAAAAGCAACAATGGTTTCTAAAATTTCATGTAACCTGAAATCAAGCACATGTAGAATTTTTATCCCATTTTGCATGATGTTGCAGAAAAGAAACTAACACATTTTTGCCAACAAATTTAATTTTTTGTGCCAGATTTTTTTAATTGTTTTTCCCATGCTTCAAATTGCATTTTCCAACGTGTGAACAAGTATTTTTAAAATCGGAGTAGTTGGGGTACAAAGGGTTAAGGAAAAAAAAAACGCTTGAAATACAAAATATTTCATAATATATTGTTTCAGCCTCCTCTAAATTTTTTAATTATGTATTTTTCAAAACATGTACAGTTTATTGCCTTGAAATTTAATACCACCACTTAAATATAAACGTTTAAGAAAAAATATTTGAGTTGTATATACTAAAGTTAAATTTATTTTAAGAATTAATGCAGGAGCACCAATTACTCTTGTCAGATTTAGATCGATTACTTTTCGTCTAAAAGTTCACTAAAGTGTTAATAGTTTATTGGATAAAAATAATGAAGATAATGCATTTTCGATTTAGCTCATGAAATCAAGTGATTAGACTAATGGCTTTTGCGATGGAAAGGGAATCTATTTTTTTTAAGTTCAGTGCTCCGATGGAAAAATTCAGTTTGATAAATAACCAACACTTTTCATTTATTTAATAAGTAGACACATCATAGGTGTGACCACAAAATGGTGATTATAATAGTTTGCGTCGAAGAATATCTCCATAATGAAATTTTAACAAATCCTTTACGGTTATTAGAGTGAACTGAGGCGTAGGATCTATTCAATATTTTATCGGAAAATAACTTTCTACCCAGACTCTTTTGGAAGTGATTGCTTATCGATTAGGACTATTTTTAAAGTCACTGGTGTGATTAACAGAATTAAAGGAAATTGCGCTTGTGTGGTTATCTTAGTGTATTTTTAATTCTTAATGATATTATCCGTTAAATAATTAAAACTATTTTTTATTAAAAAGCTTTGATGAAAAAACATGGTGCAAAAAATAATAAGAAATAATTTTAGCAAATTTATATTTATCTATGGACATAGTAGTATCTCTAAAAGCGTCCTCTTTCATAGTACTTCAACTTACAACTGAACTTTTCAGCTGAAATAATTAGTGAAGACACTGAATATAACTGTGTTGCCAAAATAGAATAATGAATTTTGATTGTAGCAAAAAATATCACTATAAATTACGAGTTCTTATTAGATATTTTTGCTCTCGTCTATTCATTTTAGTTAGTACTTGAGAGTAAAAATTTATTCATCAAGATAGTAAAGATTTTTAATTCCCTTTTGAGACACTATTCACTCTACTGATGCTGAACTCTTTCATAGTAGATATTTGCGTGCGAACAAGTTCTTCTGATAAGCAAATGATAGTCAGAAATTGAAGGGGCAAGAGGATAAAGGTGATATGTGACAATTTGGGAAAAACTTACTTTTTACCATGGATGAAGGTGATAAGGTAATATATTTTTTTGAAAGCTTTTTCTTGAAATTAAAAAAAATGTCACATATCACCTTTATTCACTTGCCCCTTCAATTGCGTTTGTGAGTTAACACACTTGAACAATGAACACACACTATTTTGAATTTGTGTAAATCGGTGAAATTCATATGTCACATGTCACCTTTATCCACTTACACCTTCAATTATAAGGTACCTAAGGGCGTTAATCTCCCCCAAACGCTTGGAGATTTTTGTAGTCTTCAGTTTTGATGAAAGCCAAAATATGTGTTTTTTTTTATCGTCCAGTTATTTAGCTATCGAAATTAAGTTGTTTTTCTATATCCAATGCTTTTTGGTACAAACAAATATCAATTTTATTAAAGATTATCTCTCTGCCCATCTCCAGCTAGGGTAGACGATAAGGGGCACTCTATTTAAAGTTTCTAAAAATTTGTAAAGAAAATTTTATTGGTGATATACATTTCTCGTAAAATGTGTTTAGTAAAACCTTCCCCGAAACGTAAGTCCAGTTACATCCCTGATAAATGTATTAATTGTAAAAATAATGAGAATACTAATAATAATATTTTACTTAGTGCCTTATACCTTTTGTTTTCTAATTTTTCTACAAGCAAAAATGCAACATTTTCATAATCTTCGGTACATGTAAGTAAAAAATTCTCCCTTAAAAAAAAAAGGTTGCGTTGCCATGTAAATTGATTGTGAAGCTCACTTATCCTTGAGTTAATTCCAAGAGCAATTAAAGTATCATTCAATTTCCAATATCGGATTATCGTCAGTTCATTAAAAGCTAATACTTGCGTACCATCCTCCTTGCTAACAGAAATTTTTGTTTCTCTGCCGGCACGTTATCCAGATTAATAACTACTTCAACATCTGCTTTTCTGGAATCGATCGTAACAGAATCCTACCAGCCTCATCTCCTGTTACTATTTGCATAAAGATTTCATTAGCAAGTGCTCTTCGAACGACTTGATTAAAAATCAGTTCAGGCGCTCTCGGCAAATAGAAGTTTTCGGTGCTGTACTGCAAGTAAATGAGCTATCAGTGGGCTTATAACTTCACGGAAATTATCTGTAGCTTAGCTATAAGTCCTGGGATTTCATTGGAAAAATATTAAATCCTGTGCATGATTTAGCATTAAATGTCATATTTTCATCTTTTGTGCTTTAAAAAAATAAAATAGTTTTGATTAAATTAATGCTTAATAGCTCATTAACCGGCGCTGCCTGGGTGCTTATTATTACAACATAGCTAAATATAATTATTTTTAAGTTATTTCATGCTAAAATGAAATAGATGAGTCTTAAATTGATAATTCATTGTTAATCGTAATCTTTGTTGGAAAATACTTATACTTAAATGTGTTGAATTTTATCAATTTGTATGCTTAAAGACTTATCTCTATTACTCTATCTATTCAAAATTGAAAGAAAATGGCCTTTTTGGGACAAAAAATTTGAATTTTGATCCTTTGAAAATTTTTTAAAATTTCAAAACCCCACCTATGTGAATTCTAGTGCATTAAGGAACCTCTGTGCCAAGTTTGATGAAAATCCGACGAAAACTGTGTAATTGTATAGAGAACAAACATACAAACATACATCCATTTTTATTTATATAGATGGATACGGAGCAAATCTACAAATTAGTGTATTAATTTTTTTCAACTCAAAGTATTTTTTTCAAAATCCGATCAAACACACTACTTACTTATGACTTACATCTTTTCGGGGGAAAAAACACGAATTAAATTTTCTGTTTTTTTTTTCTTTTTTTTGCTAAACTTTTTTTAGAAAATACTTATTCTAAATATATTGCTGACATGTAATGTACCTTTTAAATCAAAAAGTCAATTTTTGAAAATTTTGACTCAACGCTTTTTGAAAACAAGCACTTCAACGTCTATTACAACTGAACCGTTTATTTCAAAAACCAGTCAAGAGACAAGCTTATTTTAGAAACCAGTTTATTTCCCTTATACTAAACAGCAATTTAACTTGACACTGACCGCCACTACGGGCGAAGCCAATAAGAGCTCACAAGCAGTCAGCGATCTCCTCTAATTCGCCAAGTAGGCTGTGACGTTTTACCGAGTTCGTTTTTCATAGGCTAACGTCACGCTGACGTCACGATGTTGTTGTCAAGAAACGTTGCAGTGTAGTATAGCTTCTATAAGAGGATTTCTTCCTCCAGCTTGGCTATAGTCTCAGCCAGACTGATGATTCCTAATGAGGATGAAGCTGCAGAGTCTGGATGGCATGGCCGAGATGGTGCACTGTAAAAAATGAGCGTTGTTTTTACGGTATAATACAGGAAATTTTATAGTAATAAACTGTAAAAATTTCTAATTTTAGAGTAATAAATTGTAAACTTGCTACTTTTACAGTACTAAACTGTAAAATTGCTGATTTTGCAGTTCTAAACTACATTGCTAATTTTACATAAATAGACTGTAAAATTGCTAATTTTATAGTTTATTACAATGCATTTTGCAGTTTTAAGCTGGAACCTCGGCAGCCAGTATTATACTGTTGTTTTTTCAGAATAATATTGCTAAATTTTACGGCAATAAACTGTAAAATTTCTAGTTTTACAGTTTATTGCTGTGCATTTTACAGTTTTAAATTGGAACTTCGGCTGCCAGTATTATACTGTAAAATCAACAGTTCCTTTTTTTGCAGCGTGTTGTGTTTCGCGTAATAAATGTATTGTAAATCCTGAAATTGTTGGCGTTTGATCTGCTGGCGCTCCACTTTACGAACTTTTTGTGACTAAGAGAACTTCATAAAAAAGAGAACACATAAATTCGAATAGCATTGCTTCAGTAAAAGACGTTTTGGGACTAATACGCAAGTAGTATAAAATCAGGAGTGTTCATAAATTAGAAGGTTGTAATATCGAAAGTCAATTGTAAAATCATTTGATTAATAATCTTCCCTATCAACGACTTCAATTCTAAGTGCGTCGAAACAGGGGTGCTCACCGGGGGGGGGGGTAATAAAGCGCCTTAATATATTAATTTATTTTTTTTAATTTAAATTATTTATTTTCTTTCTTTATTAATATTTATTTATTTTGTGTGCGTGTGTGTGTGCTTGGAATGCCTGGCAGGGAAAAAAGAGATTATATTCTGCGCATAATTCGAAGTTTTAAAAAATATATATATAAAAAAAATAAGTTATAATTTAAAAAATAAATGATAGTGAAAAAATATATAGTATTAAAAAAAAACATAAAAAAGAGAGGCAAAAATAAAAGTAGAAAGTACAAGAGGGTGGTGAAAGATTTCGAGGGGGGGGGAGAAATTTACGCCATTAAGCTTGGGGGAGATTGGCACCCGAGCGTCGAAACATAACACAAATGATGTCAAAATACATTCCCAATGACATGCTTTCTGCAATTAAAAAAAATAAATAACTAGATCCTAACATAAGATATTTATGATTGTTAAAAACTAATGATTTTAATTATGTCAAACATTTTCCCCAACGAAAAAAAAAGGAATGATTGTTTTGGACAGATCAACATTGTTCTAAATAATGTTTAAGAAGAATAAAATATATCATATAAATAGTTTTCAAAGAATCTCAAATTTTTTCTCAACTTTCCAAGTCATTCGAAAGTTATGAAACAAAGTCTTCTTTCTCCCTTAAATATAAATGATGCTGCAGCTTGAATTCTTCAGTTGCATATTTGCACTTGTACAGATCCTTTGATTGAAAGGAATGTTTGAAAGTTTTTTCTGAGAGATTCATTGACCGCCATTCAAGTGTTTGAGTGGCCCCCTCTCCATCATTTAAGCAACTTTAAAGTTTTCAAAAAATGTTTTGGAATGTTTGAATATTGCTTTTTTTTTTTTTTTTACATTAATGCAAGTTACGTCTTAAAAATTATTCAATTGTCAATTCACACCAATTAATTTTACCATGACAAATGTTCGAATATGCTGATAATTTAATTGCCATTGGAATTACTCTTTTCCAACAAAATCCGTTAATAAAAGTTTTTATGGAGATTTCCAGGTTAATGAAAATAAATGACAAAATTACGAAAGAAAAGCTAGTAACTTGAAATCTAGTGAAATTAATCACTTAAATTAGCTTGATGCACACAGTTTTATTTGTTTGATGAATAAAAGCCACCAGTATTAGCTATAATTTATTACTTCAAAAAAAAAAGCTGAAACTCAGCAACAGTGATGGATGTTATGCATAGTTTGTAATTTGTTACGATATTCTTTTCATATTTCGCGCTGTTGAATTAAAAGCTTAATTCACTTTTAATGAATTTTGCATCGATTATATACCAGTGTGAAATCAACTGAATGCTACAGCGCGTCTCGAAATGATAGGTCCACCCTTATTTTTCAAAATTTCGACTCTTAATTGAGAATAAAAATCACTTTTTTTGACAGTGATTATATATCTGTAATTGTTAAAACTATGTTTGATGAAATTTCTCAAAAAATGAATCATTTCTTCTTATTTGATGCAAATTTTCATTTTCAGACCGTTTCAAAAAGATAGGTCCACCTTCAGAAATTTTGCCCCAACCACGTTTATTTCCAAAAATTTGCGTAAGTATCGTTGCTTAGTCTTACTACGGGATTATGCTTGCTTCTGTGGAGGTATTTAAACAGATTTGAACAGCACTTTGTAGTCAAACAAAACGAGTTGTCGTTGCAGTCTTTCGCTGGTTGAGCAGGGAAAAATTGATGCATTAAAACAGTCTGGAAAATCGAACAGAGAAATAGGTAAGCTTTTAAACAGATCACAAAGTGTTGCAAACATTTTTTTGCTATTTGGAAATGCTTATAGCAGTAAAAAATCATCTGGCCGCAAATCAAAAGTGACACCCCTACAACGAAGCACTATCATAAGGGACCTAAAATCCAGAAATAATGAGCATATCCACTTTGGCCAAACAACTAAACCCTTCAATATCAAAATCTACAGTCCACAGAGCGGTAAAGAAGTTCGGCAATTTTCTTTACGGGAAAAGGAAAGCGGCTCCGAAATTAACTAAAAAGCACAAAGAAAAGAGATTGAAATTCGCACAGGAAGAGATGTCCTGGAAACAAAATAGGCATCGTGTGATATTCAGTGATAAAAAGGAATTCAACCTGGATAGTCCAGATGGTTGGCATTATTACTGGCACGATCTGCGCAACGATAGACAGATATTCTCGAAGAGGCAAGCTGATGGTGGTTCCGTTATGGTGTGTGCCCGATTCAGAGGGACAGGAAAAACTGATATAGCATTTGTAAACAATCGTTTGAATGCTGCTGGCTATAACAAGCTGTTTGAACAATATTTTCTCTCACAATCAGAACCCATTGGGGGCTTATTCTTCATGTTCTAACCGGACAATGCTCCTCTGCACTCTGAAAAGTCCACTTTTGAATGGTTTCTGGATAATGTTGTACATATTATCGATTAGCCACCTTGCAGCCCCGACCTGAATCCAGTAGAAAACATGTGGGGTATGCTCGCAAGAGCAGTGTATGCAGGCAGAAGGCAGTACAACAGTACTTGCAGACTTAAAAAGGGTTATTTCCTCCGAATGGTCAAAAATCGGGACAAATTGTTTGCATAAACTTGTAGAAACCATGCCACATAGGATTTATGAGCTTATTCAGAAAAAAAAACAGAAAAATTTCTTATTAATTCAACATTTATTTGATGCGTGGTTCAGTGGACCTATCTTTTTGAAACAGCTGTTTCATCTAATTTTAGTTTCCCTCATTATTCCTATTATTTGTAAATTATTAATGAGCTATTTTACATTGAATGAAATAATGTAGTTTATAAAATAGTGCTTTGTACACAATACAACCTTTTTTTACCAGCATAACTTTCGTTTTTACTGGTGGACCTATCATTTCGAAACGCACTGTATATAGCATTATCCGTATTACATTTTAGTAAAGAAGCTTTGTACAAGTTCATATGTATTTTTTCTTTCTTTTCAATTTCCAATATATGGAAGAAAATAATGGATTCAATATCATTCTATTTTTGTGGTTCCTTGATGAAAAAAAAAATTGCTGTGACTTCGCTGTTTATATACTTGAGGCAACTGATTATGTACTGTTACTGAGGCGCTGTTTATATGGGTCATTTTCACCATATGCTTACATTTCAAAATTTTTAAGTAATTTTTTTAACTTGCTATTTTCTTTTAGAAATACTAACAGATGTTTAGTCACATATTGTAGGTGTGTAAAAAAGTAACTATTTGTACACTTTGATGAACAATTAAGTATTCAAATGCTGTTGTAAAACTGTAAGTTGCAAGGAAAATTGTCGTCCATTACCATACAAAATCAATATGAAATCTCACTTTTAAACTATATCATAGAGTCGAGAACCAACTTCATTTGAAATTATTTGCTCCCTGAAGCTTAAAACGATGTTTGTGATGATTGAAATATTGATCAAAAACTCTATGGTAACGAATTTGAAATTTGGTAACGGATTTGACCATTAACGGACTTGACATTTCAACCAAAATGTCAAATTATGGCTAGGTTGTCGAATTTAAAAATTGAACTACAATATGCATTTTCTTAGAGTTGTTTAATGAACAATATTTAGGGGTAAAAGTTTAGAAAAAGTAAAAATTAATACTAAAATCTTTGGTAACGGACTTGACAAAGAATAAAAATACGCACCTGGAAAAAATTTTATGCGAAACGCCACAGCAATACTTCTCGACTCAAGGAAACAAAATGGTACAAAATAGTTACGTCACTAATTTGTTAAGTTAACTGAATACGTGTTACCATCTTTTGACTTCAATAAATACCTTTTTTAGCTAAAATAATCTTAGGGTAACGGACTTGACAAGAACTTCCGGACAAAATATATTCATACATTTCTTATTGAAATAAAACTACTATTGTCAATATTTATCATGAATACCATATACTAATAGTCAATATATGAAAATAATATGTCGCATTTACTTTTTTTGACCATTAAGTATAGGAAAAAAATAGTTGAACTTGCGAAAATTGGAAATGGACAAGCGTTTTTGCCTTGATTCTCATTTTTAAAGACTTATATAAAAATAAATAAATAAATTTCAATAATTTGTTGAGTGATAGAATTTTTTTGGGGGTATTTCTTGCAGAAAATAATTATTCGCATTGAATTTAAGATATACGTTATGCTTCAAAATCGTCTTTTTAACATCCGGACAGCAAATGTAAGCAAATTTTGAAAATGACCCATATACTTGAGCTGGGACAGTTTTACTGCCGTCTGAGAATCTCAATAAATAGCCAGAGGTTAATTGAGCCAGAGAAGTCCCCCCCCCCCCTCTCCCTGTCTTTAATTCCAATCTTTAAAACCAATCGCAAAACTCCCTGTCTTTAAAACCAATCGCAAAACTGGAACCAATATTGCGATGCCATAAAATTGTCTTTTAGGAGTAAATCTCGGGGTAGGTCAAAGGCTTTAAATAAACCAGACACCTTCTTTTGATCCTTTATGTCCCAAATTAATTTGTCAATGGATTTTCATAATTTTTTTAGTTGAAAATACATCAAACAATACATAGAACAAATTAAAAAAAAATTAACAACCAGTAGGGTCTTAGACCTCCTACGCTTTATGGCTCCTAAGAAAACTGTTTCTAATTGCAGGTACCATCTATCGACTTCTCAGCAAAGTACAAGACGTGGTACTTTCAAATACTAGCATAATTCCAGCCATTTAGGATTCATAATACCAAATTAAATAAGCGGTATTTATAGGTCCCGTCGGGGCATAAAGGATTAAGAAGTACCCTCCTTCACAAGACCATCAGAAATATCATTATGCTTGAGAGAAAGAGATGGATAAGAATTTTAATGAGATGGTATCCATTGACGATTTATGATCGAAGAACAGGTAAAGCTTGACCACGGAGAGCTGGCGCGTGACCTTAAAGCGAATTTCACCGCTTCGCTTTAAAATAGGTAAGATCTACGAGAGCTTTTTTTTTTTTTTTTTTACTTTCTTTGTTCATTCATGCTTTTACTACCCGCGTGATGTGTCTGTAAAAAAATGAAACGGTCTGTTTCCGCTGCAAGGTCACATGCTAGCTCTTCGTGGTTAAGCTATACTTAAAGTACATCATCTAAAAACCAGTATTTTCGTAGGTAGTATTGTTTGACCTTAAATCAAGGAAATTTAATAGAACATACAACATGATAAATTACTTTCCTGGTTCCTTAGTACATTTTCTGCCATTGTGCTTTGACAATCTAAATAATATGACTTTGATTCGAAAAATAGTAAATATAAATGATTTAATCTTAGTGTGAATTTATATTATATGGAAGACACAAACATGTTAAAGTGTTGAAGAAGAAATTTTCTTTGTAATCTCCGTTGTGTAAAGTAAAATAACAAAGTATATTAAACAGCAGCCCGTTAACATATAGAATGAATATGTTTGTATGCATACCTTAAAGCAAAAGTATTCCATAGAACTGATGAAAACCTTGACTTTGAATTACTGACTCGAATTGCTTTTAAACGCCTGAAGCGTCCCAATAATTTAATAGATAAGTAAAGAAGCATACGAAAGCATTATTGAAAGTAAGCTAGCAAAATAATTTTCTATCTGTAATTTTGTTCGCATTTAAAATTTTGTGTCTACTATTGCACGGTTTACATGTAGCTGCACGTTACATTGTCATGTAAAATTCAATATTTGCTAGCTTACCTTCTCTTAAAGCTCTAGGCGAAGATTCAAAGTCAACACTTCACTTTGAAGGGCGAAAGCTTCGCAATTCGATAGCCTACGATAGTGCTTGCCTGAAATTCAGTTTATTATTGTACTTACTTTATTCCATTTTTTCAATTATGAATATAAGCTCCGAGCTTTAGAACGATGTATTTAATTCTTTTGAAAGATTAAGTAAGAATACAATAGTGAGAAATGTGGAAATAGTAAAAATATGCGAAATTTTAAAGCATTAAAGTATGTATAAGTATTGTGACTTCGTTTAATACGTAGTCATGAATGCTACAAAGGTTCATTCGGTAACCGGACGCTAATGTGAAATAGTCGAGTCCAGACTGATTAAATCTTTTATCGAACAATAATTTTGTCTTTGGTTTCTATTGAAAATATCTTGAGAATTGTTTAAAAATTGAAAATCAGTACAAAAATGACTTTAAAGGGACTTTATTTTATATATTCAGAAATAATAATAATAACAATAATTAAATAATAATAATAATAATAATAATAATAATTATTATTATTATTATTATAACAATGAAACTTTGCACTTTTACTTTCACTTAAGTAGTGAAAACTTTAACTACAATCAGATAGTTCTTTTAAACTGGTAATAATCACATTGATATTCCTCGAATCTTCTGCACTAGGAACTAAAGCTACGACCAAGATTTCCTCTTAACAAAGTAAACTTATTTTGTATTATCGTCTTGTTTTTACAACGTTTTAACTTTATTATGAACGTTTTAAACCAAAGCTGGAACATAACTTTTTTTTATGTATGTTAGCTTCTCTTTGCAAGTATTTGACACTAAGCAGGATTAAACAAATTTTAAATTTCTCTGCTGTGAAACAAAGATTCAAGCACCTTGTATCTTTAATTGCTAATTTCTAATTGCGAAATTCAACAAATTTTTATTTAAAATCTGATTTATCTAACCAATTTACGTATTTAAAAAAAAAATATGTATGCTTAACTAACAAAGTCTTGGAACATGTACTTGTAAATTGATTTAACTCATTTCATTACGCTATGAGGTGGGGGGGGGGGTCTTAACTAGTATTGGGCTTTTTAATCTCAGCTTTGAGCCTTCCTAAAAGTTTTTTTCAATGTAAAATGCTACAGTATATTGGTTAGTATGTTTCCAAACGCATGTGAGTTTAGTGAGCATAAGTTGAGTAAAATAAAAAGAGAAATCCGATTTCAAACTTCTATTTATAAGCAAACAACATTGTACTTTATCCATTAGCATTGATTTTTCATCATTCGTTTTCACGAATAACATCAGGAAACAGCCTTCTAATCTTCTTCTATGCAACAGAACCAAAAATTCGATTCATGAAACTCATTTATGGTAAATTCTTTCAAAACGCACAAGATTGAAAATAAATAAATTTCCCGCTTGTTATTTTTTCTAGAAACATTTTTAAAAGTTAGATAAAGTTTAAAGCACTAATAGTTAAATAAAGAAAAAACCTTCATTAAAATTTTTAAAAACAAATGCGCATGATTAATTCCAGTGGTTATGACATGATTCTCGAGCTTAAACAGCTTTAATTTATTACATTTAATTCCTCTAATCCGTTAAGACCTCTGTTACTATGGTAACTAATGAGCTTGATTTGAATAATGAATGTTAAAGCTACTTTGTCTCCAAATAAGTACAGGATTCTCAAAAGCTATATTTCCCAGAAAGAAATGGATGAAATGAAGAGTTAGACTTTGCTTTTTTTAGTACAAAAAAAACGTGAAAGTTTTTGTGTTGTATGCTTTAGTTTTATAACAATCGGCTGGTTTTAAAACGAAAGTTCCTATCGTATATGCTGCTATAATATGAGGCGCTGAGGATAAAAAGAACGAACTCAACAAAAGATAGTTTTTAAAAAAAAGCTTTGAAAAGCCTTTTGTTCGTCTTCTGCTTGTTTTCAGAGGAAAGATGGATTTCATCGTAAAATCTGACTCTTAGTTTCAGATAACGGAAAAAGTAAATGCATAAAAAAAATCTGGTATGGACTCCATGCTACTTTCTTTTACATGTAAATTTCTTAGTAGTTGCCTTAAGTGTTAAAAAAGTGCTTGGAGTGAGCAAGGTAACAATTGAAATATTTACACCCCTAATCTGCCACGAAACAATGTAAAAAGATGTTTTACAATGGTTAATTTTCTAAATATTACCGATTTTTACATCATTCAGTGAATTTTTCGCAAAATATCGCCAATAGCGCCAAGTTGAACCCAAATTCAAAAAATATTTTTTTTCGACAAATTTTTCGCCAACTTGGCGGATATGTCGCCAAGTTGGCGTCAAACACTTGGCGACCAAAAGCTTGGCGGCATATCGCCAAGTGGTCGCGCCAATTCATTTCACTTGAGTCTGCATTGAAATTAACACTGATTTACCCCAAAAAAGGGGTAAACACCCCCTTGGGAACATTTGAATGCAGCCACAAGGGGAGGTGCACAACTATACCATCCTCAGAGCCTACATACCAAGCTAGAAGCTTCTACGGCATATAGTTTTTGAGTTATGCGAGACACCTACGCACATACGTACAAACAGATGTCACGAGAAAACTCGTCGTAATTAACTCGGGGGTGGTTGAAAAGGATTTTTCGGCTGTTTATATGTTGGTAGGTACATATGCACGTGCTGACAGGTCGAAAAAACTACTGAACATTCATTCGGGGTTGAGCAAAATCAAAATTTAGACCCAAGTTTGAGGGAATTTTTTTTCGCAATCACAATACTTGTTTTACTACGTAAAAGGAAGTAAAAAGAAGTTTTGTCTTCTTACCTGTAACACATTACAAGGTAAAAACTGCGAAATAAACATCACTGTCCATTTTCATTCTAGAGTGAAAATTTTGAAATAAGTCTATTGTGATATTTTTTTTAATTAACCTAAATCCAATGATCTGCATGAGTTTAAGATATGCTGTTTTCAATGAGGGACGAATGTTTCGCTTTTATTTATTTATTAATTCTGTATGAAAAAAAAAGACTCCGAAATATAGAAAATCCTTTTTTCGAATGTTACATCGATAGTGTGCCCACTAAAGTTCGTTCCTACCCTCTTAATTTTGGAACAGATGTTGCTGTATTCATAAAAGTGGTGTTTAAAACTGCTATGCGCTACTGAAAAAAAAAATCATCTAAGGCGATCCCTGGTGGAAAATTGCGAAGTTAGAGTTTAAATCTCGAAAACAGAACAATACAGAGGGGAAGTGATTTTCTCAGTTGTAAAGCATCATCGATTTCGTACAAAAAGATACTTCGTGGAAATCAATACAAATTAATAGAATGATGAAAACTCGTATTTGCTTTTCACGATTGCCGGAAAACGTTCCGGATTCACGTTGATGCAGCGTCACAAAACTTGAACGGAAGAAAAATTGAAGGGCTTGGGATATGAAGTGGTTATGTGACAAAACAGAAATTGCGAGTAATTAAAGTTCAAAGTTTCATTGTAGCAGTTGTTATAGCTTTTTTGTTTTCTGGTTTTTTCTTTAAGTGAGCTTATGAAGTTGGTCGAAATGACATCTACTTTTTGATGTACTAAGTTTTATTTGCTTATCTGTATCTATTGCTTTCCATTGTCCAGAGAGTATTTAAAAAAAATATGTAACATAGCCCTTTCAACCTCCAAGTCCTTCAATTGTGAGATTAGTTATGTTTCGGGCAGCCACTGCATATTTTATTCCAACCTTCCTTCATCCAAAACATTTAGTTCATATTCTGCATCATCCAGCTACTCGCAAGAATCGCCATAAAATAATATTTTTTCAGCACTCAATTGAAGCCCACCTAAAAACTTTAAATGAAATATTACTGCCTGTTCATGTACATATCAACTTTTTTCAAGTATTTTATGTGTTTTTCTGTGTAAAATAATGTCCTGTTAATGTACGTTTCCAAGCGGGCGCTTGGTCGCGTTTTTGTTTTATTTTCCTCCTAGTCGAAATATTCGGTTAAACCCTCATACTGGTAGAACGGTGGTGACTAGTAGGATTTAAATAAATAAATAAATAATGTTTCGGGCAAAACACGGCACACCACTGTCGAATAAAAGTATACTGTGCAATGAGTTACCGCCCATAAACCAGGGCAAAGGCAGAACTGAAGCAAATGCATCCACAGCTCGATCATAGCATCCTAAGACTGCAGTTTCGTCCTTATTGTGGACTCCTCAGTTAGGAATAGCCAATGATCGAGCTGGAGGCAAAGATTCTCTTATTGTAGCTAAGATTGCCAACAAACTGGTAGATAAAGTTGACTTTATCTGGTAGATAAAGTCAACTTAACGAAACTGCAGTCTTAGGATGCTATGACCGAGCTGTGGGTGCATTTGCTTCAAAAGTATACTGTTACAACACAAGCTGTTTTTTTCGTCTTACTCATATCGCTATCTCAAGTCACATTGTAGGAAATTACGAAAAAGCAAAAACGCTTTGTAACCGTGTTATTCCATGCATTAATACCAACGAAGTGCGTTTCGCTCTAAACCAATGATCATCTAGTCTTTCTCCGTAGCTCCGTATCTTGCTGTGTTTTTGAGATAGGAATTATAATTCCGAAGTTTTCCTCAAAGGGGTGCCGTAAGCTACTTTATTTAGTAGCGCCTAGCCACTTTACTTGACCTAAACTCCATTTTTATGAATATTGCAGCAGCAGCTCCATTAAAGGATGAGAAGGGACTTTATTAGGCACAGTTGATGAGAAATGAAGAAATTATTTTTAAAAAAAAAGTTAATAATTGTAAAAGCCTCATGCATTACTACAGGGACTGATACAAGGGAGAGGTGATGAGACGATCACCCCTCCCTTGGGGCACTCATTACTGGTAAATGTTCAACATTTAATTTCAAAAAGCGCATTTTTAGACTGATGCTGGTAGAAAGGAGATTTCTCATGTCGCACAAATAACCTTTAAACGTTTTATAAACGTTTTTAAGCGGTTGTTATAACGTTAGCAACCATTTTACAACTTTTAAAAAACGAAGTGTGCTACTTGGGATAGGGCTCTCCTCAGGATACGTTTCGAAATTGAAGTCCAAAACACAGATGAGGTCAACATTTGTAAACCAAGATGTATGTTAAAGCATACGTGATGAATCAACCGCCCCTAACTTGAAACATTTCTAGATCCTCCCTTGCATTAATATCATACAAAAACTCGTCTATTAAACGCAATTGGGATTCGAATGTGCCTCATCTATAGAAAAAATTAACTTTCTTTGTAATCGACTTACGTCACCCCATTCGTTTAAGTCAATCGAAATGGTATACGTGACTTCCTTCAGTAATCTGATGACATTATTAATTTCTGTTAGAAACAACTTCCGAAAATAATTAGTTCAGTAATTATGAAGCGGCATCGGTAAATTACAAACCAGGAAGTACCAGTAATTACAAAATTATTGCATTCGACGGATTGTTTCTAAGAGTACTTGTACGTTATTACCGCAGGAACGTGGGCGAGATAGTCTTTGTGAATTAGAATCGAGCTATCAGTTATTTGTAGCTCTCGTATGAAAAGTGTGGGCAAGCAAAAATCAAAGAAAGCTTTTTCCTCACTTACAAAATTCCTGCGAAGAATTACTTATCTACTTGTATTAAAAACTGAGTATCTTTCTATCTTTCTTTCTTTATTTATATGTCATGCTTCTTTCTCCTGAACGCCAATGAAGTGAAAGTCGAACCAGGTACCGAAGGATTGGTAATTTTTCAGGCATCATTAGTTTTAATTTATATAACTATACGATTTTAATTAACGAAGATATCAATTAACAAGTAGTCAAATTTAAAGCGATTTGTCCTATATTATTAAATATGAAATCCATTATTACAAAACGTGGTTGATATGAAACAGTAGTAATAAAGATAATGAGAATTTCGAATGAATACTTAACTAAATTCAACATGAAACTCATTCGCGGGCCACGTACGTAGTATATCTTAAAATCTTATGAGCATTAAATTATCTCAAATAATATAACATCAGAATGAGGTAAAAGTTCATCAACATGCCACAGGAAACTAATCTAGCTGCCCTGATAGCTAGTAGAGTAGAAATTTTGAATTGAAGCGGGTAAAATCATTTTTTTTTAATATAACCATTCAGTTACAGTGAAATAATTAAGATTATACATGCCAGCTCCTGTTACACAGAGTATAATCTTTGTTTAAAAATATTAGTTTTAATAAATGAAATGCATGGCACCCCAAAGTCGCCTGCCCTTCAGATGAGCAGAAATGATTGATTGTTCGCTTCTTCATTTTTTTTTCTAAACGTTTTTCACCCTTACTCAGTTCAAACTCTTTCACGAAACATCAAGAGAGCTTAGCACGGAAATAGTCCAAGACAGCCTCTCGATTTTGCAGTTGGCCAAATGTCCTTCTTCTTTGAATCGTAGTAGGATTTATTTCAGACTTCTTCCATATCACATTTCTTCACTATCAATATTTACCGTTCCTACTGTTGTCTTTGAAATACTTTTTCTTTTCTTGAAAAATATTCTCTCGACGTCTCTTTCACAATTGCTATCTCATTTTGACTCTGCTGAAAGACCGTTAGATTTTAAATCACGCCTTTATTCTTTCAGTAGAAAAAGCATTTTTCTCGGCATTATCACGCTTGTTAGGCGGAAAGCTTTGTAAAGTGAAGTGGTTGCTTGATGAACGATAAACTTCCTGCCTAATAGGACGGAAAACAATTTAAAAGAACCCACCATACTGGTGAGCAGTTTTTCAGTGGGGGGTATATTTTAGCGTAAGTAAGTGTGATGAAAGAAAACAGGGAACATGGTAGTTTGGCACAAACTTGGCAGGCAAATATAACTCTTTAAGGCTGAATGTTTTGGAATGCAGCAAAAAGGCGCTCTTTTTTGCGGGAAATACTGTCCGTCTTTGAAAACCGCGCCCAGCACTCGCGAACCCTACCACTTAAAAAAAAGTGGCCATGGGTTGTCGGTGGTATCTTTCGAAGTTTTTAATTTTAAAATTGCGTGTACTATTCTTTTAACATATTCAACTAAACTATGCATTTGAAATTAGCATCGTTTTACGTTGTTTGATACTGCTCAAAATGCTTATTATTTTTCCCCTTATTGTTATCTTACCTATCACCCCTATTTTGGTAAGATCAGAGAAGACATGGCGCATGCGTAAATGCGCGGAAGGTTTTACCTAAGAAGGTCAGACAGTAGTTTAAGCTTTTCTTGGCATATATTTTTTCACAACAATGTTGTTTTTGAGGAGATATTAAATTGACAAAAACTATTAACTGAAACGCAAAGCGATTTGTCGCTTTAGGATATCTTCAACATTGTAAGCTTATGCTATTCACTAAAAGCACCGCCTCTGTCGACCACTCCTGCTACTATTTATTCAAACTTCTCATTACCGTAATATTCATTCACTGCAAAATTAATTTACTAAACCTCTTTGAGCAACCGCAATTCCTAATATCAACAACAGCAATATAAAAATTTCTAGCATTGATTGCTTCACACATAAAATTAAGTTTAAAACTTTGCATCCATAACAGCTTGCGCGAATACTAAAGTTTATTGTTTACGTCGATAGCTTCCCTAGAGAACAAACTTCTCAACTCGGGTCAACATCCTCCGACACCTTGACAAATACTAACGTTGTTTTACGACGTGTTTCGAAAATAAATTCTTAGCACTTTGAGGAAATAAGGAAATGCGAATTTTATTAACGTTCTATATGAGAATATTTTCTATGAAGTTATCGTTCAAAAACATGTTTTCGGAACTTTTTGCCTTTAAAGGCAACAAATAACGTAAAGAAATATATGTAAATGTCATAACACATATATTTAAGCATCATTTTTTCGTAAATTATCAAAAGGGGCTGAAATTAAATTTTAAGACGCAGCTCTTGTTTTTAACCCTACACTGCATGATTTTTTATTTTTCTTAGAAAAAAATATATGTGTTTGTCAATGTAATAAGAAAACATGGAAAAATATTTCAAAAAAATTAACTCTAAATTTTCACCACTTTCTAATTAAAAATAATTTTGTTGCCAAATGGCTACACCATGGATTCAACAGACAAAAATGATTGTAAATGATAGTTTTGAAATTAGTTTTTTTTTTTTGTAAAAAAATAGAGGAATTGAACTTTTGGTGCACTGTACTCTTGTAATCCTTTACATTTTGGCATTTTACATCATTATTTATTTGTACTGTGTTCTTTCCGATGATCAATTCTGTCAAATCTGAAATATTTTGGAGGCTCTCTCGCGCAAACTTTTTTTTTTTTTTTGTATCTCTCTCTCTCTCTAGTTCCTCTGTAGCTAATGGTCTCCCTTTATTTAATACGCTTTTATTAATTTCACATGTGGGTTTGTTTGTATGTATGTATGTGTACGAGTCATCATTTATGACGTACATACCCGATTTCTCGTATGTATTTATATAACTCTGAATAAAAGATAAAATTTACGTTCTTTGCAAATATAAAAGTAATATATTTAATATTATTTTTAGTACTAAAGGCTAAACTGTATTGCATGTTGATGTATTATAAAAGCATGTAAACTTAGTGCGGATATTCAGTAATTTTGAAAATCAGAGGGAAACCCGTGATGATCACAGCACATTCCTATGTAAAAGCGTATTTTTTAGTTCTTTTCAAAGCTATATTTTAAAATCATTAATGATTTTACTTGTCCGTGTAAGCACAACGTTTGTGCTAACTGAAATCTAAAATGAACACGTTTTGAAGGCTTTTCCCTATTGATTTTTTGTTTGTTCACTCTGTGGAACATCAACTAAGCATTGATAATTGCGAGGTCTAATAAACGGTAGAACAGCCGAAAGTACCACTTTTGGGTCCGCATGATTATTTTATACCTTCCAAAAAGAGAAAGAAGCTAGCGCGAAACATTAAAAGAATCTCCTATTCTTCTATAAGAGGTGGTTGGGAAATCAATTAAATAAACGAATAAATATAATAAAATTTTCAAATAATGGATTTTTCTTGCATATTTATAAAACCAAATAAATGAAGGTACTTTCCTGTTTGAGTTACGACACTTGTTAAGGCAACTTGTTTACTTTCTACCTTGACGAAGATGGGAAAAATGGTTAAAGGGATTGGCAATATCTAAAAAATATTACATTACACACGAGGTAAACGAAATTAAGTTTTTAAATGTCGCCAACAATGAAATTTTCAGTTTTCACTGGCAACAGGTAAATTAAAGTTATCAAAAATGAAAAATGCGCCAAGTGACTTACTTTTAACGGAAAAGTGCCTAAACAAAAAGTAAATAAATAAATGAGAGATAATTTTAATTGAATACTAATTGAACGTATTATTCAAATAGATAGAGAACGTTTTTACCTGAATTGTCATACTTTCACCGTATTTTAAGTGTTTGAATGTTACAGTAAAGCAAAATATTTTCAAACTTATCTGTTCATGTAAATGCTTTACACTGCTATTTATAGAAATCTAGAGTACCCAAAATTGAATTCTGCAATGATGACCTTCCCACGCGATTTAACTAGAGCGTTACAAGCAATATTACTCCCACTCACATCTTAATACGAGAAAGCAAAAATAGAACATAGCTTGTAATTTTTATGAATCTTTATTGCAAATGGATGCGGTTTTTTATTTCGGTTTATTTTTGCGGTTTTTTTTATTCAATTTAAAGAGGTATGATGCCCATTAGACTTGTATGAGTAAAATTATGTTCACCTGTCCATCACTTACAAAAAGAAGCGTGCAAAGAATTGATGTTAAGAGCTTTTAAATAAAAGTAGCGTGTTAGAACTTTATGCAACAATATTCTAGAATAAGAGTTCAAAATTTAAATATAATTGGCTTACGTACGAATATAATTGGAATCGTTTAACGTAATGCTTTAAACATTAAATTTAAAGCAAACCTTTATAGAATATGTTATTCGCAAACTTTTACAATGACTAACCAGATATTACTAACCAGAAAACTATACGACAGTATAATGATAAAATCTTTACATTAGTTCAAAAAAACTAAAAAGTATGCTTTTAGATACTCTTATAATATACATCAACATGTATTATAAGAAATATAGTTTATGTAATATAGTTTAGCCTTTAGTATTAATAATAGTAAAAAATTTATTACTTTTATATTTGCAAAGAACGTGAATTTCATCTTTTATTCAGTTACATAAAAACAACTGAAACACTTATAATACTTGTACATCAAAATGTTATATAGTTTAGCCTTTAGTATTAATAATCTAAATATATATAAAGATGACGGTGTTTGTTGTTCGTTTGTTTGTAACCGCTGGCCAGATGCCCCCACAGCACCTACAGACATGAAACTTGGCTCAAAAATTCGAACGTATCCCAGTAAAATGCACCTCGAAAGCCTAATTTTAAATTTCGAATTACAGTCGAACCTTCATTTTTCGAACTTCCACATATCGAAATTTTCCATATATCGAACTTCTAGCAAATTCACATGTTCATTACATAGAAAAACTGTTTCTATATATCGAAAAAATCTCCATATATCGAATTTTTTTGGAAGCGTAATTGGAGATTTTATTCCGCTTTTAGACATTTTACCTCACGAAAGATGAAAGTCAGGAGAAAAGGGAAGGTCAGAAAAGGTCACTGCAAACCCCACTGTCAGCTGTAGATAAAGTGTGGACCCCTGGAGTGGACAAACACGTTGTTTGTCCATTCTGGAATTCCCGGATTATCCCCTCCCCTCTCTCTCCATGGTGGTGATTCCTCTCTCTCCATGATTAGTTTCAGCGAAAATTGTATTAACTAGTGCTGTACCAATTCAATTTGATTTTGTTTTCCCTCTCGATTTACAATTAACCTTCGATTTTTTTTAAAGAATGTGATCATTGCAACTACTCTTTGGATTACTGTCTTTCAATAAGTATGTATAATATTCATTAAATTTTTCATATTAGTTCATTTTTAATTCTTAACTTTCATCAAATATGATTAGCGTATATATTAGTAATGGAGTTTCATGTGTGAAATTTTGCTTTAATTTCAATGTTTCCGGAGTAATTTTCAAAAAACTGAGGTCCTTTCTACATATCGAAATTTCTATATATCGAATTTTTTCCGACAATTTGCTACTTCGATATATGGAGGTTCGACTGTAGTTATTTTTAAATTAATTAATTAGTCTCATTTTTGGTGTATCCGCCGTAATTGAGGGGGGAAACCTTCCCCCAACCCAAAACATTATCTATCTCTGGAAAGGGGTTTTTTTTCTGAAAAAGAAAAGTTTTATCACGTTTCTGTCCGTTAATTAGAACAGGAGATATTAATTAATCAAATTTAGTCAACTTTCAAGGCTTAACTATGTACGCAATACTGAAACACTAGGTCCATTTTCCAGATCAGCTGCTCTTTTGTCTCTGAAGTTACTTTGTGGTTTAAATTTGCGTATAGATTTAAGCCTTGAAAATTTATTCAATTTGAATGATTAATATCTCCTATTTCTTTCTTAATTTTCTGTCTTTTTGATTTATTTGGAGAATCGATTCAAACTTTAACATGACTTTAAATGGAGTTTAAAAGATGGAGCACATTCGAACTAAAGCATATAATAATTTTAATTCATAGGGGGGAGGGGGTTGGAGTGAATTTAAATTTATTCAGTTGACTTCCTCAAAATTCGGAGTTACCGAAAAAGTCAGAATGGAACTGTTATTGTTAAAAATTTAGTGATGGCTATTCAGTTCCTCTTCGCATTTGGCGTCGTAAAGTTTGGCGACAATCAGGACATTTACCAAACCTCCCAGCCAGTGAAACACTACTTTCTCCAAATCAAAGAAAAAGAAAACGCTCTGGGAAGGAACAGTAATTGTTTGCAGTCTAAGGAGTATTTTATTGCTTGTTTAAAACATGTATTTAATGCCGCCATCACTAAATTTTTAATAATAATAGTTCCATTCTGACATTTTCTGTAACCCCGCTATTCAGTTACTTTTCGTATTTGGCGTCGTAAATTTTGGTAAAAATCGGGAAATTTTCCAAACTTCCAGGCCAGTGAAATCTTGCTTATTTGAGGGTCACTGTTAGATTTTAATCACTTCAAAGAGTTGGCGCGAAAGACATTGTATTTCTTGCCTTTTAATGTTCACATGAAAATCATGGCAGAATGGTTGCGGCTGATCTACCTGATACAATCGGTTCCCTATGTTAATAATTTATATTTGGCGACCAATTTTACATTGAAATTACGGTTAAATCTGTGAATTATATTAAATTTCAAGGGCAATATTGCTGTGGTCGTTGAGAGTTTTCGAAAATCTTGTCTCTACAGTTGTGTCAAAAGTTCCATTGAAATGTAAAAAATTCGCTAAAAATATATAAGTTCGTCACACAAACGAAAAGAAGAAAAGTCTTGAGAGTGAATTAAACTTTATTTAGTTAACTACCTTTACATTTATTGCACGGGCATCGCCGTGCGGGTACTGCTAGTAGAATATAAAGAAAGAGGGAAATGACATATGGCCGATATTTTGAGACGCATAAATTATGCACTTTTTTCAATATAAAGAATAGTAATGCTAACATTTAATTTGTAATTAAAATCCCCTGAGCCTGATTGCCGATGTAATATTAAGATGAACTTCGTGGATCAGAGCATTAAAAAAAAACATTTTTAAAAAACAATATCGAACGGACTTCAAAAGTGCAGCTGAATATTGCTCTAAAGAGTAAAAAAAGTACTTATATTTTTTCATACTTACATTATACCCATATTATATAAAAAGTACAAACATTTTTTGAATACCATCGATACTCTTTTTAAGTACAGTCGAACCCGCTTAATGGAATATCGGTTAATGGAATATCCCGCTTAATGTAATACATTTTCAATGTCCCGAACCGTAGTAAATCATTTCTGTGTTAAATTTCCCGGTTAAAGGAATATCATGTTAGGAAGCAATCCCGGTTAAAAGAATAATTTTTAGCCACGCTAATGTCGATCTCCTTCCATTTCCAACCCTTTTTTCCAGATTTTTCCTTCAGTAAAGAGCAATAATGATTGTGAAGCTTATGGACGGCTTCCAAATAATGTTTTGTCACTTCGTTGAAAGGGTGCAGGGGCAAGAAAAGCGATTCCTAGAATCTGAAAGGAATGTTTCCCTAGTGTTGTATACTGTTTGTCGCCCCCCACTGTGTATCGTTCCTTCTGCTTCAGAGAATGAACAATAAGATTCGAATAAGCTTTTCCTCTAGGGACCCAAAGGAGAGATAAGAGAATAAAGGAGTAATGGGCAAACCAACAGGTGTAAAGGACCGGGGAAGAAGACGAGGCTGTGACGAATCTCTTCCGAGAAGCGCAACGATAAGTCTACTTTGATGTTCTGAAATCATTTTCCAATTTTGCTTCGGCTGTGTATGTGCTTGTCTCTTCATAATGTCTTCTAAGCGAAAAGATCCTACTTTGAAAGAAAAAGTGAATTTTATTGAATATTCAAATGCTAATGTAAATGTACGCAGTTACAACTTGAAAAAAAGTTCGAGATATCGCAATCTCAAGTTTCGAAATTATTGAAAAATAAAGAAAAAATTCTAAACGACTGGAAATTAAACAAAAACCTTAATCAAAAGAGAAAATACACAGGTAAAGAATAAGAAGTTGAAGATGCTGCTCTTCTTCGCTGGTTTGCTGAGAAACGGGCTTGTAACGTTCCTGGTCATTTAATAAGGTCATTTTTAATTGAATTTCTTAATTTCAATATGTTTAAAGTATTATTAATTAATGTATTTAAATTACCATTAATTAATATGTCTAAAGTTAATCGTTATATACTTGTTGATGAATATACTTGTGGTTAAGGCAAATTTAAATGCTTTCTTGGTTTAAATGCAAGTTGGAACGTCGTGTGGATGGAATCCCGGATAATGGAATATCCCGCTTATTAGAATAATTTTCCGTGACAAATTGGCTATTCCATTAAGCGGGCTCGACTGTATATATAAAGATGACAGGCTCTGTTTGTTTGTTTGTAACCGCTGCCTAGAAGCCCCACAGCACCTACAGACCTGAAACTTGGCACAAAAATTCAAACGTATCCCAATAAAAAGCATCTCGATGGCCGAATTCTAAATTTCGAATTAGTTATTTTTAAATTAATTAATTAGTCTCATTTTTGGTGTATCCGCCATAATTGAGGGGGGGGGGGACTTTCCTTCACCCCATAACATTTTATACAGCTGGAAAGGGGTTTTTTTCTGAAAAAGGAAAGTTTTACACGTTTCTCTCCGTTTATTAGAACAGCAGATATTAATTACTCAAATTTAGTCAATTTTTAAGGCTTAACTCTATATGCAAAACTGAAACACTAGGTCCATTTTCCAAACTGCTCCTTCTTCAGTGGTTTAAATTTGCGTATAGAGTTAAACCTTGAAAATTGACTAAATCTCCTATTACTTACTTAACTTAATGTTTTTTTTATTTATTTATTTGGCATATTGTGACTTTAATTTCAACATGACTTTTAGTGAAGTTTAAAAGGTCGTGGAGCATATTTGAATTAAAGAATATAATAATTTTACTTCAGAGGGTTGGAGTAAATTTAAATTTATTTAGCTGACTTCCTTTACATTTTTTGCACAGGCATCGCCGTGCGGGTACTGCTAGTAGTATTAAATATATCACTTTTTAATTTGCAAAGAACGTGAATTTTATCGTTTATTCAGAGTTACATATGGGTCATTCCGATGAAAATGGTACAAATCATGTCTGAAACTCTTTACTTAAGATTATCAATTTAAATAACTTCCACCAACTAATCATACATTTTTTTATTGAGTTTCCATTTATTTGTGTGTAATGAAGTGTAAATAACTAGTACATGACTCATTTATGAAAGGATTTCAAATATTTTTATTACTTTGGTTAACAGAGTGGACAAATAAGCCTTTAAAAATATCTGTATAATCACAAAGCAAAGATAGAATCACAGAATAAGCATAAAGTGGAATAAACAGCCTAAAACTGTAAGTCTGTCTGCAATTCCAAGAAAAAATCTATTTATTTCATCATGAAATCGGCTCTAACAGAGTGGACATCCAACAGTTCAAATTAACCACCATAAGAAAAGAATTAGGCTCACCCTGGTTGTTGACTACATAATTCAATGTAGCAAGCTAATCACGGCAGTTATACTACCTATATTTTTTAAAAAATATATCAGATTGAATGCAATTGTTTATTTTATTTCCAAAAGGCATATAACAGAGTGGACAATTCGAAACATAGAAAATCTAGGGACATGGATAAATAATAGTGTTTTTTGGGGAAATTTTTTTTCATTTGCGTAATAATCTGCAGAAATGGTGTCAGAAGCATCTTTTGTGCAGTGCAGTGTCATTTATTTTGTTGTTACATTTCAGTTTAATTTTAAATCACATTTAAAATTCTAGCAATTTGAAGCTGGGACACGTCATTTTCTCCTACTTCTGACAAAGATAATTTTTTTTGTGTCATTTCTAAATGGATTATGCCTAATCAATTGATACTTGATGGCACAAAATTAAATGGAGAACTAATAAAAAATACACTTAATGGGTGGTAGTTATTAAAATTGATTTTAAAAAATTCTAAAGTCTCGGACATGATTTGTACCATTTTCGTCGGAATGACCCATATCCACAAGTGAAACTAATAAAAGCGTTTTTAAAATATTTAAATGGGTACCGATCAAAAGGCATTGTGAAACACATGTTTATAAACGCATAAACTATTTGCCCCTGTGTCCCCGTTATCGAGTATACACGAGTCTTAAAGTCTGCCAAATTTTTAATAAAAGTTGAAAAATTTAATGAGTTTCAGTGGGTGATGAGAGACATCTTTCGCACGATTTTTATGTTGATGTTCTGGCACATGCAGACGGTTAAACTGCGTGGTTAGTTTCATGCCAAATCTTAAAATTCGGCTCTTTTCTTTACATTTCAGCAATTCTAAGACCTTCTATCTCAATAACGGGTGGTCGAGGGGAAATAAGTGAAAAATGTGTCTCAAGATGTTCTTTTAATTGCTACCTGCGTAAACTTTTTATTATTACTCTCGTTTACCATTAACATCTTTTTTTTAATGTGAAAAACAGTAAATAAACAAGAAACAAGACTAAAAAGATTTCAAATAAAATACAAAAAAGCGTGCTTTAGTTGTAGAGATTTTTTCATAAGCTTGCTTCGCATGAAAATTAAGAAATGTAATAATTAAAGGATTTCTTGACTACACAACGCTCAAAAATTGTTCTTAATTCAATCTTTGTATTTAAGTTATATTTAATGCATAGAATAAGATTTGAATTAAAAATTTGAGACATGAAGTAATACATGCGGGTATAGCAAAAGTTAGTCATATAAAGCTATATGCAACCTATTTCTTCTCTTAAATTTTTTATTAATTCTTGTTTAGGATATGAGAGCTAAATAACTATTTTAAACCTAAAATTTGCCTATGTCACATCGAAATGAAAATAACTAACTTCGTTTTTCTACTAGGATTTATTTATTTTTTCAGTTCACCCCCTTCGTCGACGTTTGATAAGAAGCATACCTTCAATCAATGAATAAATAAATAAATAAAATAAAAATAAAAGAGATAGGATCGAAAAAAATATGTATGTATGTAGGTGTGAACTTTGAATTGACCTAATTGGCCCAATCCTACACTGCAAAAAAAGTTGTAGTTTTTACAATATAATACTGAAAACAGAGGTTTCAGTTTAAAACTAAAAGTAAACTGTAAAACTAGTTATTTTACAGTTTATTACTGTAAAACTAGCAATTTTAGTTTATCTCTGTAAAACTAGCAATTTTACAGTTTATCACTTTAAAATTAACAGATCTACAGTTTATTACCATAAAATTAGCTGTATTGTACTGCAAAAACAACAGTGTAATACTGGCAGCAGAGGTTCCAGTTTAAAACTGTAAAATGCACAGTTATAAACTGTAAACTAGCAATTTTAGTTTATTACTGTAAACTAGCAATTTTTCAGTTTACTACTGTAAAATTTTTAGTTTTATAGTTTATTACTGTAAACTTAGCTGTATTATACTGTAAAAACAACATTCATTTTTGCAGTGCACGACGGACATGTAATTTTTACAAGATCCGAATTGTAAGACATATTTCACTCATCAAAACACCTTGAAGCATATGAAGAAATGTAATGGATGAGCAATTTTCCTCGCAATCTTTCTCGATTTCTTCCCTCGCGGAAAGCATCTATCCATTCAAAGCTCGATCAATTCTTTTCATCTCCGATCAACTCCCGGTGGAGCTCCACGTAGAACAAAGGATTGATTTACAAAGCATTTCTATCATTACGGAGAAAGTGTTCCGGAATTTTTGTAAAAATGGATAGAATAAAGCAGTGTTAGAGAAAACAAGTGTTATTGTCGTTGAAACTGCGTGTGTAACAGCTAGTTTACAACCGTATTATGCATATCAAAAATGATTCTTTACAACTGTTTCCGTTGGATTTGTTTAGGATTTTTCCTCTGTGCTGGATTGATCTCAAGTAAATTGGTTGGTACTACGAGGGTTGTTTGTTTTTTTTTCAACCTCCGTTAGGCTGTAAAATATAAACGGATTCAAATAAAAAAAAATATTTTAATATCAAAAGTTAAGGCACAATGCTCTACAATTCTCTACATAATCACCTTGACGATTGAAGCCTTTGTTATATCCGTAAACAAGCTTTATAATAGCCTCCTCGTTAAATGTTGCCGCCAATGATTGGAAGAGAATTGTGACGGTGTCTTGGGGCTCCACGCCACTTTGGACGCACGATACCTTTCCAGACCCCAAAAAGTGGTCTCCCCAAGTAGGGGTGTCGGGCATTGCCATGCCCCTAAGTACTAAGTACATTGATAGCAATGCCCGTCATCATATGCTCGTGTAACCCAACGGTTCATCTAGCAATTTCAATGGGACATTTTTGAACACCCACCATATAGTTCCAACCGCGCACCAAGTGACTTTCATCTCTTCCCTGAACTGAAGCAAGGACTTGGAGACCCCTGCTTCAGACCCCTCAAAGTGGCGTGGAACCCAAAGACACCATCACAACTCACTTCCAATCATTGGCGGCAACGTTTAACGAGGAGGTTATTATAATGCTTGTTCACAGATATAACAATCGCTTCGATCGTCAAGGTGATTATGTAGAGAATTGTAGAGCATTGTACCTTACTTTTGGTAATGAAATATTTTTTTTATTTGAATCCGTTCATTTTTTACAGCCTAACGGAGGTTGAAAAATAAAAATGTAACAAAGCAAAAGTGGCCACTAATATTTTGGGTTTACTGGCCACTGACCACTATAAAATTTTTTTGGTCTCAGGCTTTAGTTACTCCCAAACAATCGTTAATTTAGGTGACTTTTCTCTAAAATGAAAAAAAGAAAAACTATATTTCGATAACGGAGTGACGAGAGAAGAAATGTAGGCTTGTAGAAACAAGTTTTGCAATCCTCTTTCAATTGCTACTCATTTTTTCTAAATGTTAATCATTAAAAAAAATCTCGTTTTTACATTATCATGTGGTTGCCTGGTTAGGATGGATTTTCATTTTGGAGCAATCCTTGGAGTAGCTGTTTCAGTTTTTAAACTAAAGCTTGTAAAATAATATTCAAAACGATGTTTCCTTCATTTAAAAAAATGGTAAAACAAACATGATACGATAACATAAATATAATGTTGTTAAAAGCTGCTCAGTTGTGCTTTTAACAGAGTTGCATTTATGTTAGTATATTTATGCACAAAGGTAGTTATCTATTTCAAACATGATATGGTGATATCTAAAACCATAACTACTTTTACGGACTTTTTTTTTTTCAGGAACGAATGAAAAATAAAAATAATTTTCTTTCAACATGAAATTGGCTCTTGCATTGATAAAAAAAAATAATTAAATAAGTTTTTTTTTCTTTCAAATGGGGCTGCAGTAGAGGCCCAACCTTTTGCATACCTAGTGCGATCTCCGAATTAAGCATCCATTCTTTCACGTAGCACCAGAATCGGCGGAATGCCATTACCACGATATTTTGACGCCCAGTTTCCCCACTAGATGGAGGCACCTGGGCTCTATTCGATGCGAAACTGCACTTAAATAAGTTCTCCAAACTGCTTTTTTATTGTTCAACCTTATTTTTTCCTATAAAAAATATTTAGAGGGACTGTGCCAAAAAAAAAAGTCCAGAATATTACCGCAATCGACTAAAAGTCGTCTCGAGATTAACCGGTTGGTCCCAATCGACACGTTGTCGACCGCTGTACTGCAAAAAATGAGCTGTTGTTTTTACAGTATAATACTGGCAGCCGAGGTTCCAATTTAAAACTGTAAAATGCACAGTAATAAACTTTAAAGCTAGCAACTTTACAGTTCATTACTGTACAGATAGCAATTGTACAGTTTATTACTGTAAAATTAGCAAATTTACAGTTTAGCACTGTAAAATTAGTAATCTGACAGTTTATTATTGTAAAATTAGCAATTTTTACAGTCTATTACTATAAAATTAGCTCTATTATACTGTAAAAAGAGTATACCCCCATATCCTCTCTTGTACCCCTGACCTATACTGCCGTGCTAAGCACAAAAGTCGTATCTGCACTTTTTAACAAAATTGAGTTATCGCCACCAGGTGGCTCTTTGTGACGTATTTTACTTAAATACCAAATTACATGGTCATTTGAAAACGGGAAACATTTTTTTAAAAAATCTGAAAAAGTTTCATCTAAGTCAAATACATGGTAGCGAAACTTTAAAGGGTAATATCTCAGTTTGAGCTCAACTGCAGATACCACTTTTGCGCTTAGCACGGCAGACAAAATTCCATGATGATCAATTGAGTAATTAAAATGTGAAAACGTAACCATCAAACGAACTCACTTTCATATTTATGATATTAGCAGAATGCAACCACATAAGCAAAAGAGAATTGCTTTAAAAAAGGTAATTTTCGACGTGGTGGTAAATAATGCGCTGAAACTCTTTTCATTTGTACCTTCAAAAAAGAATCCTCGTTTCTGCTTCATTACACAAGAGTTTGAAATTTCCTGACATTTTAAATAACGGCCATATTTAACTAGCACTTGAGCTAGACGGCGGAGGAAAAAAGTGCATGCATTACTCGTAATGGGAATTTGCACATTAACGAATTTTCAAAATGCATTATTTTAAAAGTAAGCAGTAAAAATATGAACTATGATTTTAACCTCAGCTATTTTTACACAATATGATCTATAACTGTTAGATACAGTATTTCAGCAATTTATATACTGTAATGCGTAACTTGTGGTATTTAAATAATCGTACGATTAGGAAAAAATGTGATTTTAGCTCAGTTGCTCTTTTTATCACGAAGCAAATTTAACTACTACCACCATTACACAAGTTTTTAAAATGGGACTACTAGCACGACCAAATAATTATTGACAGAAAAAAAAAATAGAAAAAAGAGGGACTTTTGTTTTTTAATAGCGACCACTCTAAAATAGCAACAATTAGAGCTCATTTCAAATGGAACGTTTACGTTTATTCTTAGTTCTATACAGATTATAACTAATCTGTAGTAGTTATTAAGATTATAACTAATCTTAATTCTATACAAATTATAACTAAACGAAATATCGATATATTAGAAAAATCAATAAAAATGAATTTCTCATTTTTCTTGTGCTATCGAGTGTTCACTCCTGGTGGTAACACCCAGAAATGATTCACATTACGGGATTTCATTCTTGGTAAATAATAATTAGGAGGAAATTCTAAAAAAGTATTTCAAAAGATAGTTTGAATCAAACTCTTATCTATCTCTGTGCAAGTAAATATGGCTCTTTTCAAGGGCATAGAAGAGTGTTGCCCAACCTACTTCCCGAGGGCCAGATGGGCCCTCGAAGCCGATAGATGTTGCCCATTGTTGTGTTCAATGTTACGAATCTAAAAGTATATTCCGGAACCTTTCAACACAATATATCTTTATTTGGTATTATGAATGATTATTGCAAATTTGAAGTCAGATAGTTCTAAATTTGCCTATAAAAAACGATGAAAACAGTATTAAAATATACCCATGTAGTTATGACAATAAGTTCTTGATTTCTATTTTTTAATATTTTTCCTAGTTTTCCCATGTTATCTATTTCAAAACAGATTTCAATACCTTTTAATTTTATGCTTGTTCTGGCTAGTCTTGCAGGTTTCTGAGATGTTCAACTGATTCCTACACTGTAAAAAATGAATTTTGTTTTTACAGAAAAAATATAGTTATATTTATTGTAATAAACGATAAAAATTGCTGATTTTACAGTAATAAACTGTAACATTTCTAATTTTACAGTCCAAAACTAAAAATTGCTGCTTTTACAGCAAATAACTGTAAAATTTCTAACTTTACTGTCAGAAACTGTAAATTTAATAGTTTTACATTACTATGCATATTACAGTTTTAAATTGCAACCTCGACTGCCAGTATTATACTGTAAAAACAGCAGTTCATTTTTTGCAGTGCACAACACAATAAACTACAAATAAATTCTCAGTATACATTTTCTTTCGTTATTTAAAATCAACATACTTCTTTTTTATGTACACTAAAACTTGATACAGAAACTTATTAGAATGAGACGGGCAAAGGCTATCAGCGTGCAGTTTCAAATCTTTTAACACCATCTCACAAAACCAATTATCTGAATCTCATAAAAGTGTTAAAAATAATTCAGTTTAAAGGGTGTATATAAGTGCTTGGTTATAAAAATCGCAGATTTAAATTTAACTAGAAACCAAATTTTAAAATTTTGCACAATAAAAACTAGAACTTGAAATTAAAAAATAGTTTTTGGATTCTAAATTTTAGAATTCTCGATTGTGTTTTGTGATCTTAGCCTTAAACCACTTAACCCTTTATGTGGCAAATTAATTTTTCAATGAATGTTTCGTTTTTTTTTTTTTTTTTTTTTTTTTTTGGTTTTTTAGTTGAAAATACATTAAACAAAATTTTATATAACGCATAAAAAAAATTTGACAATCAATAGGGTCTAAGGTCCCCTACGCCTTAAGGTCCCTAAGAAAACTGTTTCCGATCGCAGGTACCATCTGTCGACGTCTCAGCAAAGTACAAGGAGGTACTTTCAAGTACCAGCATGATTCCAGTCATTAAGGATTCACAATACTAAATTAATCTAAGCGGGAGTTCTGAGTCCCGTTGGGACATAAAGGGTTAAATTTTAGGACGAGCGAAACAGGATCAGCTTTTTGTCGGATACAATCTTTTGTGTCGGCATCCATAAGCTCGCAATTTTTTTTTGCATTGAAAAAGGCGCTCCTTGTAACGTCGAAACACGTGTCTGCAGTATCCCTAAGTATTTGTGCTTTTTTAACTTTGTATTTATACTTTACCTATATCTCTAATATTTTGACTTGTCGTTGAATTGTTTGTAGATGCAAATAATATTATTTTCATCTTAACAATGAGAAGAACCATTCATTAAACATTTCTACAACAATGACAACAAAATAGCGTTGCGTAGAAGCTACATTAACAGCTTTAATAAACAAGTGATTAATTTCATAATAAATCCACTTTTCAGACGAGAAACAAAAGGCCATTTACAACACT
The DNA here is from genome assembly GCA_038373865.1 of Uloborus plumipes. Lineage (NCBI taxonomy): Eukaryota > Metazoa > Arthropoda > Arachnida > Araneae > Uloboridae > Uloborus > Uloborus plumipes. The sequence continues at coordinate 168,058 of JAXGGA010000108.1, forward strand.
TTTCATTACTGCATGTCATATTAAAGTGAATTGCAACAATGTTTTTAAAAAACGTGGAAAAACGTACTCTGTAATTTCTCCAAAAGGTCAAAGTCTCATTTAATCTAAGTATTTATGTCAAATTTTATCGAAGCATTGTCTGTTAATTATGAAACGTACACGTGTGAAACATTAACTTTTAACCTTTAGATATTAAATTAAAGGTTTTAACTGCAATTATCTAACTCATTTTAGCATTTTTTAACAGAGACATGGGTTATTTTCTCAATTCGTTAATTTTTAAGTCCTAACGCTATATCTTCCAATTAAGTATTCATTTTCATTATTTAATAATGCATTTTACTAAAAATACTCACAAGGCTGTTATTATAGTCCTTGTAAAATTATGTAAGTGTATATGAGCCAGGGGCGTCATTTCAAGTTTTTCCAGGGGGGGGGGGGGCAAAAGGGTCCAAACCCAATGCAATTTCATCGGAAAATATAAAAAACCATGCCCACTTATATGCAAATACTTGACTTGATTTCTCAAAGTCAGGGGGGGGGGCAATTTACCCCCCTGCTACCCCTAAATGACGGGCCTGATATGAGCTATATTTCGTTTTAAGTTTTATTTTTAAAAAAATAAACAAAACATAGGCGAAATGTCATCAATTTGCCATGTTATGAAAGAGTTATAAAAATTAATACATATGCATTATGATATACAAGGTGGGGCAATTGATTTACAGGACTGCTCTAATTACACCAGAACAGATGATGAGCAAAACGTAACTTTTTAATTTGGCTCGATCTCTCTCCAATCTTTTTTTTTAAGAGTTAAAAAAAAAGCTCTAAATTATGTTGTTGTTGTTCTCATACTTAGTAAAAGAACAATTCAAGGGAGACATCTGGGTCAGTTACCCAATAAAATTCTTTCTAAAGACGAAGTAGGACAGTTAACCACAAATGCCATTAAGCGAATCAGTACTTTTGTGTAACTAAGTGACCGCAGTGATAAACAGTGTAATGCACAAATTAGCATCTGTTTGTAGACAAGTGTTTCGGGGTTTCAAGAAACCTCTCTTTTAATGCAAAAGTAGAGGGAGCTTTGGGATGTTAAGTCATCCGTTCCATCCAAGGCTCATACTTAGAAAGAGGCCACAAACACGTGTCTGCAAACAGTTGTTTTATCAAAGTTGTTAATTACTATTACAGAGATGGTTATGTCAAAGAATTTAACTTACGAAAATGCAATTGAAAGACTATTGAAGCCTTTTCAAAGATGTAGGCCTACTTTTAGAACGTATAATATTATTCGAAAACGCCAGAACTATGGCATTGAACATCGGCTATACAACAAAAGTTATTCTTAAAGATGTGCTTGACTTACAATTTTGGACAGTAATGTATAATAACATATATGGAAGTACATTTATTTGAAAATGTTGGCATTTTGACTCAATTGACTTGCTCTCAATAAGAAGGAATGCTTGATTTTTCATATTTGCACTTTTATAAAATACTAGCGGTACCCGCACGGCTTTGCCCGTGGTATAAAATTAAAATTTCATTTGTAAAATAATTGATATAGCAGAAAAAAATGCTCTATTTTAGTTGCAATTCAACTATATTTTCTTCAAAGTATGATATAAAAATCTGGTATGGACTCCACGATACTTAATTTTACGTGTAAATTTCTTAGTAGATGCCTTAAGTGCTAAAATAGTGCTTGGAGTGAGCAAGATAACAGTTCAAATATTTATATCCCCAGTTTGTCACGAAACAATGCAAAAAAAAGTTTTACAATGATTAATCTCCTAAATATCGCCGATTTTAACATCATTCAGTGGATTTTTCGCAAAATATCGCCAATAGCGCCAAATTGAGTCCAAAAAAAAAAAGAAAACAATTTTTTTCGCCAACTTGGCGATATGTAGCCAAATTGGCGGCAACTACTTGACAACCAAAAGCTTGGCGATATATGGCCAAGTGGTCGGGCCAATTCATATCACTTTTGTCTGCATTGAAATGAACACTGATTTACTCCATAAAAGGGGTAAAACACCCCCTTGGAACATTCGAATGCAACCCCAAGGGGAGATGCACAAAAATAAGTCAAAAGAGAAAATAAGAACAATTTTGTTGCTCACAGAAACCAACAGAAATCTTACAAAGTTTAAAAGAAGAAGAAAGTTTTATTTCCTTGCTTTAAAAACAAAACGATCGATGCAATAACGCAATTGATACGATATTTGGTTAATCTGTGCTTTAGGTACCCTTTTCTCGCTAAATGGGCGATAGGCGCGCCAAGCGTGGTAACCCTGGCTATTTTGCGTAGTTTCTCTCGGAGCTTTCACTTCCGCGAGACACGCAAAAACGCGCCAAGTAAGGTCCCAAAGCATTTTCACCCGGAAAAGACAGGGTTGCCAGAGAATTGAAACAAAAAAATACTACGCCTCCTCTAAAAAAAATATTACAAAATACTACTGTTTCCAAACGTTGCCAAAATCAATGTTGCTGAACTGCGAAATCTATGAAAATGAAAAAAAAAATCCGCCAAATCTTTTAATTAAGTCATTAGTATATTGGAAACAGGGTTGCCGGAAAAATACTACGCTCCTTATTTGGGCCGAAAAAATATTACCGTAGTATCAAAAATACTACGTCTGGCGACGCTGGAAAAAGAACGAAACAAAAATAGGTATGAACACGTAACCATGGTAACAACATGAAAAGTTGATTTCCGTTGATAAAATAATTCTTTTCATCTCTCTTTTCAAACAAATTTTATTATCGAGCTGAACCATTTTAGAATCGTTTGACTTGCTTTACTGAAGGTAAGCCTTGAATTCCGGGATTCTAAAAACAATTGTTACAGCTCTCCTGATGATCGTAGAAACTTCGAAAAAACTTCATTTTGTGCAGAAAATTTCAAGCTTTCGAATGATATAAGACTTAAAAATGTGTATGAAATATTTCTTCCCTATTTTATCGAATTTCCGCTAAGAATTCGAATAGAAAAAGAACGAAATGGAATTTTCGAAAAATCGCTTCGAGGTGCAAAACTACATGCTACAAACTAATTTTGTACCAAGTGGCATGAAAATCGACCGAACGGTTTGGGCGCTACGCGCGTAACAGACAGACAGACAGAAAGAAAGACAAACCTTCAGCTTTATTATTAGTAGAGATAATATTACAACTGTAGGCGCGGCGAGTGGTAGAGAGTTTGGGGCTAAAAACACCCCTTAGAGACTTAAGTTTTAACATTGTTGCCAATCCTAATATGCAGGTGTATCTCCTTTAACTGACACTTCTATTTAAGTGACATTCGTTTCTGGTCCCAGTCCTTTTGAACAGGGATCTTCATGAATTTACCTCTAGTTAAAGGACACTCTACTTAAGGGACAGCCACAGAGAAAAATTGCAACAATATAATACATAAATACATAAGAAATACTGAATTTATTGATGTTTAAAGTTCTTTTTTCGTTTAAAACTTAACAGTTAAAAGTTGTTTTGATTTTAAAGTACAAAGACAGTAAGTATGTATTATAATATTCTTTCTAAAATTTACAATCATGCTTCTCTCTCTCCGCAATTTATTCATATCAATATGGGTTCAGCTCCGCTGAATAGTGAACAGCCCATCACAAACTTTTTATAGAACATTTTAAATGCGAGCCCACTGCGAGTTACATTGCATTGCATTATGAATTACAGAGTGTGAAGAAAAACTTCAATTTTAAAAATATTTTCTCAATTTGAATAATGGTAAAATATATTTAGTACTAACTTATTACCCGGCTTTTCTAGGGTGCTTATCAATACAACATAACTCCAAAAAATTATTTGAAATAGGTAAGCCTTAAATTGATAATTCATTTTTAATCGTAATCTTTGCTGGAAAATACTCATATTTAAATTTTATCAATTTGTATGCTTAAAGGCTTATCTCTATTACTCTATCTGTTCAAAATTGAAAGAAAAGGGCCATTTTGAGACAAAAAATTTGAATTTTTAACTCTTTGGATTTTCTTGAAATTTCTTAACCCCTCCTATGTGAATTCCAGTTTGTCAAGGAACCTCTGTGCCAAGTTTGATGAGAATCCGACGAAAACTGAATTTGTATAAGGAACAAACATACATACATCCATTTTTATATATTTAGATGTATGAAAACTTTGCAATATTTAATCTAAAATGTTAATTGTTTACAACATTAATGTGATATCATACCGAGTTAAGTACATGGTATGCATCAATTCATAAACTTCCGAGCAAAGGACACCTCTTTTTGAGGAAAAAAAATCAAGTCCTCTTAGTGTCCCTTATTGAGATGCTCTATTGTATTAGTTTCTACTCATGTAAGGAGAGTTTTCATTTTAAAAAAAACTCTGAATAAAATTCTGGCTGTGTTAGTGTATTACGCAACATATGAATCAGCCCTCATTTAGTCATATGTGACTTCATCCCTGGATGACTTACTGCTATTACAAATACTACGAATTCATTTCTCTGTATTTATCAAAAGGTTTTATCAAATAAGTTCTCCGAATGCTGACGTTTAAAGTGAAATATCGACAAATACTTCCCTGAATTCATTTCTTTCTGCCCCGGTCACTGCGGACATTCTCGAGATTCTAATGGAATTAACGTCCCATTTCTGTTCTTTGGAGCTGCGTTTCCGATAACTAGAAATTCTCATTTGTTACAAATTCAGTCGGTTTACCCCAGTTCTGAGAACAATGACAGAAATGCAGTCTAGATCCAATTAAATTGTCTTCCGCCACCATCGACTTCTGTGAAGTGAGTGGATTTGAAATTATTATTGAGGCAGTGGATCAAGACAAGAAAGAAGGCTTAATGTAAATCAAAATATATCACTAAAAGCAAAAAAAAAAAAACTCAGATTTAATTGAATATTTTAAATAAATATGGAGCATTAAAAATTTTGAAAGCAGTGTTTTTAGATAGCAAAATGCGCGTATTTTTGCGTGCTGTCGTTTTTCGGTATATCCCCTATAACTTTTGCTGAAAGATTCTAACTCGAACAAACTTTTTTTTATCTCAGCAAGAAAACCTGATTACACACAAAAAATTAGTAAACTAGTTCATTTTTGAAGTACATAATTTACTTAGGCGTACTTTTTATTATTATTTACTTACTTTATTCATAACTTATTTCAGCTATTTTTCGTAGCGGTTTAAGAATTTAGAAGACTAAAACGTTAGCTGCCTCTATATTGGGTAAAACTACTCGAACATTATTTGTTTCTTGTTGAGATTCAAAATATATTGAGAGTTTTTTCCCTCTGTAGTGCAGTTCTTAAAATTACAATGATCGACAGTGAAATAAAATGTTTTCCAAAGACATTATTGACTGACCTTGGTAGTAATTTTCACTCTGCATTAGGAAATGTAAACCACTTTTCTCCTTCAAGTACGGGTTTTAAGTAAAAGATGCTGTGTTAATTTACAGCAGTAACCTAGCAGCATTTTCAAACATACGTTGTTTAATTTTTCAATTTTTACTTTGATGTGTGCGTTACATCCGATTGCATTGTAACTGAAATTTTAACTAAAGCAAATGAAAGAAACAATGAACTGGATAAGGGTAACAACTAATGTGAAGAATTTAGATCTGAAACACCAAGCACAACCAACATGCTTAACAACTGTTGAATACCCCAAAAAACTATTTGAAAATTTGAACAGGGGGCAGATGACGAAGTTATTCTCTCAAAAGACTGTAAGATAAGTCAAAGCAAATGAATCAACTGCATTAATACTGCATAGAAATGAAAAAACAAAAAAAAATATCTGTGTATCAATTTTTCAAATTTATTCACGAATTGATTTTTTACAAGCACTCGGTTATAACGAGTTAATATTGCGGTCATAAGCTAGCTTGCGTTAATAAGCTACAATAATGCACACTTTTCATGCGTCAATCCTTTTCTCTACACCTAATATGTAGCATTGTGTTTTAAGATTGCATTATATTTTTTGTAAAGATAAAAAAAAACCATTGAGTGACTTTAATGATAAAACAATAAATGCTAAACTGAAAGTGTCGAGAACGGCCCACTAACTAAATATTTAAATAGTCAAGTCAATTCGTGTTCGTAACGAAACGTAATTTTACCAACAAAAATACAAAAATAGAATTGCCAAATTAGAGTTTCATTATTATTATTATTACTAGCGGTACCCGCACGGCTTTGCCCGTGGTATAAAATTAAAAGTTCATTTGTAAAATAATTGATATAGCAGAAAAAATGCTCTATTTTAGTTTTATTCAACTATAATTCCTTCAAAGTATGATATAAAGATCTGATATGGACCCCACATTACTTAATTTTACGTGTAAATTTCTTAGTAGAAGCCTTAAGTGCGAAAATAGTGCTTGGAGTGAGCAAGATAACAATTCAAACATTTTTATCCCTAGTTTGCTACGAAACAATGCAAAAAAATGTTTTACAATGATTAATCTCCTAAATATCGTCGATTTTAACATCATTCAGTGGATTTTTCGCAAAATATCGCCAACAGCGCCAAATTGAACCTAAATAAAAATAAAAAAAATTTCGCCAAATTGGCGTCAAACACTTGGCGATCAAGAGCTTGGCGAGATATCGCCAAGTGGTCGCGCCAATTCATATCACTTTTGTTAACCAATTCATATCACCTTGCATTGAAAACACTGATTTACCCGATAAATGGGGTAAAACACCCCCTTGGAACATTCGAATGCAACCCCAATGGAGATGCACAAAAATAAGCCAAAAGAGAAAAGAAGAACAATTTTGTTGATAACAGAAACCAACAGAAATCTTACCAAAGTTTAAAAGAAGAAGAACGTTTTCTTTCCTAGCTTAAAAAACAAAACAATACATTTTCCGAAATGAAACACTTTAAAAAGAACGATGCAATATCGCAATTGATACGATATTTGGTTAATCTGTGCTTTAGGTACCCTTTTCTCGCTAAATGGGCGATAGGCGCCAAGCGTGGTAACCCTGGCTATTTTGCGTAGTTGACTTTTTGAAACGCCAAGCAGGGTCCCAAAGCATCTTCACCGGGAAAAAGACAGGGTTGCCAGATAATTGGAACAAAAAAATACTACGCCTCCTCTGAAAAAAATATTACAAAATACTACTGTTTCCAAACGTTGCCAAAATCAATGTTGCTGAAATGCGAAATCTATGAAAATGAAAAAAAAAAAATCCGCCAAATCTTTTAATTAAGTCATTAGTATATTGGAAACAGGGTTGCCAGAAAAATACTACGCTCCTTATTTGGGCCGAAAAAATACTACCGTAGAATCAAAAATACTACGTCTGGCAACGCTGGAAAAAGAACGAAACAAAAATAAGTATGAACACGTAACCATGGTTACAACATGAAAAGTTGATTTCCGTTGATAAAATAATTCATTTCATCTCTATTTTCAAACAAATTTTGTTCTCGAGCTCAACCATTTTAGAATCGTTTGGCTTGCTTTACTGAAGGTAAGCCTTGAATTCCGGGATTCTAAAAACAATTGTTACAGCTCTCCTGATGATCGTAGAAACTTCGAAAAAACTTCATTTTGTGCAGAAAATTTCAAGCTTTCGAATGACATAAGACTTGAAAATGTGTATGAAATATTTCTTCCCTATTTCATCGAATTTCCGCTAAGAATTCGAATAGAAAAAGAGCGAAAAGGAATTTTCGAAAAATCGCTTCGAGGTGCAAAACTACATGCTACAAACTAATTTTGTGCCAAGTGGCATGAAAATCGACCGAACGGTTTTGCCGCTACGCGCGTAACAGACAGAAAGACAGAAAGAAGGACAGACAGACCCACCTTCAGCTTTATTATTAGTAGAGATTTTTTTTTTTTTTGAAATATTACTTAATGAAAATTTGAAAATGGAGAAAAGTAAATCATTTCTAATTTTAATAAACTATTAACGAAAAGAAAAAAATGATGACGAAATACTAGGAATTGAAAATCTTTATAGTTAATCGACATCGGTCATTTATCTTTCGACAATTAATCGGTAATCGACCAATTTTCTTATCGGTGAATCGCTTCCTATATTTAAAATTTTTTTTTCACTCTTCTCTAAAAGCTAAAAACAATTCTAAATAACTTAAGAAAATGTGTAATGCTTTAAACATTCGTTTTAGTTAAACATATAAACTACAGAAACTTTTTTTGGGTGTTACTTTACTTTATATTCCTTAACCTCTATAAAAAATGAAGAGCCTTATTAAAAAATCAACGCTTTGATATGATGTTTGGAAAAACCAGAAAAAAAAAAAAGAAATTGATCACTTCTATTAAATAGAATATGAAGGCAGACTAACGTTACTTATTCTTCTCTTTCTCCTTTGACCAACTGCTGAATATATTGTGTTCCCAAGTCTCGTACTTCCTTATTGGCTCGGGATTTTTCTCCCGGCTACTTGTCAATAAAGGTGCTAACAGTTCACAAAAGATGTATTTACCTTGCCTACATAAATAGTGTTGGATAAAGTGATCCAATAAAGATAGAATTTCATGGCATTCGTTCAAAAGTATTTCTTTCATTTTGGTAGATCAAACTACTTTTCTTTTTTTTTTGTAATTTTTGCCCTAATGTTTAACGTGAGGGATTTGTTAAACGAACTCTAATAGTTGTATCGTTAATATAATTTTTCTATTTTGCATATGTTTTTTAAAATAATATCTATCTATTATTTAGTGCTGTATTGGAAGATATACGGCAGTATCGGGAATTGGTCATCTGGTTTACATTCGAAAAATATAGTATTTACTATGCTGTGTTTAATGAAATTTATAGCTTGTATTTATTTCAATGATTTTCAAAAATAATATCGTAAAAAGATATCGCACAAATCGGAAAGACAATAATATCGAGCAAATATAAATATATATTTTTTTCTAATTTAACTGTTATCACTTATTTTTCATTACGTATTGCAAATTTATCAGTTTTATAGATAGATGCGCATTTCTGTTTGATTTATAGGATATATTTTCAAAAGAAATACAAATTCTCAGTACCTGTTTTGTACATTTTAGTCTAAGTTCATCATTTTTCTTATCATCTTCCTTAAAAAATTTCAACATATAGCCTTTTGTTTTTAATCTTCTGTACAGTACATTTTTACCACTACAGCACTGCTCTTATTGTAAAAGGTTTGTAACGAGTACTAGGGTTAAAAAGAAGAACTTGTGAGAACGCATCTTCAATCAAAAAAAAAAAAAAGGTGCCCCTAATAAAGTTGCCAAGTACGCAGATGCGCAAATATCGTGAAATCGCAAATATCGTATGAATCGTCAATGTTAAAATTTTTTTGTGCCAATGATTGGGTACCAATCATGGGCACAAAAAAAGGGCAATAATGAATGTGTCAATAAAAGGTCATAAATATGTTGGCTCTAACATATCAAACAAGAACAGGAATGGCGTTCTTACCTTAAAAAAGCAATTGTTCAAACTCATAGCTCCGTATAAAATTTTGAAAAAAAAAAAGTCATTGCCACAAATTGAAGAAAAACTACAAACTCTGATGGATTTTGATTCTTTTATTGGGGCCTATGGACCGCAAGATCTATTAAATTATTTATAAACAATGGCCTCTTAAAAACTTTGATGTTTACGAATCATTTCAGACATGACTGAAAGTTGAAATGGTCACCTGAGAAAAGAAGTAAATATTTTCAACTTGTAACAAAGGGTTCGCATGAGCATGAAAAGAACAGAGAAAAGTTTATTTATGCTTTTGTACCTACCTAAGCAAAAACAAAATGCATAAAAACATTTCCACTATCACTAACCATTTAAAAGCACCCTTAGCAAAAACGGTGTTGTGCAAGAGCAGAATGTTATATACAGCCATCCTAAGATCTGACTAAAGAAACTAATGTATTCATGTGTTTAGATTTTAAAGATAACTAAAACTCTGAAATCGAAACTTTTGCAAGCGTAACTCAAACCTAATCTCAACGTTGCGCAAAACCAACGGCATCATTCAAATTGCTTTAAGCCTATCTGTTCAGAATTTACAATCTTCGTTGTTTATGACATCTAGTAAGAAGCTCAAGAAATATGGAATCACGAGGGTTTTATTTCTAGTCAAAATTGCCTAATCTTCTAAATAGTATATAACTCTCAGTTTTTAGTTTTTTCTCTGAAAAGACAAAATTATCTATTTTTTTATTATTTCTAAACACAAAATCGCGATTTTGTCACCTGTTGAATTTGCGTTTATCACAGGACATAAACTTAATCGTTAAAGAACTGTTATTAGGAGAAGCATTAAATTTGTTTAAGTTTATTTATAAGTTTATTGGTAAAAGGTAAATTTTATTGAATTGTAGGTTTTCTTCATCTTAAGCAGATACAGCTAGAAAAATAAGAGTGATTTACATTAAAATTCCAAATGATGAAGAGACGCAAAAAATTAGATAAAGAGATTTAAGTAATATGATAACATAAACATAGTCCCTTCTCTCCCTTATCATAATTTAGCATCGATAAATACCTAGTCTAAGATTGTAATGTAATCCAATGATTGTATAATTAAGAGATGAATATAGTATTAAATTATAAAAACGCAATTCCTCTATACAAAACTTCAGCAGCAAGAAAAATGAAACCATTATTAAACTAGAAAAAATGAGCATGACTAACTCTCAAAAATTAATTGGGAAGAAAGTTTTCTTAATTAAGTTACACAATAGGAGGAATAAATGCATTACCATGATAATAATTAAATGATGAAGAAATGTAAAATGTAACGCAATAAGAATACATGAAAGTTATACGCTGGAAATAAGAGCCAATATTTAGAAAAGTGCCAATTTGAAGTTGGAGTTTTCTGATAAAAAAATTTTTTTGCAGAAAAAAATTAATATTGGATTCTAAGTCTAAATTGGGTCTAAGTGCAAGAAAATAAAAGAGGGGAGGTCAAGGAAGTTATTTACCCCCTCCTTAGATTACTCACTTTAAGCCGTTACAGATCTGATAAGTGTTACAGATCTGCTGTTAATATGAGCTACATATTTGAGTTTATGCTTTCAGTCTTCGTTAACATCTCTAAAAATGATATCATTTTCTTGCATTTTTAACATAGAATTAAGATTTAAAATATAATATATATTAGCTAAAAAATGAAATTTCATTATAAAAAAGCATTTCTTGGAAATAAAAATGAGCGATAAGATTCCTAGACAAAATAAATTATAAGATTACCAAATTCAAGCTCATAAAACATTTGTTTTGTTTTGAAGCAACACACAACTTCAACTTTTTCAATACACAACTCTGTTGCTTTCTTTTCTTTAATTAGTTGCAGGAAATTTAATTTCTTGATCAGAAATTCAAATTTAGCATGCTAGTTATTATCTAGTTATTTAGCAAAGTTATGAAAAATTGAACCCCCTCCAAAAAATCTATGTATATAAAGATGACGGTGTTTGTTTGTTCGTTTGTTTCTAACCGCTGGCCAGAAGCCTCCGCAGCACCTACAGACCTGAAACTTGGCTCAAAAATTCGAACGTATCCCGCCCTCGTGCACCTCGAACGCCAAATTTTAAATTTCGAATTAGTTCTTTTTAAATTAATTAATTAGTCTCATTTTTGGTATATCCGCCATAATTGAGGGGGGAAACCTTCCCCCACCCCAAAACATTATATATCGCTGGAAAGGGTTTTTTTTCTGAAAAAGAAAAGTTTTAGCACGTTTCTGTCCGTTAATTATAACAGGACATATTAATTAATTAAATTTAGCCAATTTTCAAGGCTTAACTATACGCAATACTGAAACACTAGGTCCATTTTCCTGATCAGCTCCTCTTTTGTCCCTGAAGTTACTTTGTGGTTTAAATTTGCGTCTAGATTTAAGCCTTAAAATTTATTCAATTTGATTAATTAATATATCCTGTTACTTACTTAACTTTCTGTCTTTTATATTTATTTGGAGAATTGATTTAAACTTTAACATGACTTTAAGTGGAATTTAAAAGGTTGTGGAGCGCATTTTAACTAAAGGATATAATAATTTTACTTCAGAGGGTTGGAGTGAATTTAAATTTATTCAGTTGATTTCCTTTATATTTTTTGCACGGGCATCGCCGTGCGGGTACTGCTAGTAAATAAATAAAATAATAATAATAATTAATTAACTTAATTTCTGCAGTGTCAATTTTTCTTATTTTACTAACTTCTATTGTTAGGTCATACAAACCACAGATTAAGCAATCGTACTAAAACTCATTGCTTTTCATTTTTTAAGAACAAAAATATTCAATATATATGGCTAAAACCTATGATTTTTGCTTTTTATAATTCTGAAACGTGTGAGTTAGTTCTGTAACACATTCGCTGTTTTTCAATGTTACCGCTCTGACTGTTACCGATCTGACAAACTGACAAAGATTTTTTTTTATTTCCGAGTCGATCGCACTAAACCAAAATCAAACACGTGGTTTTTTCACTTGTAATAAAGGACTATACTTTTGTATAAAATACTTTTTAAAATAATAAAAACTGCGCATTTTATCGAGTGTTACCGATCTGATGACTTAAATGACACACATTTTTTAAAATTACTTTAAAAAATTTTACCTACGATTTTAGATGCAGAAATGCAAACTTTTAATTACGATGCGATAAAACATCCCACCAGGTACTCTATATCACGTGGTATAGGTGCAGGAAATGATTTTGGGAGCCTAAACATAGATCGGCACTTATTGTTACCGCTCTGACGGTGGAACTAGGGACACGCTTATTTCGCATCGACTAGAAAGTTAGAAAGTGCGCATGACCTGTTTGCATGCTAAACTTTGCTGCTTGGGACACGTTACCGATCTGATTTTTGATGTATAAAAACAATATTTTCTGAAGAAAAAAAAAAAAAATTCTGATGTTATTGGATGAAATGAAAGCAAAACTTATCTTCTTTCTGGGGAAAATTATTTTTTTAACTAGTTATTGAAATACTAGTGAAAATTCACTTGGGACTCAAATTGGCACTTTTCTAAATATTAGCTCATAACCCAATCTGTTTCCCTATACTACTAAGTGTCCATAATCGTACAATCTATAAGAAGACACTATTAAAACAAATAAAGTACAAAGTTATCGAAACACGTTGCCCTTGTAGAAATTTTCAGAAGAAAGCAAAATAAAACACTTTATAAATTAAACTAGAAAAATTAGTAAACCTAACTCTCAAAAATTTAATGGCGAAGATAGTTTTTGTAAAATGTTACACAATGAGAGGAAGTAAATCACTGCAAAAAAAAAAAGAGTTGTTTTTACAGTATAATACTAGCTGTCGAGGCTCAAAACTGTAAGATGCACAGTAATGTTAAATTTAGCCACCATGTTAAAATTAGCACTTTACTGTTTATTACTGTAAAGCAGCAATTTCACAGTTAATTAGTGTAAACGAAGGAATTTTGCAGTTTATTGCTGTAAAACTAACAGTTTTACAGTTTTTTACTAAAATTATATGTATTATACTGTGAAAACAACATGTATTTTTTACAGTGATGTAATACCATGATAATAATTAAATGATGAAGAAATGCAAAACACAATAAGAGAAAATTAAAGTAATACATTGAAAGTAATCCCACTTGTTGCCCTATATTACTAAGTGTCCAAAATCATTCAATCTAAAAGTAAAACATACTATTTAGACACATAAAGTCCAAAATTATCGAAACACATTACCTCTATAGAAAACTTCAGAAAGAAGCAAAATAAAACCCTTAATATATTAAACTAGAATGAGAAATGAGCACACCTAACCAGGCCCGTCACTTAGGGGGGGGGGGGGCAGGGGGAGTCAATTGCCCCCCCCCCCTGACTTTGAGAAATCAATGACATTACATATAAGTGTGAGCGGTTTTTGCTGTTTTCTGGTGAAATTGTATTGTGTTTTTACCCTTCCCCCCTCCCCCCTGGAAAAACTTGAAATAACGGGCCTACACTTAACTATCAAAAGTAAATGGCGAAGATAGTTTTTGTAAAACGTCACACACAGAAAGCAAATAAATGTAATACCATGACAATGATTGATGAAGAAATAAAAAATGTTACCCAATAAGAGTTAATGAAAGTACGGACAATGATCTTATCAGTTCTGTACCTCAGAACCAGACTAACGTAAGTCCATTTTCGTCATTTTTCAGTAAAGGGGAAAAACGATGTATTCGACAATCGTTTTTCCCTTCTACCGAAAAATGACGAAAATGGACTTACGTTAGTCTGGTTCTGAGGTACAGAGTTAGACTTTACACTACAAAATAAATGTTGTTTTTACAGTAAAATACAGCAAATTTTATAGTAACAAACTGTAAAAATTGCTAATTTTACAGTAATAAACTATTATTTTGCTAATTTTACGCTTTTAAACTGTTTGCTGCTTTACAGTTATAAATAGTAAAACTGCAAATTTACAGTTTATTACTGCGCATTTTACGGTTTTAAACTGGAACCTCTTTTGCCAGTATTATACTGTAAAAATAACAGTTTTTTTTTTCAGTGTATTTCCAAGTGTACATTATCATACAATGTAAAAGTAAAAAGTACAAAGTACGAAATTGCCTTTATACAAAACTTCAGAAATGAGCAAAATGAAACACTCAATAAATTAAACTAGAAAAATGAGCATACCTAACTCGTAAAAATTAAACGGTAAAAAAAAATCTTTGTGAAAGGTTCCCTTAGAAAGTAACTTAACATAATACTGTGACAAAAAAAAAATGACGACGAAATGAAAAATGTTACGCAATAAGAGTAAAATAATACCCAGGCAATGGTCCACACTGTTCCCTTTCATTACTAAGAGTCTTTAGGTATTTCATATGTATCATTATATAACACTGAAACGCGCTAGTTTTTACCTCCAAAAAAAAATTAAAAAGTTCTGATTTTATAACAGCTACATAGCAAACAAAAATTCAATAAAGAGAAAAGTGTCGAAACTACTTAAAGTAGGAAAATGCCATGAGCTATGTTTTTACCCATTACATCATATTGAGAATATTTGCTCGAAAACCCGAAAGTTTTATGAAATTTTTTTCATCCATCAAAGGTTTCCTGACTGTAGATATTTTACGTTTCTGAGCAGATATTAAGTTATTGCCGCTTTTCGAGTTTGTGATAGAAGGAAAAATATAAGTTTTTTCTTATATTATAGAGATAAGTAGATAACGCTTCGAAATTTGAAACGTATCCTGTGTTCAAAAATAAAGGTGCGTAAAAAGAAGAAATAAAAATTTACAAACACGTTCAAATCAACCTTTACATGATTTTCGTTGCAAATTTGTACCAGTGCTAAAATTGACGATGTAATAAGCCGCTACATTTAAACCACTGTAAGAAAATTGGAAACGTTACTGGAAAATATTCAAGCATTCAAGTCATTCTATAAAGTGTACTGTTATATATTTGTACATGCTTTTTAGGGGAAAACTACATTGGTGTAACCAGTTGGTGTAGGAAATAATAGATATGAAAAATATACCCAAGTAGCATCAACTCATCGGATTTTGCTCGGCCAATCAACAAACTCCTCGTAAACTGATCCTGTAACGCACGATGACATCGTTCCGATCAGTATCCGAGCACGGTTTTCGATGAGCTACTTTTCATCGGAAAGCGATATCCTTCCGATCAACTTTCCCGATGAAAATAAGCCGAGCTATATTCCATCGGAAAACGATATCCTTCCGATCAAGTTTCCCGATGAAATTCCTCGGCACGGGACTGTTCTGCTCGTAAATTGATCCAAATCTCATCGTATTCTCATCGGATTTGGCTGCTCGGATTCTGCTTATTTAGTATTTAAAAAAATAACATCCACGCTGGAAAGACGTTTGCGAGCTTAGATTGAAACATCCCTACCACATTGTGGTATTGTACAACTCGCTACCTTTCGCTTGATCCAGCATCATCAAAAATACCTTTTTTACGATTGATCAAAAACAGCTTGGAAGTCATATCATCATTTAAGTAATACTCTGGTTAGAACTTTTTAAAAGGGAATGACACATATTGTATTCAAGGTTTGTGGATTCGGGTTCGTAAGTGACAGGCACTAAATAAGACTAGGAAGATATTTTTGAGCAAGTATTGAATTTCCGTCTTCGTAAATGCCTATTCCCATTATGATGAAGCAGCGCCATAAATACTCAGACAACCGCAGAGATGGTTCTAACAATCGTATACTAATGGCACGATGATGTAGGAATAAGGTAATGCAGAACCTTATCTAACCTTCAAAAGTAGCATAGGACCGTTCTCTACTAAGATAATACCAGATCGCATACCGCAATCGTAAACTAGCCTGAAGCAGTGATAATGTTTTGAACATATTGAATTTTGCTATTCTTATACCATTTTTTGATGTCAGCAATTTTTCTTGCTCTACTTTTCACAGTATGCTTAAAATAAAAAATAAAAAATAAAAATACCTCTAGTGGTACTGAATTAGATGTTTTCTCGGCTTCTGACTTTTTTTTTTCAATACAGAAGCCATCAGCTTCGACATACATGAGGACTGCGTACTATGCGCCTTACCTCATGACAAACACAGGACAGATTTACGGCACAGAGAGGTTGAAATGACATCCATGAGCAAGGCGCAATCCGCGACCACTTGCTTACGAGGAGAATGCTCTTCCTCTAGGCCGCCGTGGCGCCCGGTTTCTGACTCGGATCAAAAAATTGGAGCACTCTTCAGCGCAACAGCGAAACGATTAAAGCACGAGTAGTGGTCGTACGGGGAACCTGTTGTTAAAAGTATGCTTAAAATCTACACACAAACTACTATCGATAATAATAACTAAAACTATATTTTATACACGTGCTATGTGTATTATGCATATTACGTTTACTTATCATTTTACAGATATATTTACGTGTCTTCAAGCGCAATCAATACGTTTACATGATTTGTAGTCAATATAACTTTATAGCACATAATGTACATCCTAGTTAGAAATGCAAAACAGACCTTGAAAATGATACAATGTTTAATCTGCTTCTACTAAGTTTGAAAACTTTGCCATTAAATGGAATTTCATACTTAATTAAACACCTCACAGAAGTAATGACCCAGTAACAAAATCTAACCCCTCATTCAAAAGCAAGGACCCGTAACGGAATTGCTTAATTTAAAGCCTCGCCGTATTTGATAGAGAGAGGGGGCTGATATATTGTTTCCACTTTCTTGACACTCTGGGTCCAAAATTGATCAACAGGGTTTCACTCGTGGCCGGGAACTTCAAAGCCGGGTCGGTGACGTCAAAATAAATGGGGGCCTGTTGGACCACCGTTCGCGCACCCCGTGACGTCACCCCAGGCGCATAAGCCCGGGAAACCTGGGACGGAAAAGCGAGGATCCTACGCTCGCATCCTCAGAGAAGGAAATTCCACCGCTCAGCATCCTTCGGAGCTTTCTCTCTTTCGGTTTGCATCCCAGAGACTGATTGAAAGCAGCGCGCTTATTGGTGGTGCGTTTCTCTGCTGGTGAAAAAAGTATCTTTTGGGGAAGTTTGGGCTCTTTTGTTGAAGTTGTATTTGTGAAAAAAAATATTGCAAAGGAGAAAAAATAGGAGATTTGATGCTATTTCAAGTCTCTAATGACTTCGTGGTGCTACTTTGCAAACATTCCTTCTGTGAAGGTAAGTTATTTTTTTCACAAAATTTCCACTCCATTTTTTGTAATATATGTATAAAAATCCTTTTAGAGTATATATTTTTATCTGTGAAATACAAAAAGTAAACTTTATCTTAAAAGGTTTAATACATTATAATAAGAGTTTTGTAAACTTCTTGTTTACACGAGTTGTCCCTATCAATTGATATCGCTATAAAATAGTTTTAAGAGTCTTGAAAACGGTATTATTGAAAGAGTTTACTCGTGTTTTTACAACGTCATGTAGCAGAAATATAACAATTCCATTATTTTTTAGCCTGTAGATTGCTAACAAGAATCAACACTGCAAAAGATGAACTGTTGTTTTTACAGTGTAATACTGGTAGCCAAGGTTCCAAATTAAAACTCTAAAATGCACAGTAATAAACTGAAAAACTATCAATTTAACAGTTTTCTTACTGTAAAGTTAGAAATTTTACAGTTTATTGCCGTAAAATTTAGTTGTATTACGTCTAGAGTACGTGTTAAAACTAGATAGGTGGTTTTGTACTTTTATAGTTAAGTAAAACTGTTTAAATATAAATGTGGTTTTTTTTCCAAATGCTCTTAAACATATCGCACACCGAGAATGAATAGGGCACTTTTTAAATTGGTTTAGCATTGAAAGATGTACCCCTTCCATTCTCGTTGTGCGATATGTTTAAGATATGCTCTTTTTACTCGTATATAAAACTTGATTTTTATTGCACTTTCTATAATATATAAATATAAGCAAGTTCTAAGTTTTATTTTAAAATTACTTGTCTATTGCTGCTTTATCGAAAGTCACTCTAAAAATTTGTAAACGTAATATACTTGAAATAGTTATTTATAAATTAAGATGTAGTAAGATTTAATTACTTCAAAATGGAATCGTGATTAAAATAAAATGAAGCTTCTTGAAAATATATTTGCAAAAAAAAAAATATTCTATTTATTAAATAGTTTTGGCTTAATGTACTCAGTTAATAAACATATTTATAACATCATTATTTAGTTTAAGAATAAAAATAAGAGGTATTTTTAAAGTTTTGAGTAAAACGCGTCCGATGTTCAACCACTGCGCAAACTTTCATCAAAAAGGTTCCAAAACCTATGCAGCAGCCCCCGATTGTGCTACTAGTACCAATTCTTCCCCAAAACAGATGAGAGTTAATTCTGCTATGTGGCACCTATTTATCTCCAAATTTTAAACTTTGACACTTATACCCCCTTTTTAGGTGCTTCATATGTGAAGAGTATTCCTCATAAATGAAGCGCAGAGATTGTTCCTGTGTTCAATTTTAAAGATAATCACAGAGCTGAAAATGCAGTTGAACTAGCTCTAAGGATATATTTAATAGCATCAGACACTTTTGGTACAATAAAAGCACGATACATACTAGTGACGAATAAAGTTAAAAGAGGACCGATACTAGGGCAGATTAGATACTTATTTGATGAACACACTATAGAATACACATTATAGAATTCTTAGAGAGAGTATTTTAGAAATTGTCATACAAAAATGCCCCTCAATGGAAACTTTTTGTGAGGAACCAACTGACTTCATTCGAATAAGTATATAAGGTTATTTTATCTTATTTTCAAAAACAACAAGTGTTGACTATTTTCAAAACATTAAATTACTCTCAGAAATTTTTTTTTTCTTTTTTGTTATGTTTTAAATTTCCTTCATAGTTTAGGTCTAATTTAGTTTGTTAACAAACAAAACTCAACTGTCATTTTTCATAAACAACTCGGTTAGAAACTAAAGTCATTTCTGTTTACAACAAAAATGAAATAACGGTAAAATCAATTAAAAAATCTGCACCAATATGCATGTTCCGCTGTGGCCATTTCAATTATTATTACTGTAAGTCATATAAAATTGATTCCAATCAGAGCTATTCTGAATAATATAATACTAAATAATAAAATATATATAACATAATGAAATACTAAAAACATTTCACAATTTATAACATGATACTTAAATAAATTGCATTTATAAAATTGATAAATTAAGAAGCACTTTTATTAGCAAAACTATGTATTAAAATAAATTTTCAATTGAATTTGATATTATAACCATTACTAATGCTATTTATACTATTGTTACTATCATATACAATAACAAATACTATATTTTTTATATATATTACCTATTTTTAGTTTTATAAAATTATTTTCATGTCATGCTGTTGAGAAAAATGTATTTTGTATTTCTTATTTTTCACAAGGTAACTAAACAAAAATACTGACATTGCTTTATTTTATGCGTCCTTTTGAAGCATTTTTAACGCACAAGTAAGAAGATTGCAACCGTAATCTTCTTATGTATGCTGTGCATGAAGTGAATTTTTTGTTTGTAAATTCCCTTTTCTTACTTAAAACCTATTACAGCATAGAAATAAAGATAATAAAATCAGAAGCTTAGAAAGAATATATGCTATTAAGGTATGCTTCCAACTACTTCGTACGAGTAGTTATAACAATGAATCTGACACCTCTTAATACAGTTTGCAATAATCTTTCAAAATAATTGTTTTATGTTGGAGTTTTTTTTTTCCTTTCTACTCTATATGTATGCAAGTAATTATATGAACAAAATAAGTTATTTGAATTTCATTTTATGAGTATTATGTCAAAAAGCGAAGAAACTATTCAAATATGTGTCTTAAAATATGTATAAGCATATAAGGTTCTTTGATAACTTGTATCATTTTATTTTAATTGTAAAACATATTGCTAGTACCATCTGTCCGTGAAGGCCGTCCCTGGCACTCGCGAACAGTTCCACTTAAAAAAGGGTAGATGGGTTGTGGGTGATAACTTTCCTAAGTTTTCAATTTAAAACTTGCATTTGCTATATTCTTTTGACATATTCAACTAAACTATATATTTGAAAGCATCGTTCAACGTTGTTTAATACGGCTCAAAATGCTTTTTATTATTCTTTCCCTTATTGTTATCTTACCTAACACCCCTATTTTAGTAAGATCAGAGAAGACCTGACGCATGCGTAAATGCGCGGAAGGTTTTACCTAAGAATATCAGACAGTACCGTAAAGTCGGGTTACATGGACCCGCAAGGAGGTTACTTGAGCCCACAGTAAAATGATAAATCTGGGTTTGGTACTAGCATTAGAGACTGCAGAGTGCTTCTACCTAGAGGAGAAACGAGGAACTACGTGCAAGTCTTCAACTAATAAGTACCAAACCTAGATTTTATCATTTTACTGTAATGGGCTCAAGTAACCCCTTAGGGTCCAAGTAACCCGACTTTACGGTAACTGAATGTTTTTCACGCCTCCTTACTTGCTTAAAACATTTCTTTTATATATTTTAACAAAATTTGTTTCCTTGTCAGCCGTCATTTAGGGGGTTCAAGGAGGGATCCAGTGCCCCCCCCCCCCCCCTCCACTCGGTTTGGAAAATTAATGTATTCCCAAAAATGTAGGCTTGGTTTTGCCGCTTTTCTGCAAAATTCACATTGAGCACACACCCTTTGTCCTCACCCCTGGAAAAATTCGAAATGACGGGCCTGTTCCTTGTTCATTTACGTTTGTATATGTTACGCAAAATTAATGATATGTATCATAATGTTTAAAATGACATCTTTGAAAGTTTTCGATAGGATCTTGACAAACTAGAGTATATTTTACAAGAGAACAGCAAACTTTGAACGCTTTTTATTCGAACTGGTTAAAATTAAACAGCTTTTTACTAGGTAAGAAAAACTGGAACTAAATTTCAACAAAAGTTTCACTTAAGATAAAACTGCACAGCTAAGTAGGAAAATAAATGAAAAAAATTGTTTTTTAAACATTTAGAGAATGTCTTCAAAGGCAACACTTTATTATTATAATTTTTTGATTGAACAAAACTTCCATTTGTTTTATGCATAAAATAAAGAAATAAATTAGTAAAAATTGCTTTAGATTTTTAAGCATTGGTAAATAAAAAAGTAACGAAAAAAATAGGATTGAAAGTTAAATACTTAACATACAGTCACTATTTAAGACAAAAAGAAATCTTATGCATCTTGTTTCTGTTAAAAAAAAAAAAAAGATTTTTATTCTCAGAAACAAAATGCTCCGCTCAATTACTTAGTATGTTAGTCAAAGTAATGTGTAAAGAGAAAAAAATTTTAAGCATGTTCGATGCCAAATAAAAAAGTTAAAGCTTTAGGGAAAAAATTAAATTTTACATCAGCAATAACGCTCTATTAGAGAATTTTTCTATTACGTGAGAAATAAAGAGCTTAGAATTCACTTAAATTTTGTTCAGTCAATGAGTAATGACTACTAATAACTTTCTTTCTACGTTGAGAAAAAAGCTAAACAAATTCAATATTTCTGTAATTTTTCTTTTCTTTTTTCTTTCTTTCTTTTTTTTTTTTTTTTTTGTTCTTGTTTATAACTTAGAGCGATGTTTGATTTTTTTATACAATTGGATTAAAAAAAATTCCCGTCGACGTTGAAGTTAAAACATTTTTAACAATAAATTCAAAAAACATACTTAAAATTACCAAATCAAGAAATTTTAATTTGGTAACTTTAAAACTGTTCATTCGGTTGTATAAGTGCTATTTTTGATAAAAATAAGTTCGAAATAAATTTCTCTTTTATCTAGTTCCGGATTTATATTGCTTCAAATTTTCTTGTAGACATTAATATTATTTTTTCCTTCTTTGCGCTGTCCAAAAATAAACATTCGTGTTAACTTATTCTTTTGATAAGAAAATACAAAAAATTAAAGAGGGAGAGAGAGAGAGAGAGAGGGGAAAGAAAAAGGAAAATTTTAATTTGATAGACCTTTTTTTAATTCTAATTCATCTTATCCTTTTCAAAATAAGGGCTTCACAGACCAGGTGTGCTTGCCGGAGTAATAAGCCAATTCATATTTAATTGCTGTTCCCTAATTTAATTTAATTAGCTATTTGTTTTGTTTTTTTAATTTTGTATTTTTTAAATTGCGTCGATTCTTGATAAAGAAAAGTCCCCAATATGAAGGTAACTTTCGACATTGGGTACCTTCGTATGTATTTTGATACGTGTATTCGGAATCTACAGAGAATGTCGAAACAAGAGGAAATGCAGTTCTAGACGGGAGCGGGGGGTGATATGAGTTTACGTGGTTAGCAATTCCGAAATTTTTTTATACGCAGTACTTCAGTAATCAGATTATACCAGTCTTACACGTTAAAAATGATAAATTTATATGTTTTAGTTTCTTCTGATAACGTTAAGTACAGTGTAGAAATTTACAGTATAATGCAGCTAATTTTGTTGTAACAAGCTGTAAAAATTTCTAATTTTACAGTAATTAGCTGTAAAATTGATGATTTACAGTAATAAAATAAAACTGCTGCTTTACAGTAATAAACTGTGAAATTGCTAATTTTGCAGCAATTAACTATAAAACTGCTGATTTACAGTAATAAGCTGTAAAACTGCTGCTTTACAGTCATAAACTATAAAATTGCTAATTTTACAGTTTATTACTGTGCATTTTAGTTTTAAACTGAAACCTCTACTGCCAGTATTATACTGTTGTTTTTATAGTGCAATACAGCTAATTTTGTGGTAATAAACTGTTAACGACAAAAATTGAAACCAGCCCGTTGAACGACGGTATGGTAAGGGCCTTAAAAATAAATATGGGAGCCAATACTAAATGACGGGATGTTTTTGAATCAAGCCAAAAATGGAAACGGGCCCGTTGAATGATCTGGTAAAGGGGCCTCGAAATAAATATAGGAGCCAAGTCGATATGACAGGATATTTTTGAATCACGCAAAGATTAATTGCAAATGGATTTAAAAATAAAGTCTTAATTTTTTATAATCATGCTATAGCTTAGGAGTGTTTCTTTTGTTTTGCACCAACAGTGACGGTAAAATTAATAAATTATGTAAGGAGCAGTTCAAAATAAAAAAACTGTGACTTCAAGTTACCTTGAATGTCCAACATTTTCAATGGGAAGTTTACCCCTCCCCCTCTTAAGTGTTTTAAGAGAAAAAGGTGTATGGTTTTTAATTAAAACTCTTATATCGAGCTTAAAATAATGGTTTCAAACTAGCAACCAAAGTAGAAAATTTGTCAAATAATTCAGAACATTTGAGTTTTAATTTTTCGCTACCCTTTCGATTTCAAGTATCTCAGAAAATTCCAAGCATTTCATTCAGAAATAACTGTATTAAATCTTTTAACTTTTATTAAATCTTTCTGTATTGAATGGAAATACGAATTGATTTAAACAAAAAACAAAAAAGAATTTTACGAGAGATTCCCTCACTCCTGTAACATTCTCTGAATAAATCTTGCTAGTTTGTAAGGAAATGCAAGTGAATAAAAATAAAAAATGAAAAATAAAAACATTAGAAGACTCTCCATAAAAAAAAATTCGATTCTAGATAAATTCTTTTTTTCAATTTTATAAATGGAATATAGTCTGTTGACTGAATATTTGAAAATATCGGAATTCTTCTCTTTCTGTTTCTTCCTATTATTTTAAAAATTTCGTACCAAATCGGAAAAAAAATATCTTTTTTAAGGTAATAAAAACAACCTTATTGCGTTCTAAACTAATAAATAAGGAAAGCACAAAACTTTATATAAGTCATGCTTGTTTGAATACGCTCTCACTTCACTTTTGGAATATGGAATGAAGATGTCTGTTTTCTCTTTCAGAATTCCAATAATATTTTGATCCTACCGCCGGATTTTGCAGAAAGTAATTTTTTTAAACGTACATGCGTTTTTGATTCTAAAATTCTATATTGGTAGAACCGAAAAGCTATTAAAAGTGCTAAACTGTGAAGCATATTGTTAAATTAATTAAATACAAATAAAAATTTATTTCATTTTATTTCATTTTTCCCGCTTGTGTTTAATATTTCTTGCTTCTCAACGGCCCCGCTGCCCAGACGAAATTACTTTAGAACTTGAGGGAAAACTGTTTTCTCAGACGAAGTTCATTTGTGTACTTAGAGATTGAGAAATAACTGCCTTATTGGACAAAGCTCATTTAGGTTCTTACAGCTGAGGAAAAACTGCTTTCACAGACGAGGTTCACTTATAAGCAGAGGGAAAACCGCCTTATCAGACACAATTCATTTAGGTTCATAGCACCTGAAGGAAGATTGCGTTCCCGTAAAAAATTCATTTAGGTGCATAAATCTCAAGGTAAAAATGCCATCTCAGACAAAGCTCATTTAGGTACAGCATACAGCTGAGGGAAAATTGCTTTCACAGATGAAGTTCATGAATGAGCAACTGTCTTATCAGACGCAGTTTACTTAGGTGCGTAGCACTTGATGCCTTCCCGGAGAAAGTTCATTTAGTTGCCTAGTTCCCGAGGGGAAAATGCCATCTCAGCCAATGTTCATTCAGGTATATAGATCTTGAGGGAAAACTACCTTATCAGAAAAAGTTAACTTATTTGCATAACACCTGAGAAAAAAACTGCTGTCACAGACGAAATTCGTTCAAATGCATAGCATTTGAGAGAAAATTGTCGCATCTAGTAAAATTCATTTAGGTGCGTAGCATCTCAGGGAAAACTGCCATCTCAGACAAATTATTATTATTATTATTATTATTATTATTATTTTTGCGCGTGTAATACTTGAGGAAAAACTTATTTTCCAGATGCCGTTCATTTGGGTGTAGATCTCTTGAGGGGAAAATGCCTTGTCAGACAAAGTCTAAACTTTGTGCATAGTATATGAGGAACAACAAAACTGTTTTTACAGAAGCTAATCATTTAGCTGTATAGAGCTTGAGAGAAAACTCATCTCAAACAAAGTTTGCTTAGTGGTATAGATCTTGAAGGAAAACTCGACCCCAAAAAGAGTTAATTTAGGTGCATAGCACCTAAAAGAAATGTACTTTCCTTAAGACGTGGCCCCAAGTTAGCATATTACATAAAGGAAAATTACGAAGACTTCCATCAGTCACCTCTATGAGAGTCAGACGACTTGGAAAAATGGTTTACAGCCAAAACAACCACGCCAATTTTAATTTAAACGTCAGAGCACTAATCCGAGAACTTGTGGCTCCTAATGAAATACGAGGGTTAGAACTTTAATAGTGTCAACTATTTGAAGGGTCAGGGGGGAAAACCACGGTAGTCCACTTTTTGTTGAATTTAAACTGATGCTACCACCTGTTAGAAAAATAAGTGTAATTTCGTTTAGTATATGCAATATTCGTGAAAAAACACTGTAGTCCATGTATTATTGTCATTTTAGAACAAGTGTACTGGGGAAGTTTATGAGTACGTGAAGTTTAAATTTCGTTTTTCTCAAAATGAATCAAATGTAACTACCGTGGTTTTTCCCCCTGACCCTTCATTTATTTACATCGAATACAAAGGTGTACATTGTACATACCACTAAAGTTTACTCCCCTTCAATATAATCACCAGCTTTGGGTGCAACCCATGTTCAACGACATGGAAGGCAGAGGACACCTGTAGAAGCTCCTGTTCTGTCGATAGCTCGAATGCAGCGATTGACTGCCGCAGAAATTTAAAGAATTGTTCTCAAGTAACTGCCATGAAGCAATCAATTTCAATAAGTTACGCGCCGCCGTGGAAAATTCAGTGCATCATATGTAGTTCTCAGAACTTTACCATAGTGGTCATATTGAACTAAATTAGTGAAGAAAAATCATTTTTTGCAAGTAAAATTGATGTATATTTTGTCAATTGACATTTAATATTTCAAACTACACAGTAATGCCCTTTTAACCCTTTATGTCCCGACGGGACTCAAAAGTCCCGCTTATATTTGGTATTATGAATCCTAAATGGCTGTAATCATGCTGAAGCTTTTAAGTACTACTCCTCGTACTTCGCTGAAAGGCCGACAGATGGTACATGCGATCGGAAATAGTTTTCTTGGAGATCCTAAGGCGCAAGGGGCCTTATACCCGCAAAATTTTCAAAAAATTTTTACTCGATGAATATGTTTTGTAATATATTTTCAACTAAAAAAACAACAAAAAAAACATAAAAAATCATTAAGGTAGTAGTCTGGTAACTTATGCCTATTTTCATGACTTCTTTGGAGGGTGGTTTTTTATAGGAAAATAAAAATGAGTTATCTTGAATATTAAGAGTGTTTTAATTTACATATTGAAAATATAAAAAAAATTTTATTTGAAAAAATTTAATAGTTTATTACTATTATTATTGTCCCTTGAAGTTGGAACTTCAAAAAAAAAAAATGCACGTGGGTGGCCCGGGTGATTTTGGCTCTTGATGTTATCTGAAATCAAATATTCTTGATTATTCTTAATCTATAGACATGTCATTTTGGTCGGAACTACTGAAGTTAAATTTCAAGGGTAAATAGCAAAATGTCGGACTTTCCAAAAACAAAAGTCCTTTTATTTTAGCAAAGAAAGGGTTGTAAAATAAAAAGTTAGGGGTGAAATAAATTCTCTTTAGTTCCGACGAGAACTATAAGTGTGTAGAACAGCCTGTTAAAATTTGAAAGCAATCGGTTCAGTAGAAGAAAAGTTAGGACCCGGGCCGACCAGAAAAACAGAGTTTTGAGAAAAACGCGTTTAAAGTTCAACAACAAACTCCGAGGCGCTCTAGGAAACTCGTTATAACTCCCGAAATATTTCGAATTTCTGTGTGAAGTTTTCACAGTATATTCTCAAGACATTGTACTTTCAAATTAGGCAAAAAAAATCGAGTTTTTGAACTCAAGTTACCAGACTACTTCCTTAATGGTTGGTCTCCGAGGCACTCTAGGAGACTCGTTCTAACTCCCGAAATATTTCGAATTTCTGTCTGAAATTTTCATAGTATATTCTCAAGACATTGTACTTTCAAATTAGGCAAAAAATTTTTTTTGATTTTCTGAACCCAAGTTACCAGACTACTACCTTAATAACTTGATTTGGGACATAAATGGTTAAAGCACAAAAATTCCCCTTTTAGTGATTTTCTGAACAATTTTTTTATTTCAGAAATCGAAGTCCCATTGCCTATCAGTTGTGCTCATGAAATTTGACAATGTTTTGTCCAGTACTTCGCACTCTAAAGGACTCTAAACACCTCACGCTATTGTATAACCACACTGAATATAATTTTCTGAGTGTGAAATATGTTCAGAAGGTATAAAACTCAATAACTATTTCACTTTTATCATTTTATTGGGCAATCATTTCCAAGAATGCACAGTATTATCGTCAAATTCTTATTATCTTCTACTGCTTTCCGAACGTGGTAATTGTTTGTTTTGTTTTGTCTTTAGTAAATATAGTTTTGAAATTTTTTGCTAAATGCCGCATACTCGATTTTGCAAGTAAGATCATCACTGTAAATGTCTAATAGTTGACCGTGTACCTATGGTGGACCGCTTGCTTTTATTGGTGAAAAATGAAGAGGTCTATTACTGGAAGGTCTGAACTTTAGAATACACATAACTGGAGTACTGAGAAGGTTAAAGATTTCTTCATTTCTTTTTTTTATAAACAAGGGTTTGCTTCATGATCTCTACAATGGTTTTAACAATAACGTATGAAGGTGCAAAAATTGATAAAAAATTTTATGGCCCAACTCATGAAAACTTTTATTGTAGTTGACTTAATGCACTTACGGTGATCCGTTATTGGTACTTTCCCTCACATTGTACTCTATTCAAGTAAAGGTCTCCAACTGAACCCGCCCAGCCATTTTACTTTTTGCACAATTTAACTGCTGTCGGAATTTTGAAGGGAAATGCGTCATATTCAATCACCTCAATTAATTCGAAAAATCCAAACGGCCGTCATTATTTCTTCTGAATAGCTAGCTCTTTTTAACGAATTCGTACGAGTTCGAAGCAGAAGTTATTTTAAAAAGAAATGAAAATCGAACATTTTAATCGCCGCTTCCCTTTACTGCCATTTATCATTCATGCTTTATTGCGCTGGTGTGTTGAATTATGCTAATCAATTCAACCCATACCAATACGGTATAGTACCCGTCAAATACATTTGTGGAGAATGAAGGCCCATAGAATTGATGACGTTATTATTAGATTTTGAAGCCGCTGACCTTTAGTGCATTAATAGCATTCAGTAACTCATTCCGTTTTAGAATACCGCACATTGTTGCTTCTGGTTTACTTATGATGACTATGTACTTACAAATATTAATTGTTTAAAACCCGCAATCGTGCGCGTTTTCATATGCATGAGCTTCATAATTTATAGATAGTTTCCTGTTTTGAATACTAGTTTAATTATCTGACGCTAACAACAATTTAGTATTCAGTAGAAAGTTTTGCAAACAAATTCTATCTTACGCAGAAATTATTCCAAAAATTACGCCAAATTTTTAAAAGAATGGCATTTGTCTTTTTAGTCATTTTATTCATTACTTACAGTCCTATAAATATAAGACAGTGTCACATGGTCTCCTCATAAAACTCAATTGCTTTTTGTATTTGGCTTAGCTCCCTGTTATTTTGAAGACGATAGCAAATAACGCATATGAATTTGCTAATTTAACTTGCTTAGATCTGGTGTCTGGTATACCGGGCATGAACTTTTGAGCAGTTGCTAATCATTTGTTGCTAATCATAATTGATTGAGTTACTTGATGTAGTTGACTCTTTACATTCTGCTTATTATTATCTGCGAAAACAATTTTCGTTTTGGGACTGGAAGAATACCTAAATATGGATTGGGAGCTAGGGTTCGGCTCGTTTTTCCAACTATGAATTCTTGTCGCCAAGGAGAGTTTTCTTATGATCTCTTATTTATCATTGCAATTGTTATTATGACTGTTATTATGTATTTTCTCTCTCTTGTCCTTGTCCTTTCTTTGTGTGAATGTGTTGTTGTACTGTGAAAGATTGCCTGCTCCACAAGCTGGTCCCAATGGCATGCGTGTACTGTGGAAGTCGGACTTACACTAAATTACGATACAGTTGAAAACATGAAGCAGCGCATCCCAAACTACCGGGTTAGCTGTCACAAGACAACAGCAACAACCTAACAATTGCGAAAAAACAGCGTGCTCAATAAAAATTGACTTCCCACTCTGCCAGACTTTTTTTTTCCTTTCCTCATAATGATCTTTGGAATTTTCCATCTTATTACTTTTTTCAAACAGAAACAGTTTTTAAAATTTTCTTTCCACGTTAAATGTGTTCATTTCCAAGAAAAAAAAATAGATAGCACTCATAGTAAATTATTCTAAAAAGTCACATGATTGATTTGCTGTCGGCTCTAATTTTGATCATGATAGTGTAGTAAAAGCACTTATATATTTAAAATGATGTACTGCAAAAATTTGATTATATATTGATAAACACAGTGATGTATTTGAAAAGACATTTTTATTGCCATTCTTATGTATTAAGAGCTAGCAGACCCGACAGACTTGGTAATGTTCAAATGTCATAAATTCAAACATTATATTTAAAAAAAATCAGTGAACCATAAATTGTTTGGATCGCTCTGTGAAAAAAATAAAAAAACATGTCTTTAAAATACTTCGAGCCACAGTAGCACATTCATTACAACTTGATTCATCGAATGGCGTGTAAATGTATTTATGCCTTCCACCTTGTCTAGTGGTCAGAGGAGTCTGACCGTGATGCGGTGGCCCCGGTTTCGAATCTCGACTCAGGTATGGATGTACTTTCACTCTGTCCTCGTCCTTTCTCGTTGAGAATGGCTGTCCGCCTTATAAACGGGTCTTACGGCATGTGTGGTGGACTTCCACTTTAATGGTGCTCGTAAAAACGGAAGCCGTGCATATTCCGCCTTAAATCGGGTAGACGTGTCTATTCGGGCTCTGGTTACACGAGATGTTTCAGAAACGACAACAACAAATGTATCTGTTGAGTTGAAAGTTTAAACTGTCTTATATAATTGCAAGAAAACTCAGATGACTTTCATAACAGGTATATTTTTATAAACAAAAAGTAACTATTCAAATTTGTTTTCTAGTATTTGTTTTTTAGTTTTTATAGTATTAATATTTACAGGAATATATTTTTTTAATTTATGCTACTGGACGAACAATATTTTAAGTTAACTCTTAAATGGCGGAAGCAAATAAATGTTATGGGTTGAAAACCCTCGAAAACTCAACAAATAATTGTCCATGTGAAAAGTACTGATTATTTTAGGTGCAATCCACAATTCGATATTGTTTGACTATGTAACTTATAAATAGTCATTGCAAATACCAAGAGTATTGGAAATTTCAAGCATCTCAATAGAAATCAAAAGGGACATATAGTTATTCATGTGAAAAGTACTGATCTTTTTAGGTGCAATTTACAATTCGATATTGTTTGACTATGTAACTTATTAATGGTCATTGCGAATATCAAGAGTAATAAAAAAACAAAAGTAAATTTGATAACGACTCAGTTTTAAGCATCTTCTAAGTAGCTATTTCATACTAGTTTTATTATTAAGTTTCAAAGATAACTGCTTAATATAATTACATCAATTTCAATGCAAACATGGTTGTCTTCTATATCTACTGGAACAGGAGCCGGAACTGAAAATAACATCAGAAAAATGTAGGCATATATGAGCCCTATTTTGATTACTTTAAGAATATTCTACATATAAAGAATTTTGTGTAATTGAAAAGACCTCTTAAAGTAATTTAAAAAAAAAATATTGTTAGTTACGTCAAATCAAATTGCATTTTAAATTTTTATTTAAAAATAAATAAATCCTTGCATATAATGTATCTTGAATTAAAATTACAAACAGCAACTGTATTAACATATCATTAATTTTGCAAAGAAGAACAAATTTTTATTCCATAAGGAAGGAAAAATAAAACAAAACAAAAAAGGCTGAGGCTATGGGTTATATTTTATCACCTTTGAAGAGACCTCTTTTTAAATAAGGAAAAATAATTGATGATTCGTAAAGTGTCGTTTTTTTTTTAAATCGAAAAATCTCTTTAAAAATAATAAGCTTGTATGTTCATTTATGATAAGCAAATAAATTTCATAATCAGAGAAGAGTAGGTTCATTATTACATCTTTTGTAAGCACTGTTGATTTGAAATAAGAAGAATGTCTGAAAATAAATCTAAATTAATATATGCATGAATCTTTTAAAATAATTATCTTTCAAAACATATTTATTAAAATTTCAATTTAAATACAATTTTTAGTTGAAATATTTTAAACTAGGGTGAGTTCTGGTAAGTGCGTCCACGGGGTAAGTGCGTCCACTGGGAATTATATGAACACTGTTCTGAAATGGCTTCTGCAACACATCGACTATGTTAGATAATTGTCTAATGATAATTTCAATAGGTAGAATTCAGGCCTGGATTCAATAGACGAAACACAAGCAGAGACAACTTAAATGTCTTCAAAAAAACTCTAAAGTAAAGATTGAGAAGGTTTTGTTTCAGTTTCTCTTGTAGTCATACAAAGCAATTGAAGTCAAGCAATGCAAGTTGTTTCTTTTGAGTAATAGCTACTAATAACATACATGGGGTATTTTAATCAAATACTCTAAATAAAATTTGTTTATATGACGGTACGCACTTTCCCTTTCTTTAAAGTAAGGTGGGGGTAAGTGCGTACCATTATGATGGGGTAAGTGCGTACCACTATCATGAGGCATATGCGTACAATTATGCGGAGCAAGTGCGTACTATTATGATGAGGCAAGTGTGTACCATTACGTGGAAAATCCGACTCTCGTAATTCACCTTTAATTTTGCTTATAACTCTTTATTAAGCCGATTATAAATCCGACGTCATTTCCTTCAAGTATTTATATTTACATTGAATGCGGCATAAGATTTCAATTTTATTCATTAACTCTAAAATATATTGGCTTTTAGATATCAGTTAATAAATTTTTTGTTGAAAATAGCGATCATAAGCTATACTTAATTTAAACCAGAATGAGAAATGAAGCAATGAAATTAAGTGAAACACTAAATAAGGAACCAACTGATTCAAAAAGCGAAGGTAGAGTAATGAATAAATTATATTTAAGAAAATTAAGAACACCTTGTGAAAAACTATTTCAATGTACAAGAAAAAAAAGGTACAAGTCCATCATGATCAATTATTTTCTTTTTTTTTCCTCTTTATTTTGTGTTTTTTCTTACTGCTGCTGATTCTAATAAGAAAAATATTTTAAAACCGTATTTTTTCGAAAAAAAAAACGAATTGTTCACTCAGGTTACCTAACGATCTACCATATAAATAGAATTAAAGAAAATCACAGGGGTACGCACTTACAACAACGTTATTGGACGCACATGTCTCATCTTATATTTAAGAAGGGGTAAGTGCGAACCCTGGCTTAAACACAGACTGATTAATGTATTAAACTAAAATGAACTATGTAGACTATAAGTGATTATTACTAAATAAAAACAACTTACATTTGCTCACTTGGTCTTACTAAAAGGACAGAGAAAGAATCACATACACAACACTCTCAATCTTCAAATCACAGTTGTTCGCAAGACACGTGAGATATCACTGATTGCGATTCATCTATGCAAGCAAGTGCTAATCTCTAGTATTAGGAATTATCCCAAGGCAATTACCTAACATATTTAATGTGTGCCAGAAATTTTTTCCTGTTCATATTCACATAACTTAAGGTGGACGCACTTACCCCGCTAGGTGGGGAAAGTGCGTACCTTAGAATAGGTGTCATAAACCAGATCACAAAACCTACGCTTATGGTTTATTTAACATATTATAAGCTTGAAAATCTTAGTAAAGGATCTGGAAAGAAAACTAAAAAAAATTTTTGAGTGTACAGGATTTTTCAACAGAGCAGCATCCTTGAGAACATGAACTTTGAAAAAAAGGGTACGCACTTACCAGAACTCACCCTATGTCATTTAGATATTTATACGTACTCTTTACATTTTTCATTTTCTCCTTTGATTGAAATATAAACGCTAGAAAGAAAGTTGGTTAACAAACTTGAAAATTATTCGCAAAAAAAAATAATAATAATAATAATAATAAATAAATAAATAAGGAAATTTATATGTGTTTCACAGTTAAAAATGTGACTTGTAGTCAACTTCTTTAATTTAACTTTAGTGAAACTTATTCCAATGCAAAGAAATGAAAACTTCTGTAACTGTATCGTAAAATCACGATCATTATAAAATGTCATATTTACTTTGAAGAGGCGAGATTAGCATTAATACCGGAAGGTTTCTAAATTCATATCGTGATAAGAAATTAACAAACAAAATAAGCATTTGCCGAAACTTAGTAACAGGTTTTCAGAATATGTTCTATAGTTTCGTTCCTCCATACTTAAGAATAGATTGCTTCTTAGCCCAAAATGCGAGTGGGTGTATACAACTTACGTAACTATCTGCCTCACTATTTCAAAGTTATTTTACATTTTGACTCGCAACTCAGGGCCTTAATTAGTTCCTTATTCAAAATTACGATCTAATTTTTAAATCTTGCTTACTTCTAGTTTGGAGTCTTATCATTTGATGTTACATTTGCTCACATTTCGAAATCAGTATATAGTCTTATTTTTTTAAGGGTACGGGATCATAACCAATTCAGAAGTAAATATTTTAAGCACCTATCTTTATGAAATGTAAAATCCCAAATTCTGAGCATTTTTATTTTTTTCAGGAATCAATTATTTCCTTTTTTGTCTTCAAATTCACACTTTCTTGAATTATTAAGTTTCCAGATTTACTTTAATAAAATTAATGATAATTTAAACATACAGGTCACTTAAATGCTCAGCAACGATCGTTTAAATATATTAACTTCCTCCTTTAACACAACCATATAGGATTTAAATTCGAAATAGCAATTAAACAATTCTTTTTTTTTTTCGTATTTTTGTCCATAAAATGAATGATTTGACGTTTTTTTTATGTGTCAATGAAAAATTATAAATTTCACGCGGTATTTTGTTTTTAAATTCAAAATAAAATGCTAAGCATTCATAAGTGGTGAAAAACCTCTCCAACTGTTAACAGAAATGCTTAGTTCGTGTTTAAAAAGTGAATCAAAGTTATTTTGATATCTGTTGATATTTTCATTTTCAAGCATTTAAAACATCGTTTAAAAATTAGCTAGTAACAACATTAGTCAAGAATTTTTTATGACATTAAGTTTTATCTACTTTGTATTTATTTGCAGCGTTCAGTTATTTATTATTTACTCATCAGATTGTCCCCTTTATTTAATTGCTTACCTTTTTCTAAGCATTAAATTCGGCATTAAGGTGCAACCAAAAATATATCCATCTGAAAGTATCATCTATTCTAATGCCCTTTAGTTAGATAGTCTTAGCCAAGGTAGTTTCAAAACATACATAATTTTCAATGTACATAAATGTCAAGAGAACTTTGTTGGTTTAGTTTATCAAACTTTTATTATTTACAGTAACCCAAGGTTACATCTCGCCTCGTTATACCGCTATTTTAGATAAATCGCGCAAAAAAAAAAAAAAAAAAAAAAAAAAAAAAAACTGCTTTAGATTTAACATCACAGAAAAAGAAAGTGGTAACTTTCTGTTCATATTCTATTAAATAACAAAAGATGTTTTTTTTTCTTAAAAAAATTACTCGAATTTCCTTTTATTTCCACACGGAAATTCGTCTTTACATGATAATGATTTAAACTTTTAGCAAGTAGGGGAATGTGGGGCAAAGAGAAATAGTTAAGATAGCGGACCTATTTCAAAATGAACGCATCGAAAATTTGTTCTGAAAATTACTGTACCTAAAGATTGAATAATGTATTTTGTATGACAACTTGCGTTGAAATATTATTTTTCTATTTTGGCAGTTATTTTGTACCGTCAAAGAAAGGTAGAAATTTTCCACCTTAAAAAACCATGGGGCAAAGTGAAAAATGCAATATTTTTACTGTGAAATTTTTTCTATTTTAATTAACAGTAATTTTCATCAAATGCACGTGCAAACAAACGAATAAATGACGTATGAATTAAAAAATAAACACGAATACATAAATCAACAAAGAAATGAATTCATTAATTTATGAGAAAGAGAAATGAGTGAATCAAATGGAGAACAAATAAGAAAATCAGTGAACGAATGAAAAAATAAGTGAATTAATAGGTAAAAGAATGTAAATTAATTAACAAATAAGGAAATATGTACGCGATTAAAAAAATTAATGCATAAGTCAACTATTTCACTTTGGCCCATCCACTTTGCCCCGCGTGCACTTGAAAAATTACATTGCACATTTAAAATCGAAATTCGCTTAATATAAATGAAATAAGTATTGTACTGGATACCAGTAGATCTCAATTAATACTTAAAATGAAAAGACAAAAATTTTATAATTGAATCATGACAAAAAATATTTTTGAAAAAACACGAATATTGCAAGAAGTGTAACAAATTTTGAAAAGGACTTGTATAAATTTTTTCGTTGATCTTTAGAGCTATCTATTTGTTGACAGGAATAGACTGTATGTCTAGGGACTTTGTTAAAATATTGTTTGATAGGTGGCGTTGCAAACTATGAAAATATTTTACCATTTCACTTTGCCCCACATTCCCCTACACATGTCATTAATTTTTATATTACTCGAATAGTTACTTTTTAAAACCTCGGTTATATTGCGCTATCGAATCTGTCGCGCTTTTTTGCTGTCTCTGGATGAGCGCGATATAATGAAGGATTACTATATTAAGATTTTTTACAGAGCCCTGACTTATTTCTTAATAGTACAACAGTAAAAAGGCTAATCGAAAAAAAAATGCCACTAAATAAAAAAAATCCACTGTTTCAAACGAAATGAAACCCCTCTGAATTTTCTTACAAAACTCTCCTAGTAAAATCTTTTCGAAAGTTTTCTCGGGTTAGAAAATACTTTCTACGATGCTCATTCTTTAGACTGAAATCTACCAGAATACGAACGGCATTAGGTAACAATGCAGTTCAGAAGAGTTCTTTTGAAAGAGCTCTCTCCACCCCCACGCTTTTTTCTTCTTTTTTTTTTTTTCAACTAGAAAAGAGATACTTTTTCATCTGACGCAACGTGTTTTTTTGTTGGAAAGCGAGGAAACATTGTAATTACTCGTTTTAGAAAGGAAATATCTTTCGCTTTTCGGTGTACAAAAAATCTGAGACTAAAAGTAACAAAGTTAACGTTTCGTTGCAGGAGATTTAATTTACTGATAAATACTTTATTAAAAGCCAATTGGCAGCATGTTTTTGCTAGGGTTGTCTATAAATGATGTAACTTTTTTTTAACATATTTAACCACTCCCCCTTCTTACCAGTCTCTCCCCTTCCCACGTCACATGTGATGACTGTCACATAACATGTTGTTATTATGTGGTTTTGATTCAATCAAAATGTCTGCTCTTTGTTACCCCCTTCCTTATCCTTGTCATAAAAAACATGCAATTTCACGACACCCCACCCGCCTCTCCTTTCAAAGTGTGATGTCATTTACAGAACAGCTTTCATGAAAATATTTTGACTCTGTAAATAATGGTTTTTCTCTCAGCATAATTCAAATATTGAAAATTGTATGAAAGTGTCATTTGACTGTAATTATTCAATTCTCGAAATTACAATGAAAACAAACTCACTTTTTTAAAAAGAATTCCACTTTCCCTTTCTCTAAAAAAACCCCAACACATTTCGGTAGGACAATATTGAAAAACTCAAGATACCTAAAACGAAACCTCTTTTCTACAAAACAAAAGGCCTATGAGTAAAAAGAAAGCCGCGGTAAAAAGCTTTTTTTCTTTGCGGCAGAAATCTTTTGCGGAATGTTTTTTATCACTATGCCTAAATCTTTTGGATAAAAAAAAAACTCTTGAAATTACTTAACACATGTCAGCATTTTACTGCTTTGTACCTTTTATTTTAATATTGAAGTTTAATAAAAATATTACAATAAAATACCTCTCAATTCTTATGCAGTGACATTTTTATTGCAGGCCTACAATTTCTTACAGTCCGTTTTTACCAGAAATGTATCCTAATTCAACTGCATGTTTTCAGTGCACTTGTTTGTGGGTATAGTTGTAATACTACATTAATTACCAATAACTACATTTTCATTTTGGTATGAAACGCTTTTCCCCATTTCAATCTCCAATATATTTTGAATATGCAAAATAAGTCATTTTCCTCAAATAATGATTGAACTCTAAATTTTAAATTTTTAAACCATCATTACAATTTTTTCGGGCTGCTTATGAACCGTAGTTCCGTAGATCACCCATAACTGAACTAGCTCGGAGTCCAAAGCCCTGAAGTAAAGAAATTTTAAAATAATACATACTTTATTAGGTTTATTTTAACCAAAGTCGTGATTTGATTAACTGAATTTATCTTAAAAAAAACTATGTTTATCGCTTCGATAAACATAGTTCCCCAGGTAGCACAAATAACCTTTCAACGTTTTATTAACGTTTTTAAAAAGCTGTTACAACGTTAATAACCATTTTACAACCTTTAAAAAACGAAGTGTGCTACTTGGGTTCGATAACTAATAGTTCGATAACTATTTTTGCTTTAGCACAAAATAATTTTTCTAAGCACTTCCTAGAAAGTAATAACTTATTTCTAATTTTAAACCACTAGACGATCTGCTAATAAAGCTCAAATACGTCATAATTATGCATGTACCCTCATAAAAATATTTACTCGTTATTTCAGTCTTTCAAAGTCTCAGCAAGTAAATTTTCCGCCAAATAATCTTAATCGGCTTTAAATCAAACCCCTAATAAAATGGAACTACTTGGAGAAATATTACGCGAAATAAAATCAGTCTCATAGTTGGTAAACAGCTCTCATAAAGGAGATGAACCATTGGAAAATATTTATGCTCGCCTGTAATCGGTTGCCGTAAAATTACAGTAGGCCAAGGTCAGCATGAGATACGAACCAAAACAACATTTTTCGCATTCTTGGTATTTGTTATTCCTAAAATATATCCAATGGAAATTCAAATTTTATGCTCTAGTCCACAATAGGACGATTTCGTTTTTTTTTTTTTTTCTGTCTGAACTGCACAGCAGTGAATAAATTCGATTGCTTCTTTCAAACTTTAGCACATAAAAGAACGTATTTACCTTCGTTGAGCACTCACATATATATAATTAATGAACGAAATTCAAATTATGGTTTTGCTATTCAAAGAGGAATGTTTATTACTCAAGTTGTTTTCCTCGTGTGTTAAGTTCTAATTAATTTAAGGAAAAATTTCAAGCCTTTGATCATCAACTTTGAGCTCCAATATTAAATTCGTAATTAAATCCAATTTATATGGTAGTTTTCAAATTGCAGTATTAAATTGATAGTTAACCACAAAGAAGACTGTTTACGTGTTTATGTGCACAGTCTCTAATGTTTTTCGTGTTTTATAGCACGAGCTTGTTTATAATAATCTAATAGTTTACTCTTTTATAAATGACTTTTCGTTTTCGAATTCTCATTCTTTTTAAGCATGCTTCAAACTATTTTCTTAATTTCTTTATTCTTCAAAACCTACTTGTTTTAAAACATGTAATATTTTATCTTCTATGCTAGTAAAATCTGTTTGCATCCGTCTGTTTTATATATAACTGTAACCCTATCTCCGCCATACGGTCAATGTTTCCCATGCCGATACCAGTACCATCGGACACAGGATATTTAAAAAAAAAATCATTCTGTATTTTATCCCCCCTCTAAAGTTTGACAAGCTGGAGGTGAAAAAAGTTGATTGTACAATGAAAACCATCAATTGATACCGAATTGGCTCCCAAATCTAGCAATATAAAATGGATTCAGTGGTCAAGCTTGGCGAAAAATCGCCACTTTTACCACCAAATTAAGTTCAATATCACTATAGCACAGCGTCTGAGGTACACAGTCGAAGGCGGTGTACACGAGTCTACAGAAAGCAAGTTGACGGAGGTGAACAGCAGCCGGAGACGAACGGGGTTGGCGACAAAGTGAGCCCCTAGTCCAGTTGATGATTAATATATTGCAACAGTTCAGATAATACGCAAATATTTTATTTCATTGTTATTTATTTTTTCCCTTCATTCACTTTAAACCATTTTCTACTAAAAATCAATCCCAAATTTAGAAGCAAAAACAGCACCAGAAATTGAAGATGGTGTTTCGGAGTTACAAAGAAATATTTCATTAGTGTGAGAGACATGTGGTTACAGAGGAACAGGCATCTGAAAAAATCAACGAGTCATACTTAAATATACGGTCATTGATGGTCGGACTATTGCTGTTCAGTTTCGGCCCTGTACTACGGCCTGTATGATTGCTTTAGTAGACCGTCTCTCATACGTAAGCACGTTAGCTGAATGTTCATTATTATTATTACGTATTTTGTTGTCGGCTTTCTTCCTTATTGGTCAGAGACGTCTGACCATGATGCGCTGGTCCCGGGTTCAAATCCCGGCTTGGGCATGAACTTCCTATCTCTCTCTCCTGTCATTGTCCTTTCTGTGTGTGAAAGTGTGTTATGAATGAATACCTACTCTATAAACGGGTCTTTATGGCATGTGTGTTGAGCTAAAACGGTCTTCCACCTTAACGGTGCTCGTAAAAACGGAAGACGCGTACCTATCCTTCCTTAAGTCAAGTAAATTTTATCTACTCGGGGTCGGATACCGGAGTGGTATTAGAAACAGCACAACAAAATCAACATATTTTATTGATACAGGTTTTTACCGTGTCCCGCTGTCGTAAATACTGCACGGTACAGATAGCGCGAGTCAGAATGGAATTTGCGTTACAAGAAAAAAGAAATAACATCCAAGGCACCGTTGGAGATCAAACCCAGTTTCCAACACCCCTTTAGAAGAGGGCTTTCTACCGTTTGGCAATGAAAAACCATTTGAATGGGTTAACATTTTTTTTTTTTTTTTTGACAAAAGAGATTTTGGGTCCCCGAAATGAATGTACGTAATTTTCATTGGAGGGGGCCACGGTGGCATAGTGATAGAGCATACTCCTCTTAAGCAAGTGGTTGCGGGTTTGAGTCCCACCCTGCCCATGGTTGTTATTTCAACCTCTCTGCGCCGTAAATCTGTCCTTTGTTTGTCAGGTGGCAAGACGCATAGTACACAGTCCTCATGTATGTCGAAGCTCATGGCTTCTGTATTAAAAATTAATTTTCATTGGCTTTTAAGTTGTATAATATTTTAGGCTTTTAAGTTGTTTTGATTTTTCTGTTTCAGAAAAAGTTAATTTTTTACTTTGTATTTAAGAGTCCTTACGGTGTTTTTTTTTTTTTTTTTAAATTCAAGCACTTATCTCTCTTTATTCTTCATTCTGATTCGAAGAAATAAATTATAAACCGCAGCCTTCCCGCCAGTTAACAAGATTTCATGAAAAATATAAAGTTTTACCTTCTAGAAAATGAAGAAAGAAATATATTTCATTTATTGATGCTGAAATACTGCATTAATGAATCCTTCGTTCATCATTGAAAGTCTTGAATTCAATGCGCCATTCATTAACTATTTCATTAAGGCTTTTTTCTTTCTTCGCATGCTTAAAATACTGTTAGTGTAAAAAAATGTTTCCCACTTTTTGCGGGGGGGGGGGCACCCTTTATCATAAGAAGTTTCTTTGAAAGAAAATAGTTTCTATTTTTAACGTATAGTTATTTGAATAAAAAATGTATTATGGAATTTTTGAATAAAAGTTGTATTTAAGCTTATGACGTAAACTACTTGAACGCCGAATTAAACTTTGAATTAAAAGATATGTATGGTTGTATACGAGTATTAATGCTGGTAAAGAAGCTGTTCTATTAAATTGGAA
The DNA here is from genome assembly GCA_038373865.1 of Uloborus plumipes. NCBI lineage: Eukaryota > Metazoa > Arthropoda > Arachnida > Araneae > Uloboridae > Uloborus > Uloborus plumipes. Next base: position 209,516 of record JAXGGA010000108.1, read on the forward strand.
TAAAAAATATCACATAACATTTAGTCACTTAAAACATTATTTAATTGAAAAAGTAAAATGTGTGCTATTCGGGAAAAAGACAAATGTGTAGTATTCAGAGAGTAATTTGAACTTTCCAAAGCCCAGAAATGTGTGGCAAAGTGAAATAGTTGCAATAATTGACTTTTTTCAGAAGGAACAAAACGGGAATTGGTTCTGAAAACTACAGTACCAAAAGAAAGAATATGCATTTTGTATTTTTACTTGCTCTGAAATATTATTTTTCAGTTTAGCAGCAACTTTCTACTTTAAAAAACATGGAAAATTCTCACTTCAAAAATATATGGAGCAAAGTGAAAAAAAAATTCCTAAAGAAATATTTTCTATTTTATAGATATTTTTTACACAAAAGGAATAGGGAAATTAATGAATGAATAAATATATAATGAAACAACAACTTAATAAATGATGAAAACATTTTGCATTAAAACTAAAAAAATAATGAATGAAGGTGAATAAATATGAAAATAAGTGAATAAATTAGTGAATTGATAAATGAAATAAAGTAAATGAGTTAATTAATAAATGATTACGCAAGTGTATAATAAGTCAACGAAACGAACTACTGTTTATGTTTTTAAAAATATTGTCATCTTTTGTATTTTTATCAAATTGGAAGAGAGTATTTTCTCAAATTATCTAACTGTCTGCAGTTACTTTTATAAATAAATATATCCGAATATTAATAGACACTTAAAAACCAGAAAAATCATAAATTGTTTTAAAAGCGTACGATTGGTTCGAAACATTCCTTTTTTAATTAAAGTTATGAAATAAGTCTTGCACATGAGATAAGTTAGTGATTATTTTAATAATTCAAATGATCACTTCATACCTTATGAAAAAAAAAAAAACACATGGAACAATGTGTCTAAAGTATTGTTTACAACATATAATTAAAAAGCTGCGTTATGAGAGCTTGAAAAAATGTTTTGCTGTCTAAATGTGAAAGGTAAAATTTTAATTATCTGCGGACGTTTAGAATTAGTGGTGTGACAAAGCGGAACGAAATCCTTAATTAAAGTTTTTCTTCTTTCCGAAAGTACTAGAACGCCTGTTTTAAGAAGAAGTAATCAGGTAAAATCTCTTGCTTTTTGCATTGGAGATTTTGGAACAATGGCTCTTGCCATTTTGTAATGTAAGTTAAGAGAAAAAAGCACGTTTTGCTACAGCCATTAAGATGAGATTCTGATATTACTTCAACATGAAAGTATTGATTTAACCCTTTAACAGGCACAATCCGTTTTTCTCCAAAGTTCACATTTTGCATTATAATTAGAAAAATGAAGCTCATTTATGACCAAAAAATGTATTTTTTTAAATTTTGTTGTTGCTTCTTCTGTTTTTAAGAGAGTGAGTAAAAGTAACCACCGTCCATTACAAGCAATGACATTTCGCTGATTTATTCAATAGAATAAATGTAAAATACAAATAATTTCACAAGTAAATGTGTAATCCTTGTAAAACTATTTGTCATTAGTTATTTCAAATTACACATTTTTTAAGTTACGCATTAAATAAGTGATCGAAAAACTAAATACAATGTAAATCACCAAAATACTTTTAGTTTGTCTGATGGAACAACATGAAACGTGGAGCAGCTCACAATGGAACATTATATGCTTTACATAAAACTTTAGTGCATTTCTAGTGCGTTTTAAGTTCTAGCGTGATGGTAAGATATTTTACCACAGCGTTAAAAAGGGTTAAAAAGTTTCAAATGAGACATTACTATAATCGGTTATTTTTAAATAGCCGTATCAAGTTTAGAAATTTTGCGTCGTCTCCATGGAAACCATACGAAAGAAAACAGCTCCACTCTTTTTTTTTTTTAATGCACTGCTGTTGAGGCATTTCATTTATTTTATCTTTACAGAATTAGGCTTATGCTTTTACTTATATCCTCATGTCTCAGTTAAGGCCCCTATATATACGAGCCGGCGCATCAAGATTAAGTTTCACCACTTTGGATCCAGCACGTGTTTGTGTGTTTGAGTGGTTGTCTTTTCTGGCCAGTAATCGCGTTTTGGTAATTTTTCACTGTGAGCAATTATTAGCGGCACGTGGATTTGGCAAAGCTTAGTAATGTGCCAAAACTTTTTTCCGGTAACCCTACTCCACAACAATGAAAATTGAAAGTAAAAGTTAAGGAATTGGATCCAAAGTGGTGAAACTTAATCTTGATGCGTCGGCCTGTCTATATAGCGGCTCTAGTCTCAGTTATTTCTCAACGTTTTCTAACAAATCTAATCAAGCATTAATGCAGCAAAACTTTCTAAGAAAATGTTGTGCTTTGTTAACGTTGATTTTTCAGTAGAATAATAGTTTAAGCACAAAGTAATTTTAACCGTTTGCATTCAACCATTGCTGCAAAAGATAAGTGGGGAAAAAGTCCATAGCGCCGTACCTATGGCAACCATCAGAGAAAAAGTGCGGAGAGTGGAAAATTAGTTTTAGGTTTAGTTCGGGTAAGTAGGCCACTGGGGTAAGTGGGCCACTCCCCTCAAAACTGAAATGCGCATATGGTTTTTATACATTTTTGTACTGATCATGTCAAATCTCATCACAGTGATTGCTTTTGCATAAATCTTGATTTTTCAAAACGTCATAACTCGGTCAATTTTTGTGGTAGAAGAGTAATTTTTTTTTAGTTTTAAACGTTACAGTGTCAAGAATGTTTTACTAAGTATGATTGATAGGACTGGGGGGCTGTATAAAAATTTAAATTTCGTAACTCTTTCAAAATTTGATTTTTTGAAAAACATTGAATAGACCCAAAATTCCTTTCGTAATTTGGAGATTTTTTCCTAAATAAACTATAGGCTCATCTCTAACGGTTTAGAAATTAGCTATTGGTCCACGATTGGAGTGGACACCCTGTATATATTTTATTTTACCAAAATTGATCTAAAATCGACTCTATTATGTTTATTCAATGCTAACTTATATGCAAAAGCAAAACATATTCCTAACGACTTTTAATTAATTTCACAGACACAATTGTTTTGTATTCCGCTTTATAATTTTATGTCATACACGTTTAAATGTAAGAACATATCTCGTTAATGGATACATTTACAAACAAATATTTCCTACTAAAATGTTACATAGTGTATCCTGTAGGAGCCGCAAACCCCCTTTTTAGATATGCTCACTTTAAATATAAAAAATGGGGGATGGCCCACTTACCCCTTCCTATGGGGTAAGTGGGTCCCCCACGTCATTTTTTACAGAATACGGTGGTTAAAAATATTTAAAGCATTTTTTTAGGAAATGATGCTGAACTTGTGTTTATTAATAATGTCCAAGACAAAATAAGTCAACAAGTTTAAGCTGTTTTGCTTTAAAACTGCTGTATAAAGTTCTTAAAACGAACTATTCTAAAAAGGGGGCCCACTTACCCTAACCAACCCTACTTTGAGCAAAGCCTCCTAAATACTAAATGCCTACAACTTTCTGGTTTTTAGCACAGAGCAAAATTTCATTCTTGGTTCATGATACACTGCCATCTACCAGAATTCTTCGATAAAGAGAAATTAACGATTGGTTCATTTCTAAATTTAAATTTAAAAACTAACCAATCAAAAAATTTAATTCGAATATTGTTTGGATCCATCGCCAATAGCTGCAAAATGCCCTTGGTTCACGATACACTGCCACCAGCCGGAGTTCTTCGAAAAATAAACGATTGGTTCATTTCTGAATTTAAATTTAAAAATTATCCAATCAAAAAATAACTACGGCATTATCGGATTGCCGCAAGGTGGCGTTTAAAGAGGAACCCATCTCGACGATAGCGAAGCAAATGTTCTAGGCATTTAGTATTTAGGAGGCGTTGCTTTGAGACGCCAACTCTCGTTACACAGGGTATAATACTAAATGATACTGAATTAATACTAGCATGACTGTGCTACGCTGTACAAAAAAAAATGTGTAAGCTTTCTTCATAAACACGGTGGCAGCAGTGCTGCTTCCACTGCTATGAAGTAACTTAACCGATATATCTGGTGTAAGATCACACCTTGGTAATGTAACGATAGCGTAACGTTTCACAAATTTATGTGTAAGGTTACACCTGAATTCTCTGTCAAAACCATGAAAAAAGAGCATTCATCAGACTGGAAGAAAACTGTCAATATTTGTTTATTTAACATTTGTCAGGTTCATGCTTTTCCACTACCAATTAATTTTACACTAATTCGTAACTTATTAAAAAAACACGCAATAAAATCGAACACCGAACCGCGAACTTAGCGCGTACGCAGCAAAGCAAGCGCGTCTGACTACTGCGCCGGTTAAGGCACATCTTGGTTGCGTTCAGAATAATTCAAGAGCTCCGCGCCGATGTTTTTCTTTACGTATGAGCTTTGAATAATGCTCCAGTAATTTCAACGCTTGGTGGAACTTTACACCGGCATCGGGAAACTTTCCTCCAACAATTAGAGTTGTCTTAAAATTGGGAAAGTTTACTTCAAAATTTGTGTAACGTTACGTCCACTAACAATAGTAACCGAACATGTCTTTTTTACAGTGTAAGATTAAAGTGCAAATTTTCGCAAAAATCAGCACACTTAGCTAGTAATTTTTTAACTGAGCCGTAAGGCATCGGATTCGTAACCGAAGGGTCCTGAGTTTGATCTCACCCGCGAAGATCAACTAGTTCGCTGATGGTGATTGAGGCAGGTTAAATATGTTCGTGGTCACACAGCCCTCCAAGGACCCATTCCAAATTAATACCTCTAGGGGTGCTAGGGGGGGATCTTAAGCAAGTGTAAAAAATATAAATAAGAAAATAAAGAAAGAAGCAAAAGAAAAATAGTGGGTTCACCCCCTTCATAAAATTTTGATGGAGCCCATGACAGCCATTTCAAAAGAAAAAGCTTTACTTCTAAACGACTGTTAGCCGAAATCATTTCGGGTTTGCTTATTGTTTTCACTTGAATTTATTTACTTGTTCCTTCTCGCATTGTTCCTCAAATATTTTAGACACTATTTTTTGATGAAAGTTTTGGGTCCCTTAAAGGCCATGAGTAAAACTTTTATGCCAAAGATCATTTTCTACAAATATATCTGTGCAACACAGCTGATGAAAATTCCTCACACAAGCGAGATTTTTTTTTTTTTTTTTTTTTGTTTATTAATATATCTTTCGGCACCAATATTTACTTTGAGATGTTACCGTCGCTTCAGCCGCAAGAGAGACATTTAGCTTGAAATGGATTTCGCTCACGAATCGCCGTTTAAGCAGATGAGGATCGAATTTTATCTAAGAATAAGAATGAAGGAGAAAGTAGGGTAATGGCTCATACTTAAGGAAAATGCCAACGTTTTTGCTCAAATATACACAGAGGTAAAAATTTATTTCGAGGAAAACAGTTCAAATGAAGAAAGATTTTAAATTGCATTGAAGGATTTTAAGAGGTGACATTACCTCAAAAATGACCAAAGGACCAAAAAAATTCATTGCTTATTTAAAAATTAAAAGTTATTTTAAGGCTACAGTACACTTTGAAATTGACAAAAATCCTTCAAAATGTTGATTTTTTCTTTTTGAACTATTTTTATGCCTTGAAAAGAGCTTTATCCAGGGCAAAAGGAATTGTTTTGATTCGACCTTTATTTCCTGAGATATTGCGTATTTTAGCGTTTCACCTACACAGCCAGAAATTGCTCTTTGAAACATAAAAATGAGTTTTTCTCAGAACGAAGAATTTGCTGCGAAGTGAAACTTCGAAATGCTCCCTAGATTTAAAAAATGTACATATGAAGATAAAACTTTTTTTCTGTGTACCCTAATGCTTTATCTATCAATTGTTGGAAACAGATTTTTGAAAACAGGAGGCAAAGTTATGTTGTAGCAGGTATAAACTTGAAATAAGCCCGTTTCGACATTTTTTTTTTTTTTTTTGAAAATATGATGGGAACATTCATTTTTGTTTTTATTTTTAATTTGAACATTAAATATGAAACATTTTGGCGATCAATTTGTTAAGCATTAAATATAGGTGTGGAAAAAATATTTTAAAGATATTTGCTCAATATTTTTCTGCATGGAGCGTTTTTAGTTTTATTAATTTTTACTAATAAATTTTTCTAAACATGCTGAATTTCTCCAAATATGTTAAAATATTTATTTTTTTATATTTATTTACATAATAGCTAAATAAGAACATTTTAGGAAAGTAACATGAATGTAACTACGTTTTTAAAAAAAATCCGTGAAAAGTGTGCCTTAAACACTCGGAAAAAAATCTAATCGCTCTAGCTCTATTATTTAAAAGTTATGAGTGGCTTTAAGGCTTTTAAGGTATGCGCTCTAATGGGAAAGCAAACCTTTTACGGACTTGATGATCCATACTTTTGATGATCTTTTTCTTTTGTTTTTCTTTTTTTTATGTGCGCGCGCGATGCGTGCGTGCGTGCGTGCGTGCGTGTGTGTGTGTGTGTGTGTGTGTGTGTGTGTGTGTGTGTGTGTGTGTGTGTGTGTGTGTGTGTGTGTGTGTGTGTGTGTGTGTGTGTGTGTGTGTGTGTGTGTGTGTGTGTGTGTTTGTGTGTGTGTGTGTGTGTGTTTTCCTGTTACAGGAACTGTTAAGGATTTTTTCTATTAAAGATATATTAAAATAAAATTTGCTAAGAAATGCTTATGATTTTTCGCATAACCAGTCACAGAATATATTCTAACCTTTATATAAACAAATGAATGTACAGATTTTTAGTGGTAGTTAATGTGATCATATAGCCAACACCATTTTTGAAATATGTGCAAAAACAAAAAAGTCTTAATCTTTAAAAATAAATTATTTGTTGTTAAATAAGTGTTGTATGACATGAAGGTAATGTGACTCCTTAAATTTGATTATTTCATTTTTCCATTGAGTTACTTTTTTAAAGTTACTTTAAATGTACGAATAATATATGAATCTGTTTTGTTGAGTAATAGCATCACACTTCAGAGGGAAATATGTGTAGGACTTACACCAATTTGCGTATTACAATATACGCAAGTTTAGTATTGAATGCTTTAAACCAATTTGAATATATATTTTGCTTTTATTATGAGTGGTATTAGAAAGTCGTTTACGAAATAATGTTACGAAGAGTTCCATGCTATTTATTTCGATGCATTTATGCCATTAGTGAATATTTAGTTACTGCCTTTTTATTTCTCTAGTCTATTTATAATGAATAATATTTACGAATGATTGAATAAAATATAATTTAAATATATCTTGAATTGTGAATTCAGTCTGTAACATTTTGGAACTGCTATAGATTCATAATACTTTCCGTTTAAATTAAAATAAACTTTTGCGAAAAAATCGTGAATTTTTTTTCACTGTAGGGAATGTGTGACAACTTATAACAAAAGTTCAGCTTCAATGTGAGTACGTCTGTTCTAGCTCTGTTATTGACTATTCCAGTCTGATGAATCCATTACAAGCCCAAAACTGCAGTCTCTGAATGCCATAACCGGGCTGTCGGTATTTTGTATAGAGTAATTTGTATCTTTTATTTTGAAAACGTTATATATGTATATATATGATGAATTCTATGGAAGGATTTACTTTAAAGAATGTATAGTCTGCTGGTTAAAATGAGTTAAATAGAAAGTGCAGAGTTAATGCACATAAACGATGAAAAAACGTGTAACTTTTATGTCTTTATGGCTCTTTAGAACTTGTTATTCTACTAATACTTCAAGTAATTGGATCAACAGTCTTTGTTATTGGGATATAAAAGGATATCCATCTCACAAAGCAAAATACAATTATAGTTAGCATCTATGCTTTTAGTATCTATGTTTTTAGCTATATTTTCCTATTGAGCATTTTTTTACAATGCTATCAGAATGTTAAAAATATGTCTTCGAAAGTAAGCCATTAATTTTCAATATTTCTGCTAATTTTAAGGCTGACACGCATATGTAACGTTAAACTGGTATCCCTGCTAGGTAAAAATTACTTCTTCTTCCAAGTTTGTACGAAAAACACTGAAAACTTCTGTCAGGTAACATAATCATAGGCTTCTTTATTACACACAGTTAAAAAGAGAGGTGCCTGAAGGGTGAAATATTTCAACCTAGGGTGAAAAGATGTGCCTTTGGGTGCAATGGGGGCTAGAAAGTACGTTAACGATGCCTTTGCACTACGAAAAATGAACTGTTGTTTTTACAGTATAATACTGGCAGCCGAGAAATAAATTGTAAAACTAGCAATTTTACAGTTTCTTACTGTAAACTTAGAAATTTTTGTTTATCGCCGTAAAATTTAGCAATATTATACTGTAAAAACAACAGTATAATACTGGCAGCCGAGGTTCCAGTTTAAAACTGTAAAATGCACGGTTATAAACTGTAAAATTAGCAATTTTACAGTTTATTACTGTAAAATTGACAATTTTACAGTTTAATGGTGTAAAATTTGTTATTTTAGTTTATTACTGTAAAATTAGAAAATTTTACAATTTATTACTATTAAATTAGCTTTATTATACTATAAGAACAACATTCATTTTTTACAAAGTGGGCGCTTCACTGGGTGAACGGCGCTCATAAAAGTGCTAATAAGGGCACTTAACCCTTTAAGCGGTCAATTATTTTACCAGAAATGCTTCCAAAAAAGGCATATTTTTTATTGCATATAGTTAAGTACCATACTTAACAGAAGAAGAATGTAAAGAATTTTTTAAAAAAAATTTTTCTTTTTCAATGATTTTACAATATTTTTTATTTTACAATTTTGGTCACAAAATCCCGAAATATTTGCTTTTTTCAAGTACATTATGCATGCAGTAATGAATGGTTTACAAATTATGCAAAAATTTCTCTCACACTTACTGTGAATTTTGAGGTTTACAATTTTCCGAACAGTTCGAGAAAACCAGAAAAGGAAATCTGAAAATATCGATGCCCGTACGCCGTACGGGCAAACCAGATGAGGCCAATTTCGGGTAGCACGTACACCGTACGGGCAAACCGCTTAAAGGGTTAATAGCAGGATATCTCCATATATTATTTCTCTAAGCCGAATCCTATACCCGGTCGAAACTCGCTCATTTCTTTATCGAATTGCAAGAAAATTTATGATTTTGAAGCTTATCCCGCGGGCTATTGACGAAAATTAGACCCGCCCTCTAAAAAGTGTCGGTTCGTTTTTTATTCGAACTTCAATTTTTGGGCACAAAATTGACTCTATCTAGCGAAATAATTGTCGTATCGTCTCCATTTTGATTTCATTCGAAAGCTTAAAAAAAATGCGTTCTTTAGAACGTTTCTCCGCTAGCGCCGCGTAACGAGAATCTCGAAAATCCACGTTTAAGCGACTTATAAGCGATTGAAGTTTGAAAAAGTTACATTTTTTGCTCAACTGTCAAAATCGTTACATTGTTGTTCAAATCAATTTTAAATGCGACATTTCAAGCCAAGGCTTATCTCGGTAAACCTTAATTGTAACTTTTATTGTTTCAAAATACTATGGTAGTTTTGCGATAACGTTAGTATTTAGTTTAGTAGTAGCCTTGGGTATGTGATTTTAATATAGGGTATCACTTTTGTAGTAGTTGTAAAAGTGAACGTGTCTTTGATCTCTTTGAAAAGTTGTCAGAACGACGGCAGTAGATGGCGATGTTGTGCAAATGAAGCCAATAAAAATTGTCGTATTAAATTTTAAGTTTAGAGGTTTTTTTTTTTTTTTTTTTTTTTTTTTTTTTTTTTTTTTTGCGGAATTCCGCACGGGTCACCTAGTTTTTCTGTATAAGAGTGACATTTTTTCGTGATTGTAATACGACTGAATATTTTTGTCTGCCTGCTCTTGAAAATTATCCATAAATACCTAAATACATCATTTTCGGTTGGAATAGTGCTGTAGTCAATAACATTTTGAAATTACTGAGTAATCTAAGTGGATATACGAGAGTTAAAGCGCGGACAGATAAATTGACGTCATGAACTCCTCTAAACTATGTTGCAAATTCTGAACTGAGAGCATTTAACTTTTAAACTAAAAGTTTCGATCATTTTCTGAACTGAATTTAATCTGAAAACTGCGCCAAGACTTCGTATGCAGTAACGACCTAGTTCTTTCCGGGTCCAGGGCCACTGGTCTCACTGGGCCCTCATTTTATTAAAGAAAAATAGCTTTGAAATTTTTACTGAATGTACTAATCTATATACATAAAAGACTACTTTTGTATGCGTATGTCCGGGGTAAACTTTAAAACTACTGGACCGATTTTGACCATTTTTTCACCGTAGATAGCTGCAGTAACAGGGAGCAGGATAAGCTATAATTTATTTCTAAAAAGCTTAGTTTAAAAAAGTTATTATGGAAAATAGTAAATTTCATGTAGTTTCCCCATTAAATGATTAAATTTTCAGTCCATTTTGGAAAAATTTGTTGCCTGGTAACAACAATATTAATGGTGATCATAATGAAAATGTGAACCAAGGCTTCTCTGGAGTAAGTATGAAATTTATTGCTTTCTTAGGATTTTTAGATTCATCTGTGCCAATAATCGCTAACGAGACTAAATAAAAGGATAATTGATTTTGGCAACAGTTAGAGAACAGAAAATGTTTATAGTCAAAAAATTTCTAAGTTAGGTACATAAGATGTTTTCACTAATGTAGTCACAAGGATATAAACTAATGATGGGACTTATTTTACGTGTAATGTTAGGAAATACTTGACTCCAGTGCGATTGATTTTACAGGGTGCGACAGAGAAACTTGCTGAATTTAATTAGATGCTAATTAGCAAGGAGTGGGAAGAGTCTCATTTTAAAGAAAGGATCCTGAAGTTTTGTTATCTTATAGTTTAGTTGTCGCTATGCGTTGGACAAAGGAGCAACGACCGTTCGCCGCCGAATCTTACTTTTCAAATAATATTTCGGTGGTCGCCCCTCAACGTGTCTTCCGAACTCGGTCAAAATTCAGCCCGTTGTTCCCATTCCTGGCAGGGAATCGACTGTTTTGCGGCAGAAAACATTCAGGGAAAGTGGGAGGGTGGCAAAAAAGAGGCCCAGGAGGTCAACGGAATTCCAGAACCCTAGAAAACGTCGAAAAAGTGAGGGAGTCGTTTTGCACTCTCCCAGGCGTTCGGCGCGTAAACACGTTGCTGCTTTGGGCATTTTTGCTTGGACACTGAGACGAATTCTTCACAACGAACTCCAGTTTCATCCCTACAAACTTGCTGTGGTTCACCAGTTGAGTGATAACGTCTCCTTGAAAGGTGACGTACCGTGGCTAGCCCGCTCTCCCGATTTGACACGCCGTGACTATTTTTATGGGGGTATCTCAAATCGATCGTTTACAACGACAAGCCCCGGACCCTGCAACGCCTGAAGAACAACATCCGGCTTGCTATCACCAACATCCCAGTCGATATGCTCGAAAGAGTGCAACAAAACTTCAAATCTAGGGTAAATGAGTGCATCATTAACAGGGGCCGCCATTCTTCCTGATGTAGTTTTTAAATCTAACTAATATAAAAATTCAGAATGGGTACCATATCTTATAAAAAGTAGTAAACTGATACATGAAGTACTTTTCCCTTAGTTGACTTTTCAAGTCTGTAAGTTTCTCCGTTGCACCCTGTACCAAGTTTATAACATTTCCGATTTACCTAAACATTATTTGTAGCTTGCATTTGTATTTAAGGTGTGTAATACAGTTTTTTAGTTTGTCCAGACAGAAAAAAATTGCCATTGTTTACAGAAGTAGCCATAGTGTATATAGATATGCACATTAATGTTGAAAAATTCATGAACGAGTGTCACTAAAACACCATACCCGGCAGAAACCCGGGCAGGGCCGGGTACCCGGCTAGTAATAAATAAAATGTTGCTCCCTGCATTTTGCATATTAAAATAATTTAACTATATTTATCAAAAAATTAGAATTAATAAAAGATATTTTTCGTACTGAAGTCTTACATAATTTCGTACTAAAATCTTACATTATTTTATGAGCCTCTTAGAAAAGCTAATATCTCACCTTTCTAAGGAGCCTCTTACTAAGGAAATTTTAATTAGCTCGAACTTGCTGTTTAAAAAAAAAACAAACAACGAAAAGTTAATTGCTATAGGACCTGTTCCTCAAAAATCAGTACAGCATGTCAATGATATATAAGTTAACGCCGGGCCCCGATAGCCACGGGGTCCTGGGAGATCGCACGGATTACCCAGCCATGAAGCCGCCACTGATCGTATTTAATGAGTTAAAACAATAAATAAAACTGAGCACAGTTGTAAGCAAAAGAGAACACAGCACATGGGAGAAGAAGAAGATCTACAATAGAGTACAGCGAGGGGGGCCATTATTATCTGATAGGGCTCCATATTTTTACACCTCGTGCCCGTTGAGTTCCGGGTGACTTTTTTCACCATAGTTAAGGGTGAAATTTCGGCTTCCTATAGGGTGCCGCTGATGCTAAAAGCGTTTCCCCTTGAAAGGTGCATAATACAACCCGTAGTTACAAAAGTGCAGTCATATAACTTTTATGTATACAAGGTGTGTATTTTAAGTAATGAGAATATTTTTGTCCTGACGCGGTTTTACGCCAGAGGGCGCTCCGACCGGTTGTAGTCGGTAGTGTGGACTTCGACCTTGATAACGCTTCAATCGGCAGTCTCCTGCTAGCTTTAGTTGAGGCGAGATAACGCGAGGCGTAGACGTCTTCAAAAAAGAGTGTGAACGAGCATTGAACAGCGTTAAGCAATCAAATTTAGCGTGGAAATGATTCAGCAAGCGTACAGCAGAGGAAGCTTATTGCAAGCTTAAGTTAGCACAAAATATTTAAAGAAGGCCGAGAGAGCGTGGAAGGCGAGCCCCGTGCTGATCAGCCGTTAACACCAAGAACCGCAGAACACGAACAACGCGTGTGGCATTTGCTGAAAACAGATCGGCGTTTATGTGTTCGCATGACCGTAGAACAACTAGGAATGGAAAAAATAGTTGTGCACAATGAGGATCTTGGGAGGAGGAAATTTGCGCCAAACTCATGCTGAAAGTTTTAACGGATGTTCAAAAGCAAAGCCGTGATGCCGTTTCAAAAGATCTTCTATAGCTTCCCTACAGCCCCGACCTTGACCTCCTCCCCACAGCAGACCTTTTCCTCTTCCCTAAAGTTAAAACTGCCCTCGAAGGGAGCCCCCACGGGACCCTAGATGATGTCAAAAGGGCTTGTACGCATGTTCTGAAAGATGTGTCGGTTGGTGACTTCCAGGAACAGTCGTCTTAGTCCAGTCACTTTAGCCAAAAAAAATGTGTTTCTTCGGAATAATTTTAACCTAAAGTTTTTCTTCGCACAGAGCTTTGTTATATCATTGTGAGTGACCCCTCAAAAGTACCCGACATTTTGGTGTACGCTTCGACCCTTTGGGGGGGGGGGACTGGGGGAGAGCGAAAAAAGTTATTTTCAATATATATTACGCAAGTGGGGTGTCATTTTTTATGTATTTTGCACGTTGAATCGAATGGAAGCATAATAAAGTTGATATGTACATCTAAAAATCAAAAATCTGGTTAAACTTTTTAAATATTTTTTGAGTTAGAGGGATTTTATGAAAAATAAAGAATTAATTTTTTAAGTGTTTTGTTTAAAAAAGTCCGTGAACCAAAATCTGTAAATCAAAATGAGCGTAGCGAAGGACAGCTAGGGGTGAAAGGGCAGGTGGTTGGAATGTTGAAAATATTAGTTCACCCGTCTCTGCGGCTCCACCCCCCCCCCCCCGCCCTCTCAACTCAGTCGTCTCAGGGGTCAGTGTTTTATCGTTCGCGTTACTGAGAAGTGCGTTAAATTCTGTGCTCTGTTTTTAAAACACGTGTTCCCTGCGTGTGTATAGTACTTCAAATGACCACGTTGTGTGCAATCTGTGGAAACGCTTTAGTGTGTAAAAGCACAAGAGACAAGATGGAAAAGTTTCATTGTTCGCAAATAAGACTTCAATTGAACTTCACGTGGATTGCAGTAGGGACTATATCCGTAAAACAAGTATAGCAGCATTTAAAAGAAAACGCGATGCTGAAGAAGCAACCTCGTCACCTAGTCCTACTAAAACCAGAATGCTAACGGCATCGTATTTTAATTTCAAAGAATGTTGCTTTTTTTGTAGAGACGAAGCTGTTGTGGATAAAGAAAAGAAGAAGCGCAAAGAGTTCCGAAAAAAATAAATGGTTTCAACACTCGAATTTAAAAATACTGTGAAGAAGATGATACAAACAGGAAATGATGATTGGGCGAAAGTTGTTAGGCAGCGTATCATTTATGAAATTAATTTGGTTGCAGCTGATGCCAGATATCATGCTACTTGCTTGGTTAAGTTTTCAACGAAAGCATCAGAGGTGCCTCCAGGTCGTCCAATTGAAGAGGGTGTAGTTGCCGCTATGGATATGATTTATTCCTTCATTGAGACAAATGATGATTGTCAGTTCACCCTTTCTGAACTAAAAGACGTACTTAATGATTTAAACTGGAAGCCTGATGACAAAACCAGTAAGAAAAAACTTGCTGAGAGGTACGGTTATAGGCTCGTGATTACCAACAAAAAGAAAGGACCAACTGTTCTGTGCTTTCGAGACACAAATTATGATTTGTTATCCAAAGCATGGTATGAAAATAGAGGATCTGATCCAGAAAAAGGAACTATTGAGAGAAATAGAGAAGGCAGCGGAGATCATTCGTCAATATATACGCTCTGCAGTATATGAGGTAGATACATATCCTCCCAGTACTAAATTATTCTCTGACATCAATGCCAGTGTACCCAAGTCATTGTTGTTTCTAATAGAAGAAATCGTTATTAAAAATAGAAAAGGCACTGTAGAACCTTTACAAAAGAAATTACACTGCTATCTGTCATGTCTGTCTGCAGTTCGTCCTCGGTCATTCATATCGCCCCTCCTCCTTGGAGTAACTGTTCATTTCCATAGATACTTTGGTTACAGACGTCTGATAGACATTTTGTCAAGCTTAGAATTCTGTACTTCCTACAAAGAAGCACTTCTGTATGAATCAATCTGTATGAGCTCTACCAGGGTGAAGTGGATTTATGGAGCTTTTGACAGATCGTAAAGAATACTAGAAATCACGTGTCATGTACTTACCATTCATAAACCATTCTCCAAGTAATTATGACACAATTTACAGTACATTGCTGTATATTCTTGAAGATGGTTTTAAATATGGTTACACTAACTGTGTAAGTAACATTTGACCAACCTCTATTTATTAAAGCAAGGGAAATTGTTGCTTCAGCCGATAAAAATTCACGGGTCTCCAAAATAATTGTGAGACTAAGAGGTTTTCACATATGCATGTCTTTTCTCGGTTCAATTGGCTTTATCATGACTGGAAGTGACCTCAAAGAAATAATGAACACTGTTTACGCCTCTCATTCAGTTGACAATAATTGACAAGACATGTTTACTCTCGAGCTGTTAGAGCTCATACACTTTTGCAAATAGCTCTATCTAAAACAATTTTCAGTGAATTGCCTTTGACAAGTGATGAAAAAAATTTCATGGACATTTACCTCAAAGAAGTTCATAAAACAACACCTTCATTTTCTGAGGTGGAAGAATTAAGGATACTTAGTGATGTGAAAAGTAAATTTCAAATTAATGTTGCCAATTTGAAACACAGAGGACCAACTTCACAATCATGGATCCAGTATTTGGATATAATGTTAATCCTCAAAGAGTTTATAAGGGCTGAGAGGATAGGTGATTGGAGGTCATATTTGTCTGCAATTAAGAGAATGTTACCCTATTTCCATGTTGCGGGACATTTTTTGTACGCCAAAAGTGCCCACTTGTTTGTACAAGACATGAAAATGTTATAATTATCAATGGATGAAGGCACCTTTAAAAAGTTTATGTGTGGATGCTGAAAGTTAGAGAATACACTGTTCTGTAGCATGTGGAAACTGTCATGGATAGTCTTGCTTAAATGCTGCACCAATGGACGAAATCTCTGAAAGTGATGTTATCATTGGTACCGAAGAAATAGAAGTGATGGACGGGATAGACATATGTAATGTACCGAACAGGTTTTCTACAACCAAGAACAGGTGAGAGAAACTATCAACACTTTGCAGTTTCAAAAAAGAAATTTTTTTCTTGTAATATAATGATGTATGTCTACTGTTCAAATGATATTTTTCTAATGTACGTTAACGCTCAACTAAATTTTTACTAAAAAACATTCTTGGTTACGTATGTGACACATGTGACTTTTTTACATAAAAAACCCGCCTCACTAAGAAACTATTGACTATATTCACACGATACTGTTTTCATTCGACTCAGCGTGAAAAATACACAAAAATAGACACCCCACTTGCTTATATACTTAAAACATGATTTTTCGGCCCCCCTGCTTCCCCCCCTTAAAAAGGGGGGAAGCGTACAGCATAATGTCGGGTACTTTTGAGGTTTTACTTAGAACGACATGAAAAGGCTTTGTGTCAAAAAAAAACTTCGGGTTAAAATTATTCCGAAGAAAAATGCTAAAGTTACTGGACTATCTGTAGAAGTGTGAAGATGCTCAAGAAGTATATTTTGAAATCTACTAAAGTTTTGTAGCGATATCTCCAATAAATTATTTTTTGTGGACTTATTCTCATTACTTAAAATACACACCCTGTACATTATATTATGTGTACCATATATGTTCTTTAAATGGAAAAGGGAGTTTGGAAGAATTTTTTTTGTGAAATTTTTGAAACATTTAAAACTGAATTTTCGTTCCCGAAGAACACAATTATAATATTTTTTAAAAATGATCACTTTTCTTCTATTACAAAGACTATGTCAATTTCTTAGTCTTATAATATTAACATGTCTAGTGCTCTAAGTAGTGGGTTTTTGACAATTTTCCTCTATGTTGACTTAAAAGCAATGTTCCTGTATTTCGTTTTAAGATAGGAATCTTTATTTTTCTTCTACGCATAAAAATTTTGCACTCCTCATAACGCTAGATAAAAAGCTTAACTGAATTGTGTTTTCTAGAACGAGACTTGCCAAATGGCGTTTTTATTACCTCCGATCACAAAAATAATTGCTTCATAATACAGACTATAAGAGACGGAATTTTTTTTACGTCCACGTGTCAGACAGACGATAAAAATAAAAAAAAAAAAACTATTTGAACCTTAAAAACAATGAAGCGCATCGGTACTCCAGATTCCATCAAATGAAACCATTTTCAAGTATTGGGGTTTGATGATGTAATGTTTGACTGGGAACCGACGAAGTTATGAAATTCTCTGCACTTGATTGTGTGGAGAAGGAAATTGCTTCCTGCGAGAGAACCTTTCGTCAGTATTTTTCAATTTATTGTAGAAAATACTGATGGAATCAAGCATCACTTCAAATGAAATGAGTTTTCAAATGATGCTTTAACTAATATGAAGAAGATATTAGTCTTTTTTTATGAACGTTGATAGAAAGCGTGTTCTCGAAAATTAATAAGGCTGTACATCTTACACATAATTAGTAACTTAAATTGTAGCAGTATGTGTATAACAACTAGTTGTTACATACACACACTGTAAAAAATGAATGTTGTTTTTACAGTATAATACAGCTAATTTTATAGTAATTTTACAGTTAACGAACTGGAAAAATTGCTAATTTTACAGTTGCAAGCTAAAATTGCAAGTTTCGAGTAAAAAACTGTAAAATTGCTAGTTTTACAGTTTATTACTGTAAAACTGCATTTTATGTTAAAAGCTGGGTTTAAAAGCTGTTGTAGACACTGAAGAATAACCTCTTAAACGATAAAACAATGAAAAATGAGGTTATTTACAAACATGTAAATATTTCTTTAAAGTGTAGGAAGACTTTTGTGAGACGAATTTCATGCCCTTTTAATTATTAATTTCTTAAAAATCAAGTTTTGTTAAATTATTAAAATATTTTATGCTGTTTTTTGAGAATAGATCATAGATCTTATTATTAAACACCCATTCCGAAATATTAATTTTAATTAGCGAAAAAAGCTCTATTTCTCTGAAAATGGAAAGTGTACGAAAAATTTTGTGAGACACTGTATACTGCTGCACACCAATCCTTCTATTTGACACGAAAAATGATGTTATATCTTTCGTCAGCTGAATTACAAGTGCAAGTTTGAAAGACATCTTAAAATAAAATCTGGCCCGAACTAATGAAAAAAAGGATAGAAAATAAAAATTAATTTTGTACATTTGTGTCGTATTTTTTTTTTTAATGTGTTCAGTTAGACTTTATAACACGTGGTGATCATGTTTATCAGTCTTTCTTCAGCTATTTTCTGGAAAACATGCACGACGTGTCAACTAAAAAATCTAATTAAAAATCTTCTGTTCAATGTAGCAATAAATTAAATCATTCAATTAAATCTGCATTAGAAAATTTCAACAAATACAGATAGCAGTTAAAATTTACTCTAGATCACGTAAAAAATAATTTCATAATTAAATTCTTCTTGGATTGTTCGCTAAAAAAAAGAGATAGAGAGAGAGAATTTCGTTTTTACGATGTCGAAGTGAAGCAGATTAAAAAATGAACAGTTGCTTTGTTATTTATGTCTTGGGAAATGAACTGGTATTTCTAAGATTGAAAAATTGTAGCTAAAAATAGAATTTCTTATTAATTACAAATATCAAAAACAGAGCTACTCTTATGTTTATATTTTTTGTGATATATTTGGAATAGTTTTTATTTCTGATCCGAGTATAAAATTTTCTATTCCCCAGAAACTCGAAAATATTTATCGTTATTTTTACATTTTGCGAGTGGAAAAAAGAATTCATTAATTAATATTATTTGCGGAAGAATATTATTAGCCTCCAGCATCTTTATCCAATAAATAATTTACGTTTGGAATCTAACTTCTACTTCGTACCTCGTATTATAAGTTTTGGGGACTTCCACAATGATATCCCACTTGAAGGGGGGGGGGTCCTGAAATTGTGAGAGTTTATGGCAAGAGAGAAGGAGTAAGCAGCAAAACTAATCAATAATGGCGGAAGTAAAAAATAAAAGAATATTAAAGGTTTTTTGTAAGTACACTCGTGAATTTGGCCATCAACATTTTGAGATGGCACAATTTTTAAAAATAAGTATAAAAACAAATTAAATGTAGATATAAGGGTAGATACCTCGCATTTTTTAAACCAAATTAAAAAAGAAATCATGCATGAAAAAATATGCTCTCAGAAACAAGCAGAAGGATCTCATTAAATTTATTTTATAAAATCATTTGATTATGATAAGATAATTGTTTTTTACTGTAATTTTGTGTTTTTATTAAAATCATTTATTGCTAAACTAAATATGAAAAATAACAGATGAATAAGAAGCTTTAAGTAAACAATGCATATATGTTACAGTAATTTGTAATTTTAGGAAGTTTATAATCCAGTTTGACGTCCAGGCTAGCTTTAATATAAGTTGTCTTAATATGTGATATTAATACACGCTCAATAAATTAAATGAGTACTCCAAATAAACACAGGCGTAATAACAAATTTCGAGGTATACAATCAATTGTACAAAGTGGTAGATTTTAGCGTGGTGTACTGAAAAAATGGTTCGTGTGCTGAAAAAGTTTGAAAAACAGTTTTAAAACGTTTTATAAATATATCTAACTACTTCTTAAAATATTCTTCACTTTACTAAGAGTAGTTTACGCGTAATGCCCAAGTAACTGAAGCGACAAACTAGACATAACCAAATTTAAACTACTGGTAGCTGGTAATTGAATATAAAGTTTTCTCTTTAAGAACAAAGTGGTCGTGCAGAAACTTTTGACATGCGAACAAAAAATGAGTTAAAATTGAATTTAGCCAGTCAAAAAGAAACAGAATTCACGGTAAGTTTAGGCAGATATTTGTGTTTAAAAAATTGATGCTTTTTTTTTTTTTTTTGAGAAGAAGTAAAGTCATCTGTATTAAAATTAATGGCGATAAAATGAATATTTTTACAAAATAATGTATCCAATGCGTTATTAAACGAAATTTCAGCTGTGAAATATAACCAATTAATACGACCCTGAATAGGAGGTTAAACTAAAATGAAACAAAATTAGCTTTGGCGATGTATGTGAACTGATCATCAAAAAGATTAATTTAATCTCAAATTTTCGTTTTTTAGGCATTAAATAGTAAAATATATGAAAAGAAATTTTTGCGTCTTGTAATTTAATCAAATGTTAAGTAAAATTTAGCTAATTGGTCTGCATTACGAATTTCAAGGCTTAGAATGCATTATATGAAAAGTAACTATATAATTATGTTTCAGCTTTTAAGCAGTAATAATATTTAAAAAAAAAAAACTCTACTTATTATCGCTAACGAAATAACATATTTTAAAATATTAAAATAAAAAATATTGTTCAGATAATATTTATCTTTCTGCCCTAAAAATCAATATTAAGTCGAAAGGTAAAATGGGAAAGCTTTTTTATTAAATGCAACTTAATAAGCATTAACAGTTTTACATCATCTGTAACAAAACCAAGGCACTTTGAAAAAAAGGTAGGATGCATAATTAAGTGTGGCAGCTTATATTTTAATTAAAACAAGACCTATCTTTGAAAAGAATTAATTACGCTGGTAAAGAATTTTTTCATCCACCTCATCCCTTTAAAACAGGAAGTATAACTAAATTGATTAATTTTTACGATAAGTCAGCCTCTTGGTAGCAAAAAAATTAATCATGAAGTTCAATCGGGGGAACATAAGCAGGAAAATCAAAACTTCTTTGAAGTATATAAAGGACTGTATTGTTATTTAAGGTTATCATCTTCTTTGACATGTTCGTCTTTGAGTTTTGATAATACATTGAAAATAATGAAATTGGCAATTATTTGTGATTTGATATTTTGTACACTTTGCTTTTGAAAAGAAGAGAAATATCATGACTTTTCTTCCAATGATTATATAAGATTGAAAAATATAATCCTAATCAATAAAATCTGTTTTGCCACGGTATATGGGAAAGATAAGATTTGTTAGAGCAAAGATTCTCAAGATTTAAGGCTCTGGGTCTCTCTTGTACAATGATGACCACCCCCCCCCCCTCTACTATAAGTCGCGTTCAGTTGTGTTGCGCTATTGTTATAATAATGCCTTGCATATACATTTATTGTTTTAGTTTTGCTATTCACAAGATAAGAATGTGAACACTGAAAATAATTTTTAAGTTTCAGTTTAATACACATAATCATATATTCTGAGCTTTTGCTTTCAAAACACATTGCAAAAAATGAACTGTTGTTCTTACAGTATAATTCTGGCAGCCGAAATTCTAATTTAAAACTGTAAAATGCACAGTAATAAACTGTAAAACTAACAATTTTAGTTTCTTACTGTAAAATTAGAAATTTTACACTTTATTGCCGTAAAATTTAGCTGTATTATATTGTAAAAATAACAGTATAATACTGGCAGCAGAGGTTCCAGTTTAAAACTGTAAAATGAACGGTAATAAACTGTTGAATTAGCGATTTTACCGTTTATTACTGTAAAATCAGAAATTTTACTACTTAGTACTGTAAAACCAGAAATGTTACTACTTAGTACTGTAAAATTCGCAATTTTTACAGTTTATTGCTATAAAATTAGCTGTATTATACTGTAAAAGCAACACTCATTTTTTACAGTGCAGTGTATTGAAAAAAAAATACTGTTTATAACTCCCCGTAGATTATAACATGCTTTTGTACATTATACGCTATCAAATACTTGAATAAAACATCCCAATTTCAATTGTAAACTACATGGATTTGAACACAAGTGTATTAATCCCGACTGCATTTCAGTATTTTCCCGAATTCCTTTTATCTCTCCTTTTTAAATAATTTTCCGAAGTTCTGATAACCCTCCCTCGGGTTGCAAGAGCTTGTGTAGCATGAGTTTAAAAGAATTTTTGCGACTTTTCGTTTGATTCGCTCTAAGCTTTGAAATCCTCAAGAAAGTAGTAACGCTGAAAATTTGTTATCCTTTTCAAACATTTTAGTAGCAGATTATAAGAGCCTTAGAGTGAGCGTGGTGTAGGTCATCCTAACTTAGTTCCAAGTAATTAAAGATTTTGTTAAAGCATCTACAAAAAAAGAAAACAGTGTAAGTTTTAACTTCAAGCGAAGGAGTTTATTTGGTTTCTGTTGAAAATAAAGCGTAAAATAAAGTCTAATTCCAGCATTTTACTAGCTTCTGTGGGGAATCAAAAACGCATTTTTTTCGAAAATTTAAAAAAACTTATTTTTGTAGATAATGCATCTGAAAAAAAAAGTTTCAGCTTTTAGTAATGAGGAGATCAAATAATTTTATTAAATAAATAAGTTTTAAAATGCTATGAGACATTAAAATCGAAAAAAAAAATATTATATCGAGTGTAAAAAACTAAGTACTCATATAACATTTTTTTCTACTTCTAATTGAAATTACTCATTTTTTTCCACCCTTACATCAACGTACTGTTAATTCTGACGTCTTAACTGTTAAATAAAATTTGAATTATGTTAAAGTTAGCTTGTCATTATATATTTTTAAAAAAGTATTTACTGCCTTGAAAATAACTTAATAAAATACTTTTTTGATGTTGTTTAAAATATCATACATGTTTTATCAATGTATCACAACTAATTTCTTACATCCTTGAATGCTCTTTTAAGAAGCCAAAATAAAATCCCATTAAATTTTTAAAAGTCTTTTTTTTTTGGCTATAATTACTGTTTATTTTTTTCAAAAAAAAAGTCACGAATTCTGTAAATTCCTTTGAGAAATTACCAAGCGTTCATGAAACAGAATCATCGGGGAAAGGTCTGGCATAAAATGAAGCTAACAGCTTTCAAGGAGCAAAATTGCATTTTAAATTGACACAGAAGCTATTTTCATATTATCTCAGAATCGGAAACAGGAGACCAGCGAATATAATAATCAGACTCAGGGCATGTTTCCTGAAAGAGATGAAAATCTACAAAAAGTGGCTCATGACCACTTATTCTCATGTCCTGCAACTCCAGCGATCTTGGAGCAAATTAGAACCTATCCTTTGAAGATTTGTACTCCGAAAACTGTCTGGACATTTCCGGCCCAGTATGTAGGACCTTTTGATCCTATATGAAAATAATTCTCCATTTCCATAAACACGACAACTAACCATATCATCTCCGAAAGATAATGCATTATTAAATGTCTGTGACATAATTTGAAAATTCGTATTCAAGTATAGCGACTAATTAAAATCTTGGCAAAATGACAAGTATACATGATTTCATTAAGATAATCAGAATCATTTTAGAAGGCAATTTCTCTCAACATCAAATTAAACGATTAAATTATTATACTCCCGGAATGAAAGGTTAGTGTGACAATATGAGAGCGATAAATAATGAGCTAGTATTTGATCCTTCAAATCATGTTACGGGTTAAGTTCATTATTATGTTCTAACGCGTACTAATTTTATTCTTACAAACAACTGAAATTTTCGGTATCGTTCTCTTTCTAACCCGAGTGGTGATTTTTCACTCCAGCTTCAACAGCAACAAAATACTTCAGTTATAAAAATTTTGCTATTGAAATCGTTACACTTCTATATGACAGAACTAGAAATTTTTAATATGTGATTTTTTTTTATATCCCCGTACATGTCTAAATAAAATTTCTTCCAACTTCTTCCAAAATACTAAATGCTCCTTTATTTATATCAGCAGCAGTTGAGGCATCTCTCCAAGGATATATGACTATGTAAATCAGCGATTCTCAAACTCTGGTCGGAGGACCCACACCGGCCAGCCAAGTCCGTCATTTAGGGGTGCAGGAGGGTAAATTGCCCCCCCCCCCCCGGTTTTGATAAATGAATGTATTTGCAAAAAAATGGGTGTGATTTTAGCTGTTTTCCGATGAAATTACATTTAGTTAGCATCCCCCCCCCCCTCCCCTGGAAAAAGTTGAAATGACAGGCATTTTCCCTGTCCTCGAAAGTTTTTCCTTGCTAGCATATTTATTTTCTTTCTTGAAAAATGAAATTAATAACATTTTGTACGATAATTTATGTTTTAATGTTTTAATTACTTTGCATACATTTTGTATTTTGCTCAAAGATCTATTAGCCAAAGTAAAATTTACACAATTACTTTTCTTTATCTTTAAAAATAAGTGTTAAATAATAAAAAATGTTACAATCATCTTACGCGTCGAGCAGAAATTATGTCACGCTTTGAGCATGATGTAGATTTTTAAAACTGTCAGTCTGTGGTAAGTAGAAGGTAGGCTCAGCAAAAACTGATATCACACATTTTGGTAAAAATAAAATCGTTTTCATAAAAATATTTTGTACAATATAGAATGATATGTAATAAGGAAAGTGGAGAGAATTAGGTCAGGAGTGTCACTTTATGGCAAAGTAGAGCAGAAGGTCCAATATGCTGGGGTGACATCAGTTATGGGCAACCCCTTATGTAAAGGCTCCGTGATTTAGAGGGGGTTTTTTGCGAAAAAGAAAAGAAAGAGAGAGAACACTATAAATAAGGAAAAGAAGGAAAGAAACTTCATTCGTCTGAATTTTTCCCTAATTTTTACCGGTCCGCGGGTTAAAAAAATTAAGAAACGCTGGTGTAGGCGGAGTTTTTTAAAAATGACGCAAGAAATTGATGTAATCAACTGTTCTTTTTGATAGAGCTCAGTATTCACAGCAGGTTTTTTTGTTTTCCCCTTTTTTTGCAGTACAGAATAAAAATATGAGAAAAAAACTAATATGAATAATAATCAAATCCGTTAAAAATTGATGAAAGAAAATTTTCAATCTTCGTTTCAGAATGTAGGGGAAAGTAGGGTAAAACCGGGTACCTAAGGTTTGAAGGCTCCCAAAACTCACAGTTTTTAACACAGAGGAACAAAATTTGGCAAAAGTATGCTCTACTTATCTGTTAATGGAACCGCAGTCTTGAAAACATTTCAGTTTTTTTTTCTGAATTTTTACAAATTTTTTTGTGAAAAAAGTCATTTTGCCCGGTTTTGCCCCACTAGTGGGGTAAAACCGGGTAGATATGTTATTGCTATGGGAAAATAAAAAATTTAAAAGTTTCCACAAAATTCAAGTTTTATTAAGCAACATGTGTTAACTGCTGTCATAAAATATCATAATTGGTATAACAGGACACATTAATGAGCTGTAAGTTAGTTTAACTGTCTTTAGACTTAATTTTTTGCTGTTGCCTTTTCTTTGATTCATTTTTCTTTCCATCAGGTTTTTTTTGTGTCCACCTTTTGTCTTCTTTTTATCATTTTTATTTTTCTTCGCTTCTAGTGTAGATTGAAATTGACGTTTGTATGGGGAGCCCGTCAAAATTACAGTTTTACCTTTTCTTTTGTCCTCCTTCGCCCTTGTCTTTCTCTCTTGGCTGTACGGACTACTTGGAGCTTCCTCTGCGTTTTCTTTAGGTCTTGGTTCAGGCATTGGTCTATCTGTGGTCAGTGATGGCGCGAAGATGTGTTCTGGAAATATGTTTCTGTTTAGTGGATATATGCCTGTCTGTTTGAATCCATTTGTTGCTGTTTGCATCACAGCTGCTTTCAAAAAGGCACTGCCAAAGAGTTTGGCAACTTGATGAATTGTCATTAGCCTGCCTGGATGCATAATCAGCCACTGGCGCACTTCTTGTTGATAGTAGTTGCTGAGAGGTGTCATGAAGGTTACATCGAGTGGCTGCAAATAAGTGGTTAAATAAAAATTGTTTTTTCATTATATAATAGACTTATGTTTTAAAAATCAAGGGGTGAAACCGGGTACACGGTTTTGCCCCTCGGTTAGTACCCGGATTCACCCCACACATAAAGCTTTCATAAGACATGGCGTCAAATGACTATACAGAACGCTACAGACAAATACTTACAATGATAATGAAGGTAATTAAATGCTGTACAAAGATAGCTACATACCTTTATTCTTGCAGAAACAGGAACGTAGTACAATTCGGGTTTGTTTTGTTCAAAAATCGTAAGCAAAAACCACTCAAATAGAATTTTCTTCACAGGAACGAGATAAGCCTGTCTATTGCGTTCTGATGCAATCGCCACTGCTTCTTCATCAAGGTGGAAGGTAGTTCTTCTGTTTTTCACACGATTGCAGCGCTTACAGAGGCTAGAAGGGGGTACCCGGTTTGCTCCCGACTACCCGGTTTTACCCAACTTTCCCCTAAACGTCAGTTCATTCAGAGCACGAGAATCGAATTCTACAGAAAAAATGACGTGCTCCAAACTTCTGCGAATTTAGAATTGCTGAAGTTTTTGTGTGTGTATGTGTGTGTGTGGGTTCTTTCTCAAAGTCAAAAGACATTATTCAAAGAAACGTCTTAATCAGACGCATAAAAATTTGACGCTTTACTATAGATTAATAATTTTATAAATATCACTACCCAGAGGCGGCAAATAAGGAGGCGGTTGCACCCCCAAATATTTTTCGCAGAATGTTAAAAAACGGGTGAATTACTTTATGTGTAACACAAATCAACGATCACGTGCAAAAGGAACTAAAACATATTGCCAGTTTTCAACAAAAATTGATAAAACTCATCCATAAACATATTCTCAAGATTATTTCTCACAACAGAGGCATTTAAAAAATGCTCTGAAACAAGTAAAATGGGACAAGTTTTGCGGTTCAATTTTAGCTGTTTGTGAAAAAGCACGAGACACTGCAAATCGATGGAAAAAAAATCTTCTTAACTCCAGCATGACATTGCAGATTAAACTTGACTAAAAGTTAAAAACTAATCTCTAATCACGGCATTTTATGTGATAACTGCAAAATAATTTTAAAGTTTGGTCACAAAAATTTAAATTGTTTTAATAACTTCAATTTTTCTTAATATTGAATCCAGTTTAAGAAATGTATCTTTTGACTAATATGTATTTTTTCCCATACTGAAGTGCTTCATATTTAACAAAGTCGCCCCCTCAAACGAAATGTTGAAATGCCACCCCTGTCACTACCTGTAAATTACCTCACTTTTCAGAAATAACTTCTAATGAAACTCATTTGTATTTCCTTCGCAGAATTTCTTCTCCATGCTTCCGATTTCACACAAACATTACTCCCTATTTTTATAAAAAATAAATGAACTTTTCTTCGTTAAAAAATTTGAAGCACTATAAAAACTTCACTGCTGAGAGACATTAGTCCCTTCATGGTACCATTATAGAATTTCGAGAACGACTTTGCAACTCCAATATTTAGCAAAAACAAGACCATAAAAAGTTCCGTCATTATCATAAAATAAAGTTTATTGATTTTGTTACCAGCTTTCTCATTTGAGTGAAGGTGACTTTTTTCCAAACATTTCGTTTTTGTACAACCATAAGACGTCGAAATTCGTCAACAGTTTAGTTTTATCGTTTTTTTTTCAAGGACAGAATAACCAGCTCTTTCTATTTCGCGATGGGTTAAAGTTACAAAATTTAACAATGTTTATTCGATGTTTACATTTTCATCCAACTTGTATTATTTATAGGATCTTGTTTTCAGGAATTTTACTTGGGAGAGAGAGTTAAAATTGTTTACGTTATTTTTTCTAAATAAAATGTAACAATGCATATTTAAGCAAATAATAATAATATTATTATTAAATAAATAAGTACAATACATGATAAATACAAATAAAAAATGTAGAAGGACATAAAGAAAAAATAAAAATATTAAATCAACAGATGAATTATTAATACCAGGAATGTAATTATAACTGATAATGTGGTATTATATCGCAAAATTTTCCGTCCTCTTTAAAAGGATTACAAGTGCTTTATTTTTTTTTTTTTTTTTTCTGACACATCGAGTTAAAAATAATTTTATTTTGGCGAAGAAATCTTTACTGATGTGTACTTTTTATTAATAAAATTTATTTATTTATATTTTCTCTCTGAATAAAGATCTTTTTTAAAGATTTGGCAACGAAAAAAAAGGGGGAAAAAACCCGATATGATGTATATTTTTCGGCAAAGGAAAGCGCTGCACGCGACTTCGTTTTTGATGCAATTTTAATTTTGAGTTTCTTTTTTACATTTAGCAAATGATTAAATGTATCTTTAATAGTAAGGCTAATGTATTAGCTGCCTTTGTACTGTATAAAAGATGATACAACTGTAACTCTATATTTATTAATGATTACATATTCAGATTCAAAATTGTTGGGGTAAATGTCTTTTTTTGTGTGTGTGTGATTAAGTTTTCCAATTAGCTTGTGTCGTAAAATTATGCCCTTAAAAAGTAGTCAAAATGGCTTAATTTAGACTAACAATTGCAATTTAGTGAAAAGTAAATTTTAACAACTTGGGAAACTGAATTTGATATAAAGTTTATATTCCCTTCTTTTCCATAAGTGTGGCTCATTTTGTACCTTGAAATCATTTTTAAATGCTAAAATATATGTTTAACATTTTTTGAAATCATATAATATGTTGAGAAAGTATTGATCTCATGTTAGAAAATCGATGTTAATACTGGGAAAAAAAGGCTTGGGCTCGTTCAGTTTTGGTCTGAACTTCTAGTTTTTTCCTTTAAAGCTCTGTTATAGAGTACCTATGTGTTTTTTTTTTTTTTTTTTTTGCTGTCGATACTATAGTAACATTTTAGTTTGTAATGATAAGAAATAAATTATGTAGGATATATCTTTGAAGATCTGATGGCTGTTTTTGTAATTTTATTTTACTCAATGTGGAAACTCAACTTTTGATAAAATTCCTCTGAAACTCGTATTACTGCACATGCATATCTTTCTGCAATTTTTAAACATTTATAAACAATTCAATGTACTCGACTTCGCATCTGGTGAAAATTAAATGCTCTAGCACAAATTAAAAAAAAAACCTAAAGTGTCTTTTGACAAACTTTCATCGCAAGATATTACCGTTAACATTTTAATTTTTCATCTTTACAAAATGTTGTTCAGCTCCCTACATCCCTAGGTGCTTCAACAAAAACCGCCATCTTGTGCAATAAAATTCTTCTCCAAAGTCCTCAGAGTTGACACTTTTAATATCTCCTGTTGAAAGGAATGGTGCTACGTCCAATCCGAAAGGAAAGCAATAACGCTTTGAAGATAACTCTGGAAATATTTGACTGGTCGCAATGTCAAGTTCAAATTTAATACTCTTTGTTGCTTATCCTATCATTGCCTAGTGACTTTCATGATAATTCTGACAGATTATTGCTCAAGTAAAACATAGAAGAAAGTATCAACTGTTTGCAGTAGTTCCGAGGCACTGCATAGGGATGTCTTTCACAAAGAGCTACTTGATGGATTACATAAGCCGAATATTTTGACACAAAATCCGTATTGAGTGGCAGTTTTGTTTCAGATGGTTGTTAATTAATGCATCCACTATCGCACAGGGTTCATTCACTTCTGAAGTACACTTCATTGATGAAGACCAGAAGCAAACTGCTGATACATCTAGGTCTACTGAAGGTCTGGCGATCCAAAGCAGTCACTTTTGACAAAGTACGGTGGTTTAAATCTGGCAATGAACTTTAAAATAGGCAGTCGAATGAGGTTATCGCCCTTTATGAATGTGTAATTTGTTAAGTAAAGCAATTACAGTGAAATTCCTTTGCAACGAATTTTAATCGCTTACAAATTCTGTTCGTTTTAACGGGGGTTTTGTAGCAAGAGAATTTCAGCAACATTATGAAATTAAGTTCAAGACAGTAAATGTTGCTACTGAGATTCATTGTACTGGTGTACGTTGTAACAGGATTTCACAGTATAATGCATAAAAATTATCAAGGAATATTTACAATAAAGCATAAATATATTTTATAAATAACATAACCAAAACACTATTTTCCAAACTACTTCATCAAAACATAAATAACTAGTTGTATCTGCCCGGCTGTGCTAGTGCTATAAAGGTCAAAAGCAGGTCATGTAATTTGAATGCTCTTTAAAATCATTCAAAACACAACCACTATAAAATAAAATACTTTTAAGAAACTAAAATTATAAAGTAGGAACAACGAATTTAAAAGACGTAGTCATGGCAATACAATAAAACGGTAATAACTTGAATAAAAAAGAGATATTATAACAATGTTCTTCAAAGGCCTGTAACGTTTTTTCTGTTTGAGATAAAAGCACGGATCCTCGGCTGTAAGTCGAGATAAATCTGGGGTTAAACATATAGCTCTATCCATTGATGTAAAAAGAAAACTTAGGAACCATTAGTTTAATTTTATTGAGGATTTTGATGAGGAAAGTAGTGCTGGAAATCGAGCGAAGCCTTAAAAAAAGTAACTTTCAAAGCCAAATAACTCACGCTGCATTTAAGATAGAGAAGTAGAACAAATTGCATCGAACGCATTAAAATTTCCCTTTCCAACGACATATAACATTCATATGTGTTTAAATTTTTAAACCCACTGTTCTGCGATTTACGTGAAAATGGCCCTCAATTGGTATTAAAAAAAAAAGATCTGCCTATCGAATTTTTTTCGAACTAATGCCCAAACCTATCCGGTGCAGAAAGGAACAAACGCTGAAATTTTGAGCAAAATTGGCCAGGTAGTTCTCGAGTTTTGTACGCGTTCAAACAAACAGACGGTTTTTGAGACTTCACTTTATACTATCTAGAGATAAATATAATAATTATAACACACACAATAATAATAATATATAATTAATTTAAGGTTTCAAACGACTACTTGTTGTATTTCCCTCCCTGTGTTGGATGTTTATTTAAGAGTTCAGCGCATTTAATTATTAAAACCTATTGCAAAACTAATATTTTCCCGTGTTTACTGAACGGTATTCCACCATAATGCATTAAGAAAGACCAAATAATTCGTTATTCTGCTGCAAACACTATTTCATATTATTTCTTTTAGCTCTCCACAGATGGTTAATTTTGTTGAAAATAAATTTAACACATAAAAATAGAAGAACTCTAAAAGCATTTCCATGAGTAGAAGCTTCAATTCTAACGAAAAACAAAAGACTACAGGCATCAGTAGCTTCAAAAAAATTTTATGCAAATATTTATTATTGAAAATCGTAGTATTTTCTTTTTTACCAGATCATGACAAATTTTATTGTCAAAATTGCGGCAAAAATATTCTTCAAATATCTATATATATGTGTGCTCTAAGCAGAAAAGAGTGGATAAAAGAAAAAAAGGACTGTATTATTTGCTATCCATTAGAGGAAATAGGAAAGGAAGCTTTAAAACTGTACTTCAAACTGAAGTTTGAAGTATTGCATCTACCATAAAGCTGTAGACAAGGAATTCTGAATAGTAGCTACTGGCAACTAAAGTCACAAAAAAATGGTAGCCACTTTTGCACTTTTGATTGCCGTTTTGAAAAAAAGTATGTATGCAGTGCGAAAAGGTACCTATTCTGTTAGTAATATGAGATAGGGATGCACCGATAAGCAAATTGGCCGATTACTGATTACCGATTAATCGGCTGGGTCGATTAATGATAAGGATGATTGTTTTCATACTACCAATTTTACCATCATTATTTTTTTTCTCTTATACAGTTCCGAGTTTAGAAATAGTAAGTAATTTATTTCTGAGAGAAGTTTTTTTTTCCGTTTTCCTAATTTTCACAAAATAATTTCAATATTTTATCAAATTTCTTCGAACCAATTTTCATATTATTGTCAATAATATTACATTAACACTTTATTAATTATGTTAATTGGACATAAAAATTCAAAAAAGGGGGAGGGGAGTCTGTGGTGAGCACTCCAATTTAGAAGTACTTTTAATTTAAAAGTTTTAACAATTACTAGCAATTTAATTCATGACTTTTATTCTTTGTAAAAATTAGAGATTATCTAAAAGTACTGTGTACAAGGGAGAAAACTATCGCCACATGAAAAATTTTGCAACATTGTCTCTATGTGTATATATTTATTCAAAGTAGGAGAATTGATTTGTTAAAAACTTTACATCAACTGTGAGGATTATTACTACTGTTAATAAAATTATTCATCATAGTTTCTTAGTGAAGGTATACTTTAGAGAATAATATTTAAAAAAGATTTTTTCAGCCAATTAATCAGCCCGATTTCGCCGATTATTAACAATCGGCAAAGTGGCTGATTAATCGGTGCATCTC
Source organism: Uloborus plumipes (assembly GCA_038373865.1). Taxonomy (NCBI): domain Eukaryota; kingdom Metazoa; phylum Arthropoda; class Arachnida; order Araneae; family Uloboridae; genus Uloborus; species Uloborus plumipes. The sequence continues at coordinate 241,660 of JAXGGA010000108.1, forward strand.
TAATATAAGAGATTTTAATACTCTACCAAAACAGCAAACAAAAGTTCAGTGAATGTTTCTTAAAGTTTAAAATACAAGCATGCAACAAATGAAAATATTTTTCAAATGCATAAGATTTTTAACTGATAAAGAAACACATTTTTGCCACTTTTGGTGACTAGTACCACATTTTAGGTCGCTATTTTTAATGAATGGTGGTTCTGGCGGCCTCAACTCTAGAGCTTTAATTCTAACAGCATCTCAAACCTAATCTATTAAAGCAACAAGAAACATTTCTCGTTTTTCTTATCGGTTCTTTCCAGTGACAAACCATCAGTTTTTGGATCCATAACGCGTGAAGTGTAAGAAAACGACGTCAATACTTCACTCGTTAAGCTCACTTCTGTTGGGTAGGATTACGTTTTCACCGACCTCATCGAAAGGTGAGGTACGTACTCCGCACTGCTTCGTCGTTCTTCCTGCCAATTCGTGAAGATAAGCCATAACTGACAATTCTAAAAGAGTTCATTGGCATCGTGAATTTAAATACAATCCACTTGGCTTGAACAATTCTTTCATAAAAAAGGTAAAACGTTAGAAATGAATGAAATATTAATATTTCTGACTTTAATTTGGGTGGAGTGATTGGTTAGAATGCACAATAATTCATTGCAAAAACTATTCGCCATCTATCATAGTTAAAATCGCTGAAAAATAATTTTTGATAACTGTTTTAAATTCCTAGTTCGCTTTTTTAGAGATTTAAAAATATAATTCAAGTATTGCGCAACATACAAATACAAAACAAAACATGTGTGATGTACCACTATTTAATGTCAAGAGAAGCATGTGTCATAAGAAGCATGTGCCAGCACAATGTGTTCTGAAACCATTTATAGAATTTTATGTAATGTTTTTTTCACTTGAGTCCCTCTCAGTATAGGTTCTGTATTTGATTTAACCGTAAATTCATTTCTACGAGTAGAATTTAGTTATACTTATTTCATAGAACAATCGCAAAATCTATCCTTTCACAACCAGCTCTTTTTCCACGTATCAAAGTAATACAGTGCGTGCAGAAGTCGTGACGAACAGAAGATTGCAACAAAATGAGAGGTCCTCAACTAAACGTTGCACAGAACCTTCATATGGAATTTCAAGCTTCTATAATTTACCGCATTGTAGTGATGCGGGTTTAACACGCGAATACGTGAACATCGATCAAGCATGTAAAATGTTGACCTTTAAGAACTAACCATTTTGAAGCACGAATATAGCAGATACAAATATTCATACCAACATACAAACGTATATACTCACGTACGGACAGACGTTACGACAGAACTCGGGGATGGTCCAACGAGTACTCTCATTGCTCACAACACTCGTATACAATACAGACCTACATACGTAAGTACGAATATGATGAACAAAATAGTCAAAATAAATTGATTTAAGGGCTATCACAATATGAGTTTAGGTTGCAAATGAAGTGAGTCATGAAAACGATATTTCGAAATAGATATTTTGAAATTGTCATCATTGTATTAAGATTTTCTTCTTAAACTCAAGTTTTCTCTCTTATAGAATATAGTATCACGTTTCAATCTTTATTTTTTTCAACTCATATTACATTGTATATTTAATAATAAATATATATATATAATTTAATTTACAGTTTAACTTATTAAAAAAATAAACATCCAATGGTAAAGTAGACACAATTTTAATACTAATGAATAAAAAAGTTTTAATGTTTTGCTAAAAAAAGCTATATTAAATTTTCCTTTTTAATAAAAGTATCTGCAAACTGATGGAGTAACAGAAAGAATTTAATCACCAAAATAAATGCTATTTAGTATTTATCCAATTATAATATTAATGTTTTTCTTTTCCTTTTAATTTTTTTATTCTTTGACAATTTTGTCCTCAAAAATGCCATTGCCTGTGCTTTAAGAATTAAGATAATTCATTTGTAGTATTTATTCAAGAAACAAATCAGAAATACTTGCTCAAGATAATATCATGATATTTAATCATTACTGCTTTGCTTTGATATTGTGTTTGAACTTTTTTTGCTTCAGAGAAAACTCAAGTATTTCCACTTCATGGTGCCGAAGATTGGAATTCAATGCATAACTATAACATCGTTTTGCATTTGAAACAATACAAAAGTTAATTTTTTAGGCAAAAAACCTGAAACGCAAAATTAGTTTACGATTCAAAGTACGTTATCATATTCTTGAAGTGTAAACTGACTAAGTTGGTTAAAAAGTAATAAAACTCTTGAAGATTAAAGTATGGCAAACAATTAACATTTTTAAATTTTTTCAGGCTAAAGATATGGTGGACCCTACAGTGGACCTCACCGTAAAGATTCTGACTAAAAAGGTAAATTCATGTAGAGTTTACATTAATTTTATACTGCATGAATATTCCAATAATACTTAAATATTAGACTCCTTAATAACCGTTTGAACTATTTATTTCAAGGCAGTTTATTACCTCTGAATATTTGTTCAAAAGTCCTTTTTTAGAAGCAATTGTTCAGCTCAAAGAATTTATCATGCTAAAAACATAACAAAAGAAGTATGCTCTTTAAAAATTAGATAATTTTGCTACTTAACATTAACTCAAATTGCATAATTGAACAACATAAATCAAAGTTTTTCTAAACTGATAAAGCTCAGTCCATGAGAAATAATTCAGTACTCGCAGTAAACTGATAATCAAGAAGCTGAAAATAAATAGTATAGTACGAAATATTAACCTTGAAATTATTCACTTTAGCAAGGAGAGATCTTTGGGAGGGCTTATTTATTTATTTATTTTTCATATTATTTTGATACGAATCTTGGAAAAATTGGATTGATCTAGAAGAGTAAAAAAAAAAATGAGCATGTTATTAAAACTTCTACAATTAGTCAAGAGATTTCAAGCAGAAATATGATATTCTTGGCACGTCCAAAATCTATGTGACAAAATATTTATTGTGTCATCACATAAAGTAGAAGAGTTTCGATATATATTGTCATAATATTTAAGATTCTAGCTTCATCAAAAATATCCAATTCATTGAAGTGCTTGAAAAATAAACAGGATTGACAACCTGCCGTCTTGAATCTCATAAATATTTGCGTTCCGTAGCGTTGAAATATGGCGATATATTTGGCATCATTATCTTTTCGATTTAGTATTTTTGCTAAGTTAACAATACATTTTTGAATGTTGCAATGCAAATTCAGCATTTATAATATGAACAATCACAAAAACACTTATGAGTAAGAGTAAGCATTAAGATTTTCATTACATGAATACATCACTACCAATTAATGCCTCTTTATGAAAAAGTTTGTTATTTATTATTAGCACCAAAAGTGTTCACTGACGAGTAGCATGTAAATTTCTAGGGAAGATTTAATTAGAAACAGCACTGTAAAAGGTGAATGTTTACAGTATAATGAAGCTAACTTTATGGTAATAAACTGTAAAATTTGCTAATTTTGCAGTAATAAACTGTAAAATTGGCAATTTTACAGTGATAAACTAAAATTGCTAGTTTTACAGTTCATTACTGTGCATTTTACAATTTTAAATTGGAACCTCTGCTGCCAGTATTACACTGTTGTTTTTACAGTATAATGCAGCTAAGTTTTACGGCAATAAAATAAAATTTCTTACTTTACAGTAATAAACTGTAAAATTGCTAGTTTTACTGTTTATTACTGTGCACTTAACAGCTTTCAATTGCTACCTCTGCTGCCAGTATTTTACTGTAAAACAAGAGTTCATTTTTAGCCTACTTTCCCGTTAAAAATAAAAGAAAGACGAAAAAAGTATTAAAAGTAGCTTAATGCATCGAAAAAATATCGCCAAGTCCAAAAAATATCGCCAAGTTAAAAAAAATATCGCCAAGTCCAAAAAATATCGCCAAGTTAAAAAAATAAAGAGGTAAAATGAATATCGAAAAATTAAAAATTTGAAAGTAGGGTATTGAGATGGGGAATTTGTGTGTCTGTCGGTCTGTCGGTCGGTCTGTCTGTCTGTCCCCCCCTAATAACTTTTGAATGAACATTCCGATTTGGACAAACTTTTTTTTGTTGGAAAGATCTCGGCGAGTACAGCTTATTCCCATATTTGATTTTTTGATTTGAACAATTTTTGCTTCAACTTTGAGCCGTTCAAATAACCGGTCCCGCGATACTAACTTTTTAATGAACAGTCCGATTTGAACAAACTTTTTTTTGTTGGAAAGAACTTTTCAAGGATACTTCATTCCCGTATTTACATTTCCGATTTGAACAATTTTTCATTCAACATTGAACCGCTCAAGCAAGCTGTCACCCCTAATAACTTTTGAGTAAACAGTCCGAAAAAAATGACTGACTGTGCAGACGATTTTTTGTTTATTTATTCATTTGTTTTATTGAATTTATTATTATTATTATTATTATTTTTGGCAGACGATTTTTTTTGTAACAAAAATGTTTCATTCACTAGGGCATTTTATTCTTAATTTATATTTAACAACTGGCAACGGATTAAAAGTGAAATTCGAGACATTTTATCAACGGACGAGTTTTTTTTTTTTCTTTTTTTTTCTTTTTTTTTTTTCTTTCTTTGATAAAATGTGTTTTGATGTACTTTGTACTTTTAATTTTTTTTTGAAAACAATTGAGGAATTTTTCTACGGAAGAACTGTAACAGTTACATTCTTTAAAAGGTGCGACAAAACTTTATTTATTCATTTATTTACTTTTTATGTGTCTATTTCATCTGATGAGAGAGGTATATTTTGCTTTTAAAGGTATGTTTGACATAATTTTTAGTCTTAGATAATCAAGAGAATAATGATCAGATGCTAGAATGCCGATGTCGATATACGGGAAAGTAGGCTCGTTTAGTTCTTGACAGAACTTCTTGTTAACAATGAACTATAACAAATGTGTACATGAATGGTTTATAAAGCAAGATAGTCATTTTTTTTTATTTTAGGCATCCTGTTTTTTTAATGCAAAGTATTCCATTTTAATATGAAATGCATCATTTATAAAATTAAGATGCCTTCTTCCTAATGTAATTCATTCTTTCTACTTCAAGTACTTTTTTGAAAACAAAGCTTCCTTCTAGATGCATCATTTCGCAACATTTTATGCAAGTAAGAAACTGTGATCATTTGTGAAAGTAAGAAACATTTCTGAAGCCACCTTGTCTGACCCGGATGAGGAGGTCCCAGGCTCGAATCCCGGCTCGGGCACGATTGTACTTTCTCTCTTTTCTGCCCTAGTCCTTTCTTTGTTTGAATGTGCTGTGAAAGGTTGCATACCTTATAAAAGGGTCCCTATGCATGTGTGTACTGTGGTAGCCGGACTGCGCACTAAATTGCGGTGCAGTTAAAAAGTGAAGCAGCAATTCCCAAATTGCCAGTCTAGCTGGTACAAGGCAGCAACAACACAAAACCTTCTATCCAACGTATTCAGGCGTTTCTTCTACTCGAGGCAATCTTTTTTAATGTATCGTGTCCCTTTGTTGTTGCTGTAGTTTCTAATACCACTGTAGTAACCTTGCTCGAGTAGATGAAATCTACTCGATTTAAGGCAGGAAAGGTACAGCTTCCGTTTTCACAAGCACCATTAAGGTGGAAGGCAGTTTTAGCTCAACACACATGCATAAGGACCCGCTTATAGGGTAAGCATCCATTCATAATACACTTTCCCACACAGAAAGAACAATGTGACTGGAGAGAGAGAAAGTACGTCCATGCCCAAGCCGGGATTCAAACCCGGGGCAACCGAATCACAGTCAGACGTCTCTGACAAATGGACAAGATGGCCGACATCGTGTTCTTCTTCCTAAATTTAAAGAAAGAAAATTTTTATTATCAGCACTAAAGTGCTCATTGATTAGCAGTATGCAAATTTGTGGGAAGTAAAAACACTAACCACTCTTTTCACCATGAGATTAAAGAAAGTGTAATGCAAAATTTCAATTAGTACCATAGATAACACTGTCTTTTTCAGTACTTTTTTTTTAATGGTGTTGCAATAAATTAGGCAGGTGAGGCATGAACCTATCAGTCATAAGTTATCAACTCGGCTTCAAAAAAATGTTGATGGTTGGAGTGATGTGTCGACCGATTTGAAAATCAGTCTTCGACTGTCTTCTCTTTCTTATTTCATGGAATAAATTCTGAAAATCTATCCTACTAAAACATTTAATGGTAGGTACGATGTTTCCGATATGTGAAAGCCTCTTCAAGGTTATTGTTTTAAATACATTAATTAATGTAATTTATATATACTTTTAAAAATTAGTTCATAAAGGCTGCATCTTAATTTTTGTCAAAGCGATTTTACAAATTACTTAATGCCTTTTAAGCATTTCAAGGTCATTAATTTATTTTTTTGAAAAAGCGATTAGGCGGCGACAGACAGATAATTTTTTTTTTATTTTATTTTATTTTATTTATTTATTTTTTTTATTTATTTATTTTTTTTTATTTATTTATTTTTTTGCCATTTAGTCAATCTGTCCGGTGGCAACCAATAATTTTGTGCTTTAATTAAATGGTTTTGTTCTTTACTGAAATTATGAATCCCGTTCTTTCTGTAGTAACATTTTCAGTCAAAAATAGAAATTTTTCAGCTTTCTAAAAAAAAACAAAAAAGGTAATAATAATAATCCCTCTTTGAACTAAAACTTGTGCATTAAGCTGATTTTTTGTAACAATATTAGGCAATGTTCACAAACCCACGCGCGCAAGTGTAAGAAGAATAAACGCAAAAATTAGTTGCATGTTTACATTGATTAAGATAATTATAAACGCTGGTCGATAATTTTGCACAAATAGCAACTCTCTGTCTTGTTTCGAGAAACTTCTCATTAAAAAGGATATTTTCTCTGTTGTGTTTAATTAAGAAAAGAAAGAGATCAATTTTGCTTTCGGGAAAAAAAAAAATAATGTCACTAATTTTAACCCATTATTTATAAAGTATGATACTGTATGAAGCTTTTTTATGAAAGTATGAAATCTTCTTAGAAAACGTTAATGAATATTTATGGAACTCAGGCTTTTACAGAAATTGTGAAAAAATATTCTTTTATTATTTTTTTACCCATTTTTCAAATGGGTTTAGTTACAGATCAGTTAAATTATCTATTAATAATGCTGATTTTTTTTTTCAAATTGTAATGGCCACAAAAAATAGCAATTTTAGGCTGCATAAATGTGTCATACTCAATTGAGTCCTAACTTAAAAGTCAAAACAAAAAAAAATCCTCAAAGATTAAATTGAAAATAAAATTAACTAAACTAAACTATCAAGAGAGCCTTAGTGGAAATATTTGTATTGAATCACTAGTTAGCCACAAGGCTTAAATTTAAAAAAACGCTTGAAAATTCGCGGGGGAACCATATTACATAAATATTACCTTGTGCTATCCTTTACCCAGGAACGTCATTTAGGTGGGGGGTAGGGGGGGTCAATTGCCCCCCCCCCGGCTTTGAGAAATCAATGTATTTACATGTAAGTGGGCGAGGTTTTTTATGTTTTTCGATAAAATTGCATTGTGTTTGGACCCTTTGCCCCCCCCCCCTGGAAAAACTTGAAATGACATCCCTGCCTTTACCATGTTCCCCAGCCATACATATGCAGAATTGTTCGTAAGTGGGCGTACTCAAGTATTACTTAAGTTTTTTTTTTTTTTTAATTCACAGTTGCCTTTTAGTCTTTAGAAAATTAGCATTCTGCTGGTCGGTATTTTCTTCCTCATATACGAACGTCCGAACAGTTTGAAAATTCGAACTACCAATGATCCCAATTAGAGCGGATTTTCGACGCGTAACTATTTTTTTTCAAGCTGAAAGATACGACACTAGAAACACACTGCAAAAAATAAGCTGTTGATTTTACAGTATAATACTGGAAACAGAGGGTTACAGTTTAAAAACTGTAAAATGTGCAGTAATGAACTAAAATTAGCAATATTACAGTTTATGACTGTAAAGTTAGCACTTTTACAGTTCATTACCACAAAATTAGCAATATTATGTTGTAAAAACAACAGTATATACTGGCAGCCGAGGTTCCAGTTCAAAACTGTAAAATGCACAGTAATAAACTAAAATTAGCAATTTTACAGTTTATTACTGTAGAACTAGCCATTTCACAGTTTATTATTGTAAGATTAGGAATTTTACAGCTTGGTAATATAAAATTAGCCGAATTATACTGTTAAAACATTTTATTTTTTGCATGAACATGTAAATGAATTAGTGTCATAGCCAAGAAGTATAAATCGGAAGTGAGTATTATTGACGACAGTAGAATTCGTATTAAGTGAATTCTACGAAATCGAGTTTTCAAAGAACAATTTCGGCTAGTTTTTTCTCATTTGCATTTAAGTTGAATATGACGAATCAGAAAGGCAAATTCCGTAAAAGGTTTCGTATGGGAGAACAAATTGCAACTGAGCCATTAAATATAAACTATTCAGTCAGAAATAGAACATTTTCCTGAAAGATCGTGCCATAGAACATTAAATTAGAAACAATCGGCGTGGGATGAGATATGCAGCTGAAAAGTTGAATTAAAACAGTAAATGGAAAAAGGAAATTTCTTGATGGAACAGTCTGGTTGAATCAAACGGAAGTATTGTGCAAAGTTTGCAGCGAAGTTGATTTAAAATGAAAAAGGTTTGCCTGGAGGTGTTTAATGGACTTTATTTATATGCTAAATATAACTGTGAGACTTATTTATTCGTAGCAAATACATCAAAATACCAATGCTTGAATAATGAAGCAAAATGTAATGTTTAATCGGGTTTTAGGGAAATTTATCACTTAACTTTTTCTTGATAGAATTGTGTATTAAATTTTAGCTGTAGGTATCTTTTTTTTTCTTAATCTCCAATTTTTATTGTGCAATAGTTATTTATTTCCCACAATGAAACTTATTTTTAAACAAAATTCTTAATTCGATTTTTTAAGCAGTTATCTTAAACTTCACGGACGTTAAGCAATTTAATAAAACTTTTTCTAAATTTTTTTTCAATTAGCTTTTTTTAAACTTCATTTTATTATTGTACTAGTGGTACCCGCACGGCTTTGCCCGTGGTATAAAATTAAAAGTTCATATGTTAAATTACTGATATAGCAGAAAGAATACTCTATTTTAGTAATAATTCAACTATAATTCCTTAAAAGTATGATATAAAAATAAGCCAAAAGAGAAAATAAGAACAATTTTGTTGCTTACTGAATCGAACAGATATCTTACCAAAGTTTAAAAGAAGAAGGAAGTTTACTTTCCCAGTTTTAAAAACAAAATATAATACATTTTCCGAAATGAAACACTTTAAAAAGAACGTTGCAATATCGCTATTTATACGATACTTTTATAATTTACCGAGTTTTAATTTCTTAAAAACTGAGAAAATAAAAACAGACGATTTTTTCCAATAGTTAAATAACTCATTTTAATAAGGCTAGGAGTTTGGATTGCAACAAAAACAAATACATTTTAAAAAGTATTAAGGGAAAAAGAACGAAACAAAAAAAGGTATAAAAACGTAACCATGGTAACAACATGAAAAGTTAATTTCCGTTGTGATAAAATAATTCATTTCATCTTTATTTTCAAATTTTATTAATCATTTTAGAATCGTTTGGCTTGCTTTGTTTAAAGTAAGCCTTGAATTTCCGAGATTCTAAAAACAATTACTACAGCTCTACTAATGCTCGAAGAAACTTCTAATTGATATCATTTTTAGCAGAAAATTTTGAGCTTTCAAATGACATGAGACTTGAAAATGTGCATGGAATATTTCATCCCCATTTTATTGAAGTTGTATGAAAAATGAGCTAAGAGTTAGAATAGAAAAAGAACGAAATAGAACTTTCGAAAAAACGCTTCGAGACGTACACACTCATGCTACGAACTAATTTTGTGCCAAATTTCAAGAAAGTCGATCGAACGGCTTTGGCACTATGCGGGGTCACAGACAGACAGACATACCCACCTTCAGCTCTATTATTAGTAGAGTTTAGATTCTATTTCATTTTGTTTCGTTTTTGACTAATTTTGTTCAACATTCAAATATATATTTTAAAAGTTTATCAAAATTTCATGAATAATTTTTAAACTCCCCAAAAAAGATGTAGTTTTCAAAAGCTAAAAAATAAAAAATGAAATTTTACACAAAACAAAAGCTATTTCTTTGAAACAAGACTCTCAATATTTTCCGTCTCAATACTAATTTAATGTTCTAAATCTGTTCATCAGTTGAACAATAACTATCCTTCAAACGACCCCTGACATTTACATGTTGGACGGCAATTTATGGACAACTCCACCCGAAATTTGAATCTGTCCGCCGCAGGTTTCGTTTGGCAAGAGTTTCTAAAAATGGCCGTGGCATCCATTGATTGCTGAGGCCGAACACGGCCGAGCCAATAGAAGGAAAGATGCCTGTTTCTAAAAATAGCTCCCGTTACCCACTCCTCTTCGCTCTATTCAATGCCTACAGAAACAGGATTAAACGTCTTATGATTGCTCAGTTGGCCTTAAAGGAATCGACAGAGCAGAAATTCCAGGTGTAGAGTTAATGATTTTTCTCGTTTTTTGCTCGTTAGTTTGCGTTTTACTTGGTTTTACCCGAAGTCTCAAAAAATTTTAAAAAGTAAATGGACATACTCGTATTTTAAAAGTAAAAAATCAATGTAAAACATGAAATAAAGATTTATTTATATATTCATTTATTTTAATTATTTATTTTTTATTTTTTTTTCATTTATCTATTTATTTTTGTATTTATTTATTTATTTCATTTATTTATTTTTTACTAGCTTATTACCCGGATTTGCCCGGGTAACTTCTCATTTTTCTGCATCATACAAGATTTGTGTCAAGGTAATTAGAACATGAATTATAATTGTTTTTAACTTATTTCATGCTAAAATGAAATAGGTGAGCCTTAAATTGATAATCGTAATCTTTGTTGGAAAATACTCTAATTTAAATGTGTTAAATTTTATCAATTTGTATGCTTAAAGGCTTATCTCTATTACTCTATATATTAAAAATTAAAAGAAAATGGCCATTTTGAGATCAAAAATTTGAATTTTAAGCTTTTAGAATTTTTCTTTTTATTTCAAAACCCCGCCTAAGTGAACTTAGTCTACTTGAAAAAAAATCTGATATTGAAAAGCATGATTATAAATTTCAGTGACAATTTTACAATGCAAACTCGCTTCATAATACAACATATTAATATCAAATTTTCACTACTTATTTTTAGATGAAAAATGAACTTTGAAATCCATTGAATTCAATCTTTCCTATTCGTTTACCTATTAAATTCAGTAATTTTTCTCTATGACTGTCCCTTAAAGTGTCCATTAAAGAGAGACAAATACGTGGAAATTCCTGTTCAAAGGGACCTGGACCAGAAATGTCCCTCAAATAGAAATGCCCTTCGTTACTAGGTGCCTCTTATTCTCAGGTACCCTTTATTGGAGGTACAACTATAGTATAAATAATAGAGTAACAGCAGAGAACATTTATAGCGATGATGATGATGATAACAATAATAATAACAGTAAGGACAATAATAACAAATAATAATAACAATAATAATGATAATAATAATACATTGGCGGAAAACAGAATAAAAGTAGTCATTTTAAAAAAAAGAAAGTACTTTACTAGAGTAATACAGTTTTACAATTGAGAAAAATGTTGAACATTGCAGAAAGCATAGTTGACTCTTATCAGCGCAGCATTGTGAAATTTATTTTTTTTAAATCCACTGCCCCTTAAGGCGATTGTTATTTTGTATTGTTTTGAAACCTTAGTTATACTTTTGTTTCAGCAGAAGCACTTAACTCGCACACTTGAGTCGTTCATTGACTCGAATGTGCGAAACGCACACTCAACACAGACTTGTGGAGAGAACAAAAACAACAATAATAATAATTTAAAATACAAAAATGTAGAATGTAACAATAAAAAGTAAAATTTAAAAGGAAAACATGAAAGCAGACAAAATGTAAAAGACTAAGTAAAAAACTTCATAAAATGTAAAAGGCAGGAAAGGGTTAAAACTCTAAAACCATAAAATTTAAAGTAAAAGCAATTTAAAAGTCAGTCAGGGTCAACCCTACCGCAGTTTAATTATTTTGTCTCTGGCCTTCCAATATCTCTCGTAAGCGCAGATGCCTGAGATTGCAATGCATTCTTTTAGATGGAAAGCATCTATAGCTGCGTCTTTCTTGCATAGCGGACAATTTGGCGAGAAAAATATGTTAATCCTAAAAAGGTGGGCAGCAAGGCAGTCATGGCCGGTCTCGAGACGAATTGCTGCTACAGCATGTCGTCTCGGGGCATCTGGTATTGCCATGATTGATTCGCTCCAGCTCTTATGTTTTATCAGGTCTGACTTTCCTGGTCTGAAAGTCGTCGTCCATTCTTTCTTTTAATAGTCGCATTACAGCAGGATAAGGGACTGGATTTGTTCGAATTTGTAATATTTCAGTTCCCTTTTTGCAAGAGAATCAGCTACTTCATTTTCGTATAGTCCACAGTGAGCAGGAACCCACTGCAGAATAACTGTTTTACCACGATTTTGCAGCCTGCTAAAATTTGCAATGCAGGTTTTTATTCTTTGTGAATCAGCCGGCTTCAGAGAGATGACAGCTTGAATTGCAGACTTCGAGTCAGACAATATCACAGCATTATCAAAACTTTCACTCCTAGAAATGAGTTGTTGTGATACCAGCCTAACTGCTTCTACTTTTTTCAGGTCAAAGATTTTAAAAGGACTCGCTGGCGCACGATGGGGTTGCGGCAGAAATATGATTATATTATAGCTCTTAATCACAATAAATTAAGATCAAAGTTTCGTGAGTTTGGAGGAAATAAAATAATATTTCATGGTAAAATTGTAATTTAATCCGCCAGTGCGTTTTATTTCCCCAAGAATATGCTCCTTAATTTATTTTTATTTGCAGAGGAAATAAGATTTTGGCGTCATTAGGGACTTAACAATTTACTTTTATACTTTTCGCTTTTGCTATTAAAAATGCTGCACAACGTTTTCTTTTAAACTTTAATTTGTACTTCAAGCTACCTTATGAAAAGCAAACAGTTGTAAAAGTATGATAGTTATGTAAACAAAATAGTGTTCACAGTTGTTATTGCAACTGAATTGAACAACATTATGGTTGTTTGTGCAGTTAAAATAATATCCCATTATTTTTTCAAAAAGTGTAACTTTTTTTTTATATTACTCTTTTTACCCAAGCGATTTTTTTTCTCTCTTTTACCGTATAGTTTAAATTAATTTATAGGTTTTAAAAGTTTGTAGATAATATATTTCAAATCAAACTATTTCTTACATTTTCTAGAATTAAGAAATCATAAATAGATAAGAGACAAGTTGTTATCCGCTTTAAACTATGAGTACAGATATTCTGTTTTAGATTTGACGGTTTTATTATTCTCCTCTTTCAGCGCAGCAAGCAAATGATGTATTGTGATTATTAATAAGATGTACAAAATAAAACTACATTTCACTGCAAAAAATAAGTTGTTGTTTTTATAGTATAATACTGGAAGTAGAGGTTAAAGTTTAAAACTGTAAAAGCACAGTAATAAACTGTGAAACTAGTTTTTTTACAGTTTATTACTGTAAAACTAGCAATTTTAAAGTTTCTTACTGTAAAATTAGCAATTTTACCATAAAATTAGCTGTATTGTACTGTAAAAACAACAGTATAATATTGGCAGCAGAGGTTCCAGTTTAAAACTGAAAAATGCACAGTAACAAACTGTAAACCTAGCAGTGTTACAGTTTTTGTTGTAAACTAGCAATTTTAGTTTACTACTGTAAAATTACTGTAAAATTAGCTGCAATATACTGTGAAAAATATCATTCAATTTTTACAGTGTTGTTTTATTGAGGCAAACTACATTAAAGTCAGTTTCTTATGTGTTATATTACTGTAAGTTCTATCAGGATTCTAGGATTCTCAAAAACAAAAAATAGCTGTAGAAAATAGGTCGCTTTATTCTAATCAGTCTCATTAACGTTGATATACTATTCCTGCCCTACTTTGTAAATGATTTGAAGCTCAAATCTTTATAGAGCCGTCAATGTGTCTTTAAGTCATGCTAATAAAACCTCCATTTATGATAGGCTATAAAATATTTGGAAATAGGTTTACGCATCATTAAATAAGAGTTAGGAATTGCTACGTTTCGCTTAAGCTCCATCTAAAGTCGCTCTAAGGACTGAATGTCTCTGTAATCAATGATTGATACTTCTCCAACCAAATGCAATCCGGTAACTTCCGTAAACTGTTTACTTTCAAAACTCTGCTTACTTAAAATAATAATAATTAATATTTTCTTTTTTTTATAGTACATTTTTTAATGTTGGGTAAAAACTGTGGCACAACCACAATTGCACTAAAACTCAAAACAATAACGTTAATGAAAGTGATTTATGAAAGCATTCTAATTCATGAAAAATGCTCCAAAATACTTTTAGAACTAAAAAATTTCACCATTTATTTTCCTCTCAAATACACTTCAGAGTTTTGTTAGAAATGAGAAAAATGTCGTTGCGTGTAATTTTTTTCCCATGGAGGCAAAAATGAAATTCCGAAAATAAGCATATTTCCAGAATTTACTTATTTACTGCGAAAGATTAAAATAAGCTTACTTTTTTTCTTTACATTAGAAAGCTCTTTAAAAATAGACTTTTTAGAAAGATTTCGGATGAAGTATAAAGAAAAACTTCTGGGATTAAAATATCTGCATTTAAATATAGCTATTGCTGGTAAAACGTAAAACATTTCAACTACAAAAAATCCTGTTTATCAAATTTAGCTTCCTTTTTTGCCTAAAATGTGGTCAACAAAAAGACCAGCGATCTTTAACGACGAATCTAAACTTTTCTGTCCTTTAAATGAAACTGCGGGATTCCGTATAAACAAAACATACTTGACTCAAAAAAAAAATAAACTCCTGATTTGTCACGGAATAGGGTGGCATAGTAACCGCGGATAAGCAAATAATGCGGATAATCCGAAAAATAGGTTAATAACGATACCAGTGTATGAGAGACTAAAAAAATAATAACAATCACACGTATATTCAAGTTATTGCAAGAAACGATATCATTGAATGTAAAAAATATCTGTACACTTTAAAAATAGATGTTGTTTTAACAGTATAATGCAGCTAATTTTACAATAACAAACTGTAAAAAATGCTAATTTTACTGTGATAAAGTGTAAAATTGCTGCTTTACAGTTATAAACTGTAAAATTAGTTAATCAATCTTACAGTTTATTGCTGCACATTTTACTGTTTTAAACTGCAATCTCTGCTGCCAGTATTATACTGTTGTTTTTACAGTATGATACAGATAATTTTTGTGGTAATAAACTGTAAAATTGTGTTGATAAACTGTAAAATTGCTACTTTACACAGTAATAAACTGTAAAATTTCTAGTTTTACAGTTTATTACTGTACATTTGACACAGTTTTAAACTGGAACCCCTGCTGCCAGTATCATATTGTAAAAAAAGGTTTATTTTTTGCAGTGCAACCAGGTCCGTCATTTGGTGGGGGCAGGGGTGGGGGATCAATTGCCCCCCCCCCTTTGACTTTGGGAAATCAATGTATTGGCATATAAATGGGCGTGGTTTTTGCCACTTTTTGGTAAATTTTACGTTGTGTATGCACCCTTCCCCCCCCCCTGTAAAAATTCGAAATGAAGTCCCTGAGTGCAACTGCAAAATATCAACAATAACACTCACAATCACCATAAAAACGAAAACTGATCAAAATAACCATAAAAATGAATGTGCGAATGACTCGCGGATAAACCTACAGCAGTTAATCGAGAGCTTAATGTATCGGAAACAAAATATTCCAATTTGTACCATTTTTGCAGAAGACTCATTTCTCATATAAGAAGTGCACATTGATTTGAATGCAGTTGATCGCAAGGGATCAAATTCAAAAATGACAGTGTAGCCAAGTTTAAAGATATAGGGGTTTCCTTTTTTTTTTTTTTTTTTCAAGGAAGAAAAAGAAAGTTGACTTAATGTTACAAATGAAAGGAAATTGAAAAACTTCATAGCGCAGTTTTCGATTCAGGCAGGTTAGAAATAAACAGATTCGACTGAAGTTAATTTTGTCAAATGTTGTGTTTTTGTACATAGAGCACGGACTTTCATTAAAATCATTAAAATCTAACTTTGAGATCACTGCCGCTCTCGAAAAAACTCCATTCTCATAAGGGAAATTTTCATCCAAAAATTTTGGGGCAGTGATGTGTTTCAAACTTGTAGCATTTCACCACAATATATGGAAACACAAGGTAATGTTTTGACGCCTGAATACTAACAATAATGACAATAATGGACTGAATAGAAATTACTTGGGACTGAATTATTATAATGAAGCTTTCTCTGTTCCTGTCTTGAAGTTACCGTGAAGAATTCAATTTAATCTGCATCTTCTAAAAAATTTTCGTGCATTTCAAAACATAAAAAAGGGAGTTGTCATGGTATTTCTGTACATCGTGAACACTTTAACCTTAAGCTTTCCTCTATAGTTCAGAATATTGTCCAAACATAGTTACAAGTTTTTAATTGGTGAAGTTAATTAAAGCTGACGTGCGTATTCTAATTTCATCAGGATCTCTTATTATTGGTTTTTGTGAACTGCAAGAAATTTCGCAGCAAGAAAAAAATATTGAGGCAACATGGTATTCTTGACAACTGTGAACACTTTACATCTCCATGATCGCAATTCAACAAGGAATTTCTTAAGCAATATGTACAAAAGAAATTTTACTGAAATCACGCCTCCAATATTTCATTCCTAACTTTCAGTAAGTTAAAAAGGCACTTATCAGCTCACTATATCTTTACGTACCGAAAGTTGGAAACAAGTTCCCAGCAAATGCATAAGGAAATTACTGACACACATTTTGCAAACGTTAATGAGACCTCCAATATACGTAACAAAATGAACAAATCATTAACAGCTGTCTAGACTCAGTCGCTAGTAACCGCTTTAATAAAGTCCTCTTTTTCGATTACCCTAAGGCTGTCTGCAATGAACTAACTTTGCTGATCATCCTTAATATTCATTTCATTAACGTGAGTTTAGATACATTTTTGCTCTTTCTCCTTCTTAAGGGTTCATTGTAATTATTTATTTTCCAATATATTGCTTGCTTTTGAGGTATTAGAAGCTCTCCTTCTCCAACTCTACATCTTAACTCCACAGGCTTTTTTTCTATAAATTGTGCTTATTTTCTTGGAAAACGCTACGACAAGAAGGAATGTAAATAATAGAATATTTATGGAAAAGAAGCATACACATTTTGTCATTTGGTTCCTGTGAGTTCAGTAGCCAGAGCATCCCCTCTTACCATGATAGTAATAGCAGTTCATTATGGGCATAAAATTAAATAGAATCCCGATGGCATGTTCTGCTACAGCAACGCAATTATGCCACAGCTCAATGATTAATGTGACTGACGAGTCATAACATGCAGTCCTCGTCAGTAATTCAGGTCTATTCTTGTACCAGTCAAACTTCTTTCGATGTTGTTTTCGATAAGTCGCGTGTAAGAAATTTATCCAATCATATGTCATGATACCAAATGCATCATGTGACCGAGATGAAAACGATAGCGAACTTAAACCCGAGAGGTACAAGAATCAAGTTAATTGGCCGTATGTCTTAAGATGGTGAGCTATCTAAGGTATAGTAGTGGTGCCAACGTAAGGCCAACGAAGCTGACCCGAATGACCCGCTTTGTTCAATGTTACGCATCGAACACTAGGCTCAAGAACCATACTAAATAACCACGAAACCGTTCTACAATCTTCGGCAGTAAAATTCCCACGATTTGTAGCTAGTCAAACCACTTCTCTTCACTGTTGCGAACTTTTCTTTTCTTCCAGTTCAATTTCTAGATGCATCAATGAGGCTATTTTGAGACAATATTAAGAAACTGGTCTCTAAAAAAATTAAAACTTCGTTTAAGTAATAAAATAAGCATCAAGTAGTGATAAGAACAATTCTTATCTTATAATTTTCTTTCCTTGCCCATGTTTTTCAATGTCAGAAAAAAAATTGACTTTTACATGGGCTCTGGCCCGCGAGATTTGACGAAATATGAGATGCAGTCCTCAAATAATAAAAGATTAGCTAGCTTGATCTTCTTACGCTAATCGAGGGATCGTGCTGACCAGGGTAAAATCTGAACATTTTTTGTACCAAGAGGGGTTATAAGACAGCATAAATACCATATCTTCTGGTCTGACATTTCTTGATGTAATTATTCAATTATGGTTCGTACAATCAAGCGTAAATGTTTTGCTTAGACTGAAGCATGAAGCATCAAGTAGGGATTCTCAGAAATTTCGAAAATGAGGCAGAGCGTTTCGTCCGAAGCACATCCGAAACGTAACAGCTACTGTCATAAGTGTCGGCAATGCGAACAATGGATAATCGAAATATGTGATCAAAGAGATCTCGGTACCGTCAATACAGAAGATAGACCAGGATAACTATGTTGCTGACGATATTGATGACAAATTTGCCATTGTGAGCTTACTGCACAAGCAGCCATAAATAGATGCAGGCCTTATAATGTTGAATACAAAATTGGAATTAGCTCGAGAAGATGACAAGACTACATTATTGTTTCAAGGTTTGTTGTTGGTGACACCGATGGAAGCGCTCTTGTCATCAACTCTTATCATCATTACTTGATTGTGATCAAGTGCCAAGATGTACTGAAACCATCTTCCCCGAAAACACGTATTGTCTTAAAAATGTCCTCATTTCCAGACTCAAAATTCATGATATGATTTAATGATGTCTTGAGGCTTTGCGGATAATATTTATGTCTTCTCAGCGTTAGTGTTAGAGGACAGCTCTGATCGTCCACGGCATATTGTAGAGCAGAGACGTCCTGAAACAAATCAGTTTTATAATATGATGACATTAATGTAATCACAACCAACGTGAACACAAAATGTGTGGTACTAAAAATCAGTAGTACCACACATTTTGTGTTCACGTTGGTTGCAGTGCAAACTTTTTATGCCACGGAATTCTTAGTGATTCACTTTTACTTCAAAGAACCTCATTCTTGTTAATGACAAAATGTTAACGATCTAGAAGTCAAATGCAAATCATTCGCTATCATAATTACTTTCTTCTGTGTAGAAGGAACTAGGGAGAGAAAACTTGAGCTAGGGTTCCTCGGAACTAACTTTGAAAATCGCTGCTATAAATTGCAGTCCCGGCACTTTTAAATTCTATCTCCATCAAAGGCTAATCACTAGATCTAACTAACCGATAGTGAATTTCAGAAAATAATTAAAATAAATTTGGTTAAAAAGTATATAAAAAACGATACGCCAAAATGAGTCATATCTGATTAAGTCAAGAATCTTTTTTAATTTAAACTGACACTTTACAAAACATTTTTTTTAAAAGCTTGTTGAAAAACAAGGTTTTAATGTCATATTTTTTTCATCCTTAGAGCAGTTAGATTAAGAAAATACAATATTTTGTCAGTTAAGAATAAAGATACACTGAAATAACTGGGTTTCAAGAAAGGAACAATATATTAGTTTGACAAAAATCATCTTAATTAACTTACAACATCTCCCGCAAAACGTGGGAGTTAGTTCCGAAAAGTGTTAATAGAAAAGGAAGTGCTTGGCATTAAAAAGAATTTCTGACAAGTTCTGTATTTACAAATGACAGCTCATTTTGTTAAAAGTCATATGTTCTTAGTAAAGAAGTAATTTTTGAACAAGGAAAAAAAAGCTATTTTAGTTGTTAAATATGGCAAAATATATATACGTGGAAAAATATTTAAACAAAAAAAAAAAGATTTCTAAGAAAATATCACAAAGGAAGTATATTTCCTTTAAAAAATTGAAGGTAAAACAATGGAACACTCAGTTCAATAAATGGAAGAATGTTGTAAAGAATACGAGGTTTGTCCGGAAAATACGTATAAAAGTTGAATAAAAACCTTATTTACTAATTAGCAGACCTCGACAGGTTGTATTACTGTTATATACAATCCCATCAACCTTCAGTTCAAGTTAGAACGCTCTACGTGTAAATTTGAGTGTGTGGTTGCTGGTTGAAGGTAACCCTTTTTTCAAACCGCGTCGGCATGAAGCTATCTCTGATTGAGGAACAGCGCATCAACATCAAATTTCTTGCAAAGCTAGGCACGAATGACCGTGAGATTTTTGAGTGTTTGAAACAAGTTTACGGAAACAATTCTCTGAAGTAATCAACCGTGAACAAGTGGTTAAAAAGGTTCCGGCCTCAAAATCCCGAAGCTCAATCACCGTGACTGACCACCCGCCTTATTCACCCGATTTAGCCCCTTGTGACTTCTTCTTGTTCCCGAAATGCGAAATGGTGCTTCGGGGGGGGGGGCACTTGGGAGATATGGAAGCCAACAAAGCAGAAACGACAAGGCAACTGAACAGCATCACAACTGAACACTTTCAGCAATGTTATCAACAGTGGAAACAGCGTTGGCAGTTTAAATAGCAATAAGTTTAAAACAGCAATAAGTTTAAAACAATTATAATTCATGCTCTAATTACCTTGCAACATTGGCACAAATGTTGTATGATGCAGAAAAATTTTGTTCATATGCCCATGTGGATAGAATTCATTCAAATATTTTTTTAGTTATGTTGTATTAATAAGCACCCGGGCAACGCCGGGTAATAAGCTAGTATAAGATAAAAATTTCCGTATTTTATACTCGAATTAACGTTGCGTTTTATTCTTTCAATGTGAATATAAGTCTTTTATTTATTCTCGCACATTACTTTGCCATGCCCTTTCGAAAACCTCTTCCCTTCCTAGATGGGCCATAGTTTCCGCTTTTACAACTGTGATGTTGAAGAACAGTAAATATTTAAAGAGCGAAAGAGAAAGTTAAACTTATATATGGCACAATCCCACTTCATCTGTCAGTAAAACGCAACAACCTCAGATGTCACAAGATTTCCGAAAAAAGCTAAAAAGCTGAAGACTCTATATATAAAGCAAAAAAGTGTGACGTTGGATTGAGAATATGAGTTTACTCCCACGAAATGTCTTTTGTTGCGATTGTCACAGATGTATTTTAACGCCTGCTGATATCGAAAAAGAAAAAGAAAAGGTGATGGTCTAGTCCTTTCGCAAAACGATTCTTTCCGAATCACATCATTCCAAACGCGAATGTCGATTTCTTTGCAATGCGTCTTATATTTTTTCTGCAAACATTCTCTTACGCATGGAGGATGGAGTTGAAGTGGATCCATCTCTAAGCAAGTCAGCAATCCTCTTTATTTTCTCTGTGTGTTTTGTATAAAACTATGATTTCTTACTTTTGAGTCAACAAGGGATTTCATGCAAAACGATACAAATGGTAAGTAAATATCTTGTACGACACTGTAAAAAATAGATTTTGTTTTCACAATATAGCACAGCTAATTTTATAGTAATAAACTGTAAAAATCGCTAACTTTACTGTAATAAACTGTAAAATTGTTTCTTTTACAGTACTAAGCTGTAAAATTGCTAATTTTACAGTAATAAACTGCAAAATTGCTAACTTTACAGCTTATTACCATGAATTTTACAGTTCCAACTGGAACCTCTGCTTCCAGCATTACACTGCTGTTTTTACAATATAATATAGCTACCAGGCTTGGAGTCAATTACGAGAAAACGTAATCGATTACGATTATGATTACGAGCGTGAAAAATTTGAGATTACAATTACGATTACGATTACAGCCCTCTACCAAATCGCTATTACGATTACAGCAACGATTAGATTACGTAAAAAAATGTAATCGATTACGATTATCATCTGCCGATTACGATTTCGATTACACGATTACAGATTTGTGAGAAATATACATATACAGAGGAGGATCCAGAAGTTTTGAAAGGGGGAGGTGTCAAGTTTTGGTTCGCCAATTTTGTACCTTATCAGTTAAGTGGAAGGAAAATGAAACATGTAAAATTTAAACCTTCTTAAAAATATTATACTATATTGCACAGTGAGTAATATTTTTATAAAATTTTGCAATATTTTATAATATTTTTATATATTACCATCTATTTATTCTGGTAAAATTATTATCAGGAAAAATATAAATTTGCAATTTATAAATTGTCTTAATGTAATCAGTATTAGAATAATAAAATTCGCAAATATAATATTCTTATAAAATTAAACATTTTTCATACCTAATGCATGGATCAAATTTTTGTTTCAATGAGAGCAAGATTGCAAAGGGTTGTGCAAATCATAAAATGTGTTTCTCATTGCAGGGGGTATTAAATATATATAATGTATATTGCATATATAATGCTCATTCGCGACAACAGTGTCATAGCTAAGATTTATGATTTTTGATCAACTAATATTATAAGATGATTGCAACTAATGTATAATCATAACTTGAGGATTTGTTTATTTATTTTGCATGTGTGTATGACCATTTTAAAATAATATTTTATGTCACATTTTTTAAAATATACTGAAGTGTAATTATTGCCACTAAAATTAGAAATTAAAATAATGAACATATATATAAAAAATATTGAAATTATTCAAAGCACAAAAAGATAAAATACTTAAAAATAAATCATAGGCGTTTAATCTCACTCATAAGCAATTTTTTGAAAATCTGTAAATACACAATTTTTTCATCTTTAACATACTTAATGATTAAAAATAATATTAGCATTGAAGTGTAAAGCATAAACTTAAGATTAAATTATGTGTGAAAATATTTAAAAAAATGTCACCAGAGTGCTGTTATCGCAAATGAGAGTGCTGTATTGCAAATATATATTAAATGATAACTAAAGCACAGTTGCAAATTCCCTCTTCTTTTGCAAAATTTCCTCCTCTTTCGCTAATGAAAGAAAAAGGGAAAAAATAAAAAACCATGCAACTGTTTAGAGCAGTGGTTCCCAACCTGGAGCAATCGCCCCCAAAGGGGCGATTTAACTCCTCAAAGGGGCGGTAAGGGGGCAATGGGTATTTAGAAGAGAAAACAGTAGTAATAAAAGGGTAGCGAAAACCGAAATTGTAAACATGTACGAAACCGGTTGCTCAAAGTTCAAACAATTAATCACAAGTTAAGAAAGAAACAAATTAAAGTTCAAGAGGTTCCTCCTTGCACCTCGGATGAACCTTAGGTATTTTGTCATTCATTGTCCATTTTATGAATTTTCAGATTTTCATCTTATTTTCCTTCAAATTTTTGGTTTCAATGATTTTAATTCCCCAGATTCCAAGGTAGAAAAGAAAATAATTTCTTGAAAAATGTACTTCTGTTTTTTGAAAAGTACGTCAATGATCTTAGTTTAATGTTACCCTTCAAATGCTATATCAGTTCGCTTTGTGAAAGAAAAAAAATAAAGGTATTTTATTCATTAATTAAAATTTTTAGTTTAAAATTCATTGGTTATAATTGCTTTATTGCGTACATTTTACTTCAAATTAAAGTTACGTATTTATATTTTTAATAATATCGCGATGTTCACTTGCGCCAACTTATGGTTTTTTTCGAGGAAGAAAAGGGGGGAGGGGGCGCGATAGGTGACAATCAGCATCTTGAAGGGGGCGATGAGCTCAAAAAGGTTGGGAAACACTGGTTTAGAGGGCCCTGAGTATAGAGTCCTGTTAAGCCGAAAAGTATGTGTTAGTAATTTGATACTACTGTTCTCGTCCGGGGTAGAACAGCTTCGTTTGTAGCTATCATTGACAGCTGATGAAAGGGAAAATTGATGACCCATCCTAAAAATCAGGAGGGACGGTCTGGTCATATGCGCCTGAGGTTGCAAAGCACTTACGTCAGGGCTCGCTTTATGACTCTCTTAACGAGCACGAAACAGCTTGCTGTCTTTCTGAAGCTTGCATTGAACCGGGACCCCCAAGACAAAGAACACGCTCCTTCCCTGGAGTGCTTTTTCCCGGGGGCCCAGATAGAATCCTTATCTTTTTCCCATAACATTGTAGAAACGCAACTTAGAAGCTTTCACTTTCAGCAAGTCTGGATTACACGATTACAAGGCCAAATTACGATTATTTAAAGTTAGATTACAATTACGATTACGCAAGAAATACTTGATTAAAATTACGATTACACGATTACGAGAGTCTCATTTCCAAATTATGATTATGATTACGATTACAAAAAATTGTAATCGATTACACAGATTACGATTACGTAATCGGCGATTACTCCAAGCCTGATAGCTACATTTTACGGCAATAAACTGTAAAATTTCTCTTTACAGTAAAAAACTGTAGAATTGCTAGTTTTATAGTTTATTACTGTGCATTTTACAGTTTTAAATTAGAACCGCTGCTGAAGAATTATACTGTAAAAACAATAGTTCGTTTTTCGCAGTGTCGATGGAGAAAGAAAGCCCTTCTTTCAATAAGGTTAAGCTCCACGAGTACATTTCTAACCTTTACAATCTGAAATATTCAATACACTAACTTAAAAATTGAGCATTTTTTTAATTCGATTTTTTTTGATATCAGCAGGAAAAAAAATTAAGTTCCACGCACGAAAAGGATAAAAGAAAATATAAGGAAAACAAGTTGTCTCCTTTAATTAAGTATAAACATATAAAGAAATTTAGCAAACTATTATTTTCTCCGTAAACTCGTAATTGACTGTCCAGACCGAGTATTTTAAACATAATAAAGTGCAATAAAGTGATTATTTCTGTTAATTCAAATAAAACACTAATGCTTTACAGCACAATTGTATTTAGAGTGATAACATTTTTTTTTTCCTAAAAATTATTGTAGTCCTAAAAACGCAGACCTCTGGCTGTCACAATCCTATACTCTAACACTTAGGGAGTATACTTCAAAAAACCTATTTACACTACGTAAATTTGGCAGTTAATATCTGCAAATAGAATAATGGTACTATATTTTTCAAGAAATACGGTCTAGTTACGAATTTCCGAGACTTAATATTTTCATATAAGTGCTATCCGGAGTTTTTTCAAACAGTCCCCTGTCAAACATTCAAATCTGCAATAGAAAAAAATCTGTTACTCTTGCAAATGTTTTTTGGCATAAAGTTTAACGTAATCAGTGTGATTTTGCCGAAGTTGCTAAGAACGGTGCTGAAATGCCACTTTCTTTAGTTTCAGAGCCACATTCGGGATGAAAGTATGCATCTTGATCGTAGCGAAAACAGTCCCCTGGAAAGCACTATTTTTGATCATATGTATGTTGACTACGACCTTAATGTTTTTATAAATGTCTTCTCTTTGGTGGAGTGTGGTAGCCTTACTTACCCCATGATATTCTAAAGTGTTTGATGAATAATTAAAATGTTTACATGCATCGTAAAAAATGAGTATTGTTTTTACAGTACAATACAGCTAATTTTATAGTAATAAACTGTAAAAAATGTTAGTTTTACAGTAATAAACTGTAAAACTGCTAGTTTTAGAGTACTAAATTGTAAAATTGCTAACTTTGCAGTTATTACCGTGCATTATTACGGCGCATATTACCGTACAATTTACAGTTTTAAACAGGAACCTCTACTGCCAGTATTATGCTAGTGTTTTTACAGTATAATACAACTAAATTTTACGGCAATAAACTATAAAAATGTTCACTTTACAGTAAGAAACTGTAAAATTGCTAGTTTTACAATTTATTATTGTATGTTTTACAGTTTTAAATTGAAATCTTGACTTCCAGTATTATACTGTTAAAACAACAGTTCATTTTTGGCAGTGTTCAACAGTGTGAAACAAGTTTCACTTTCGTGTGTCTTTATGACATACAATTTGTTTTGTTTTTTTCCTAAAATTATACTTTTCGCACTTCCCTTTGCCTCTTATTCCCCTACAATAAAAAAGTACTCATTCTTTAACTGTCCTAAATATGAATATAAACTCACTTACTAAAAGAATGGCCTTTACGAGGCAGACATTCTAAGATACAAGTTTAATATCCCTGTTTAAATGATTCTCCAACTTTAATGGGAGAAAAGTTTGCAAACTGTGGGAGAAAACTTCTTAAAATATCATGTTTCCTCGCTTGCATTAGCCTCAAGGCTTTTCTACCGCTTTGGGATATGATACGTAATTTCATTTTCGCTCAAATTTCTTCCGTCACACAAATTAAATTTTTTCTCCTCGGTTTCTTTTTGATAAGGATTTTTTCAAAAGTCAAAATGTTAAAAAAATAAAATTCAATTTTGTTTACTTCGGTATTTTTTTAAAGGAAGAAGATTTTTTTTTTTTTTTTGTGTGTGTGTGTGTGTTCTATCTAATAAGCTGATTTGGTTAACTTATGAAGTTTTTCCAATAGAAATTTATTTTGAGTCAATAATTTTTGTTTTAAAATCAGTAAAATATAAAAAAAACTTCTTTAAAAAAATCTAAAAACGTCGAACATAAAAAATCTCTTTGATTATTCCTCAATTTTCCATTGCTCACTCAAAGTGTATGCTAATTAACCTGAAATATAATTAAAAGAAAAATATCTAAATATGTATATAAAGCAATGGAATTTCAGTTTAGCGTTAATAAATATCTCAATTTTGGGAATTAAACATATTCTTTTTTTTAAAAAATGAGCTTAAAAGGTTTTGAACAACAATGACTTAATAATCCTACCAATATGATACAAATATGTTTACTTATAATTATTGCAATAAATACAGAATTTAATTAATAGACTAATGCTTTGAAATTCTATTCCCTCATTCTTAAAATTAATTCTTTATGAAGTTTCAGTTTTTGAACTTGTAGCTAAGTAAATTTAATCAAAAAGCAATCAATTAATTTTGTATTGTGATTCCTCGTTCTGTTGTTATATCAGTGAATAAAGTATGTATTATAGTAAAATGCAATGTAAATTTTATCTTCCTATTTATATTTTATTTTGTTTTATTGATTTATTTACATTTTTGTTATTATTTTATCATTGATTTGTTCATATCATCTAGCACTTTGTCAAACATGACAACAACAACATCTCTTCACGTTTCTGAGACCCTGTCAAGTTTTGAGAATAAAATAAATCGTTGAATACTTTTACTTTTTTTATCTTAGTTTTTTATTTATTCAATTTAGTTTAATACAAAAAATCTTCATAGACATAATTTGCTACCGATTGAGTTTAAGAACTAAGGGCAACAAAATCACGAAGTCATCCCTAAAAGTTCCGAAGACCAACGCTTCAATTGTGTCTTGTGAAAGATTAAAAGTGTCAGTATTGGAAAATAAAATATTCTTTAACGAACAACAAAATCTGACAAAACTAAAAGGGGTGAAAGACAATGAGCTAGGATTCGTTAATATACTCCCACGTCTACCTTTCCATTGTAGTTCAACACCCACTCGAAAAGATCAAACTTCTTAAAGAATGCAACAAAAGTACATCGGAGAAATTACCGAACTTATTTTTAGATTTCTGTGGTTGTTTGCTTTTGATTGCTAGAAGGTAGTTGAGTACCTTCGAAAAACTGAATTGTACTCCTTAGAGATATAATATTATCGTATCGTGTTCATCCCAAGTTAGATGAAAAGGAGCATTTTGTGGTTGTTTTCAGCCAATTTAATCTTCTGGAAAGTTTCTATTTTAGGAAATCGGATGTAATATGTGTAATTATGTCGGTAGTCTCTTTAATGTAATAGATTTTCACATTTTCTACATTTTTTTTTCTTTCTAGTTTTTTGAAAGTTTTTATTAATACGATTTTATTAGTTTCATACGTGGGTTTGTTTGTTTGTATGTATGTAACTCTCAATAAAAGATAAAATTCACGCTCTTTGCAAATATAAAAGCAATATATTTCATTCAATTATTAGTACTAAAGGCTAAACTACAGTACATTTTGATGTATTATAAATGTTTCAGTTGTTTGTATGCAGGCCCGTCATTTAGGGGGGGCAGGGGGGGTCATTTGCCCCTCCCTGACTTTGAGAAATCAATGTATTTACATAAGAGTGGGCGTGGTTTTGTTGTTTTCTGGTGAAATTGTATTGTGTTCTTACCCTTTGCCCCCCCCCCCTGGAAAAACTTGAAATGACGTCCCTGTTTGTATGAAACTGAATAAAACATAAAATTCACGTTATTTCCAATTTTATTGAAGCAATATGTTTAATAATATTATTAATACTAAAGGCTGAACTATATTACATGTCGATGTGTTATAAGTGCATGTAAACTTAGCGGATATTCAATAGTTTTGAAAATCAGAGGGAAATCAGAGTATCGTGAAATATTTTGATTAATTCTAAAAGCGTATTTTTTAGTTTTTTAAACTATATCTTAAAATTATTTTATTTAAACTCTGTTGAGATTTTGATTTAGTACACTTCAAAAATAAACAAAAACAGCCATCAGAGAGCTTGAAATTTAGTTTAATACATCAATACATATTCGAAGAGTTATTATTTTTTAAATAACACTTGGTATGGTGGACCGATCTGTAAAAAATTGCACCATAGTAAATGGTGTGCTTGCTTGATTTTTTATATTTTTCACTTATTAATTTCTATTGTTATTTTGTTTATTAATTTATTTTGTTTATTAGTGATTTCATCCCTTTTTTCTTACATAATGAATCTAATGTATCAAGTTCCTTCCTTACAATTCCTGGCAAAAAACGACCAGAAAATATTGTGCTTCATCTACTTCATTTCCTGGGTTTTTTACTTTTTTCAATTTATTTTAAGACTGTCCCTCACCTCGTTAAAAAACAACTGACGCAAAATCGTAAAAGTTTCTAAAAAATAATTACGTATATCATGGATAATGGTTTTACTATCATATGCCAAATGCTTGTTTTTAACGATGTTATGAATTTTTGCAAAATGAAATTTTCCTTCGGTAATTCACCTGCTTATCTATATAAATTACACAAAATAGAAACTAATCATTTTTCATAACTTATCTAGTTATTTCCTACGGTTTGGAATAGAACCATGCACATCTAACTCAAAAAAAAAAAAAAAAAAATGAGCACAGTATAGTATTAAATTAATTTTATTTATTAAAAATATCACTTTCACATGTCTTAATGGCATGTGTATGTAATTTGAGAAATTGAAGTTTAATTCGAGATTTCTGTTTGAGAAAGTAAGGAAGGTAATTGGCTTCTCGAAAATATGCAAATTAAGTAAGATACTCGTACTTTTATACTTCCCACGCAAAACCCAGTTTTAAAATTCAATTAAAGATGTTTCTCCCTTGAGAATTTTTTTCCTTTTGTTGATTTTTTTTTCAGAAAGCATTTTAAGGTAACATGGCTGCTAATTTTGTTTTTCTTTTTTTTTTTTTCATTTTAAACGTGATAAATATGTATTTCGCATACTATGTTATAATATTTTTTTAGTACAAAGAAAACGAATTATTTACAGCAGAAGCTCTCAAAGTCCAGATTTAATTCCCTTTCCGCACCCCCACCTGAAAATTTACAAACTTTGCGGACCCGATCTCCTTATCTTCCGCACCCTTTTTTCCTTTTATTGCTCACTTACAAGTTTTTAAACGCGTCACAATGGCACATTTCCACCGGAGTATCTCAGTAGAGTAACTCCTAGCAGCATCATCTCATCGGCCGATGATCGGCCATTCATCGAAACCCGATGAAATTCTCATCGGCCGATGATCCAATATGTCTCATCGGCCAAGCAGAAAAATACGATGAGATTTGGAGCAATTTACGAGCAAAATAGTCCCGTGGCGAGGAATTTCATCGGGAAACTTGATCGGAAGGACATCGTTTTCCGATGGAATATAGCTCGGCTTATTTTCATCGGGAAAGTTGATCGGAAGGATATCGCTTTCCGATGAAAAGTAGCTCATCGAAAACCGTGCTCGGATACTGATCGGAACGATGTCATCGTGCATTACAGGATCAGTTTACGAAGAGTTTGGTCATCGGCCGAGCAAAATCCGATGAGTTGATGCTACTTGGAGTAGTTGTTCTACATACTTATTTATTTTTTCCAGAACTACTGTTTTACTTCATGCGGGTAGTCAAAAATTCAGGTAATCGGATTTTCCCCGAAGAAATGTGGCCATTTTATTGTGTTAATGTGTAGGGGAATGTGGGGCAAAAACAGGAACGTCATTTCAAGTTTTTCCAGGGGGGGGGGGGCAAAGGATAAAAACACAATACAATTTCACCAGAAAACAACAAAAACCACTCCCACTTATATGTAAATACATTGATTTCTCAAAGTCAGGGGGGGGGGCAATTGACCCCCCCCCCCGCCCCCATCCCCTAAATGACGGGTCTGGGCAAAGGGAAATGGTAAAATATTTTCACCGTGTGCAGCGCCACCTACCTCAATTTATAAGGATTTCCATAAGTTACAAAGCTTTGTTATTACTAAATGTTAGCTAAAATATTACTTTTTGAAGGAATAAATTCAAATGTAAATAATTTTGAGTTTTATTCCGTATATATGAGAAATTTTCAGTAGGGGAGTGTGGGGCAAAATGAAATAGCGGGGCAAAGTGAAATGGTAAAATATTTTCATAATGTGCAGCGCCACCTATCTAGCAATATTTTAACTAAGTTCCTAGACAGATACTTGATTCCTGTAAAAAAGATAAGTAGCTCCAAAGAGTAACGAAAAAAATTAAACAAGCCATTTTCAAAATTTGATACATTTGTGTAATATTCGTGGTTTTTCAAAAATATTTCTTGGTATTACAAAATGATAAAATTATTGTAATTATGATTTGAACTATTAATTGAGATCTACTGATGTCCAGTGCAGTCCTTATTTAGTTTACAAATGAGCACATTAGAAGTCTATAATAGAACTGACCTATGAGACGGTTACTCATTATCGAAATAATGTTCGCGCTGCAGCTTTGCAAAATAATTTTGTGAATCGCAAAACTTTAGTGCCTTAACTCTTTAAGGAAATACTGAAGGCGATTCCGAATGTTAGAGTTCGGATAACTGGAGTTCTACTGTAATATCAAATATCCCAAAACCTTTCTTGTAATTGAAGGGCTTGGGAGGTGAAGGGGTTGTGACCCAAAATCCTAATTTAGAGTAATTTAGAGTAAAAATTCTACTGTTGCAGCTTTTTCGTTGTCTAGATTTGTCGTTAAGTAAGCGTTTGAAATTAGTCTAATGATATCTATTTTTTAATCTACAATGCCCGCCGCTTATAAAAATCACATTTGTTCCGAGGATATTTGATTTCATTGAGCGACTGATTTTGTAAACTGGCATATATTAAATTACAAAAAGGAAAGGCTTGAAAGTTTAAACAAAATAAAAAATAAATTACTTACTATTATCTATATTTCACATTAACTTAATTAAGACATAATTCGAATTTAACTTATACCAAAAAAGTACATTTTTTAAATTACACAACGTTTTTAAAATATTGACTTATTATTGTTTGAGAAACAGAATTTGATAGTAAAGATCATTCTTAAATCTTGACGTTTAGGCATGTTTTTCTAGCGAACGATTTTTACTCAAACGGAATCACATAAACTGTCAACCTCTGTAATACTGAAGCGAAAGAAAATTCTAGTTTTATTCAGACAAGAAAAAACGTGTTTTCTCTCCCCCTCCCCGCACCGAATTTACATATACTCTCCAAAAACTTGATTTTATAAAACGGAGCTAATGATTTTATTAAAGGATGATTTCAACATGTATTGATATAGTAATGATTCTGTTCTTCCAGATTTGATTTTATAAAGCGGCTGATTTTATGATCCGGTGATTTAGTGCCGTTCACTGTACTAAGTTTTATCTGCTTGCATTAATCCATTTCTAAACAATGTTCAGATTTGCTAACATGCTTAATATGTATAGTCTTGAGCAAAGGAGAACCAGAGGGGACATGATTCAGTTATTTAAATTTATTAAAATGAATGATGTTGCAGGGTTGGATTTTTGCACGGAAAGCAGGACAAGGGGTCATTGTTTTAAGCTGTTTAAACCTCAGGCTAACCTAGAAATTCGAAAAAATTACTACTTTAACAGGGTAGTGGGAACTTGGAACAGTTTACCGGAAGAGGCGGTAAAGAGCAATGGGGTAGATAGCTTTAAGAGGGCCATTGATCTTCATTGGGGGTCTTTAATTTGACTAGGACCAGCCCAGTTGGGCCCAGAGCCTGCTGCTGGTCGTCGCATTTGTATTTGTATTTATTTTCCAAAAATGTAACATAGCCCCTTCATCCACCAAACCTTACAATTCCGAATACGGAATACATAAGGATGTAAAATATTTAAATCATCAAAACTAAACAGATGGGAGCTGACCGCTCCAATTACTGTACAAAATATGAAAGAAAAGGTCAACATAAAACTTCATACGACCCTAAAAGAAACCTGAAATTGAATTTCAAAAAACGGAATTAAAAGAGTGCATCAGAAAATTCCACAGAAATGCCTGACCAAAACATCCTCCGACAAATTGTTTCATCCAGTTCGGATGAAAGATATTCCTAAGGATTTCGGTTTCCTTGAACAAAATTTTTAAAAGCTGACAAACGAATGAAAAAAAAAACTAATCAAAGAGGCAAAATTGACTGCAAGGAATATTCAGGCTGTTAAAAAAGGCAACATCAATGATATAGTTTTTAAAAAAACCAGCTAATTCCCAGATCATGGGAAATTGTAAAAAACCTGGAATGTAAGAGAAATCTTTAACTAAATTAAGCCGATTCCATAGAAACCCTCCAAGAAATAAAAGCTAAACAGTTTTAGAGAAAAAAATTCTTGGAACGAATTCTTCGAAAAATTAAACGATTGATTGAAATTCTAACTATGTTCAGCTTAGCAAGATAGATTTACTCAGTTTTTTGGGCGAAAAATAAAAGGAGTTTCCAAAAATCAAGATTTAAAAAATCTACATACCCACACCCAATTTGAGTAAACTGCAAAAAATGAACTGTTGTTTTTACAGTAAAATACTGGCAGCCGAGGTTCCAATTTAAAACCGTAAGATGCACTGTAATAAACTGTAAAACTAGTAATTTTACAATTTATTACATTTAATTTTATAATACCTATGCTCAAAGAAAAAGTTTTTAAAGCCAACTTATCTGAAAAATTAATCAATTACCGTATTTCCATATAGTTTTAAAAGTTTCAAAATACATTAAACTAAATAAGATTTACATTTTTATTTGCAGACGGGTCATAAAATACTGGCGTATAGATATTTGAGATTAACGAAAATCGTATATACATTGAAGAGTGCAAATTTATCATGCATTTCTTCATCTTTCGAGACTCTTTCACTTCTTGGTGCTACATAACTTTGGAAATAATTATGTCTGTTGCAAGTTTTTACATAACTATAACTGTCGTTTTCAAATTTTTGCATGCGGTTTCCAAAACACTGATTTTATAAAACGGCGATGATGATTTTATTGAAAGATGGTTTTAACATGTTTTGACATTTTAAGGATTCAATTCCTGCAGATTTGATTTTAAAAAGCGGCCGATTTTATAATCCAGTGATTTTTTTTGTGGCGGTTACTGTACTAAAAATATACGAAGACAAATATATATTTTTTCTTATTCATTCAATCAGTATGCATTGTGGGAAATAATCAGATGAAACTTATCTAAATAAATATCAGCTGAAGGCAAAAATGAAGAAATGATAAGATACTCTTTAGATAAAAAAAAAAGGGTTACGAGTTATTATAAAATAAAAATAAATTTTTAATCCACTACTGGATCTAACAGATCTTAAAAAGAACTGCTTGTATTTGCAATGGGACATATTGTACATCTAGTTCAATATCGCCATAAGTGCAATTATTTTAATTTTTTAATTTTATGACGGTATTGTATTAAATATTTAGAACATTTGTTGACGTGGTCCTATGAAATTCTGCCTATCATTCTTGCTAGAACAGAAATACCGCCAAAAAGTCAAAAATTAAAAATTTGCGCGTTTGGCAATATTGTACTAAATGTGTGAAATGTCCAATCGTAAATTAGTGTTTGCATTCATGATCTTAATGTTGTGGTGGTCCTTAAAATTTAAGAATTTTGAACAAAAGCATTTCAAAAACTTTTTTAACCAACTTCAACAAAGGAGGGGTAATACAATTCGTCAGAGATCTTTTTCCATGCATATTATGCGATTACTCGAAGACGCCTGGATCGATTTGGAAAATTCTTTTTTGTTTGAAGGAGTGTCCAGTTGGTCCCATGGTCACATGGTCCGGTGCTATAACGGGATTCTGCAAAAAATGAGCGAAAAAGAAATCGTAATCACCATAATCATAATAATGAGGATTGTGACTGAAGGCTTCTCTGGATTACATAATGAAATTCAACTTATGTGGTCTTTTTATCTAATCTTTTTCATCTAACGCTGATAACAGATAACGGACCAAGTATCGTAGGAGACTCGTGTTGCTTTGAAATATAAATTAATTGAAAAGCCGTTAATGTTTATAGGCTTTGATTAAACTAGCACAGAAATAAATGCCAGAGAATAACAAAATTTGTTTTTAGTTTCAATAGTTTCAAATTTTTGACGCGTTGATACTTTCTTTCTTTTTCTGTTACATAGCTTATTTTATGGAGCATTTACTTGAGAAAATTAAGTAAGTTTCGTAATGGTAACATCATCTTATTTCGGAAGTACATTTACACTGAAAAGAGTAAAATAAAAATATTTTTGGAAAAAAATTTGAACCAACTTCAGAACTTTAATCGGGAATTGCTCTAAAAGGTAAAAAATAATTTAATTCTTTGAACACCGTCGATACTAATTTTAAACAAGAGTTTTGAAGTCGGCGCAAAAACTACAAGTAAAATAATGGTCAACTATATTTTGCCTACGTTTTCAGAATAACCATTGAAAATGAATAACAGAATATTTGAACCATTACATAAATATGTAGTTGTCAATGTAGTGTACGAATGCTAATAAAGAACCTGGATTCATTAAAATTTATATTTATAGTTGCATTGTAAGTTCGTGTGATTCTATTTAGTGTTTAAAAGTTGTATCGATGGTGTTCAAAGAATAAAATCATTTTTTACATTTTAGAGAAATTGTCAATTGAAGTACTAAAGTCGGTTCTATTTTACGTTTTCCTTCGTCGGAAAAATTCGGCATTCTTTTCATAGACAAAAAACCTAATGGGTTGGATTTTGTACAAGTCTTGAAAAGTAATTTAAATTAAAATCAGTCTTGTTATTTTTAGCAACAGCAGCTTTTCAAAACTAAACCGTTTAACGTGTACTTTCTTTAAATATCTTAATTATTCGCAAAAAGTCTGCATCATTGCACTCAACGTAATGTTAAAATTGTATCAGCTCATTTTAATTAAACTAAACGAGATACCCTACTATGAAAGCCTTTTTTCACACACCAACTTCAAAGTACACCAAATAATTAAAACTAGTTTAGCGGCGAAGCTTTTCAACTAACAAAACAGAGTTCAAGAACCTCGAAAAGCACGCCTGCGAGAACGGGTTACAGAGTATTTTTAAATAACTACAACTTTCATCAATGTTCTTAAGAATCGTGGATTCTCAAAGACGAACCGCTGTGATTCTAGAAAATAATTTTTCAGAACTAATGAATCGACGCGTCATCGCTTTGGAGACTTCCAGAATATATAGCCAGGATGGTATCGTATAACTTTTTCTTATTTTACATCTTTCCTTTTAAACGGAAGAGAACTTGAAAGAAAAAAGGTACAAAACAGGAATTTTTTTAATCTTTTGCATTTTGAAAACAATTTTTTAAACTGAAAACTTCTTTAGGCACGGAATTTTTGGGTTGTTAGAGTATTTAATTTGATTAAATTTCTAAGTATGAAATCCCAAAATATATAGAATTGGAATTGACGTTTTCAAGTTTTCTGTATTGCTAACGCACTATTTTTCTCTCTAAAGAAAAGTAATTTTCTCATCATAATGGCTCACATTAAAGTGCCCCGTTTATTCTACCTCCTTACTAGTTTTGGTTACAACTTTACTTTAAATTTAGTTTTCGGTCAGTATAAGGTTCTGATGGTTTCTAAGCTTTTTTTTTTCTAATACAAAGAGCTCAAGTAAAGAAAGAGAGAAATAGCGAAGAGAAGCAATTGTTCTCTACTCTATAGTTGGAGCAATCCTAATTCGACAGCATCATAATATTGAAGGGTGGCTTTCACAATGCTGCCTGGTTAGATTTGCTCCAACTACAAACTTTTAACTTTTTTTTTTTCCTAAAAGCAAAGATGGTTGGAATCTATTCTATTTTTTGAAACTCAACAGTATCGAACCTGCCTATGTATAAATGTTTGCACACATGTACCTATGCCAGTGGAACATCTCCAATCGAATCAGGTTTCAATTCATTCATAATTTTTCAAACTTTATGTTTAGGTTGAATTTGTTTTTCTGTCACTTTAATTAATGTAGATACTGATTGAAAAGTTATTTCTCAAGGAAGTTTCTATCGTTCAGAGCAAAGCCAAGTTGACAGCCTGCCCGTTCCTAAACTTAGAACTTCTTTTCGAAGGCCATCTCTCTGCTCTGCAAATTTATGACCTCATTTAATGTGGCTCATAATTTCTCCGACTCGATCTTTCAATGGTTCAAGTTAATGATTAAGTTGGAGGCGTTCGGCAGACTGAGAATAGAATAGTTCTAGAGGCGCGCGGCCCTAAAAATTAACTTACTGCTCATTAATTAATATACCGCCGCAAACGGCAAAGAAGGGGCAAAGCCCCAGAAGTACATCAGGTGGCAAGAAATGAGCGAAACCCTCAACAATGCCCCGTAGTAACAAGAGTTTCTACGAGCCGCCACCGAAGACGCCTCGTAATACACTGTAAAAAATGAATGTTGTTTGCAGTATAATGCAGCTAATTTCATGGTAATAAACTGTAAAAATTGCCCTGGTAATGAACTCGCTTGCAGGGCCAGATTACTGAATAGGCCAACTAGGCCGTGGCCTAGGGCCCCCACAATTTAGAGGCCCCCAAATGGCTAAAATTGCAGTAGTCAAATCCTGAATTTGTTTTATCCTACGCCTAAAATTGTAAAGCCTCAGTACAGGGGGTCCCAAAAAAGTATTTGGCCTAAGGCCCCGTGATATCTTAATCGGGCCCTCTCACTTGAGCTGCATGTGCTCATAAATCAGGGCTTGTTTCCCTATTTTTGATGGTGGTGACAATGTGCTGGGACAGGGCTGAAAATCACGTGTTACCCAAGGATGCTCAACATACTTTTTCAAATGCAGGGGTTCCCATACCTCACGAAGGATGGCGTACTTCTTCAGATACTAAGAAATCTTTTAAAACGACCCCACGCCTGAACAAATTTTTATGTACTCCCAGTGACGTAAAAAAAAATTATTCATGGGGGGATCATTGGAAAATTTTTGAAATAATAGGTCGAAAAACGCGATTTTAGGCACTTACATGTGTGTTCTCTGTTCATACATATAATTTTCTTTCCTGCATGGGGAGGGGAGGAGTTATAACTCCCTATCCCCCTTCCATTGGCATCGCCACTGCTCTCATGTGCACTCCTGTTTAAGGCCACAGGTTTTTAAAAAAAATTAAAAAATAGCATGGCATGCACGCGCGTATGTTTTTTTTGTATTTTTTCTCTCTTGTGTCTGCATCTTCTCTCTGGAAAAAATATAATGTTCAAAGGTTTCACAATGAAAATTAACAGTGAAATATTAAGTTTTCACTGTGAAACCTAGATGGCAGCACTATTTAACTTTTCCATCTGTGCCGTTGGATAAATTTAAATCCCTGATTAAACTGATGATATCAATACACAATTTTCTTTCGAACAGAAATTCATTACTTATTTTCCCAATCTGAAGAAAACCTTCAAAGAAATTTCGGGAAAAATAATTTTATTTTTAACACTATTTCGTTAAAATCCTTCTTGCTTTGAACGTTTCTATCGTTTTTATTGTATATCATTTTATTTCTATTATGATGTTGTTATTGTTTATTTATTTTATGTATTTAATTTTTTGTTTATGTTTTATTTACTCAAATTAAAAGTTCACATTGCTGCAATTCTTATTTTTAATTCATTCGTATAATTTATTTCTCCTCTTTTTTTCTATTCACATATTGAAGAAAAAGGATTGAGTTAAAAATATTTCTGATTAAATAAGAATAATAGTAGTAGTTTGAATGTGCTGAAACAGTATACTTACTAGTTTAAAATTATATTATTTTTAAATATTTCCTTACTTTTCACACAAGTCGCATTGTGTTTTGAAAATTTCTTAACTTTTCTGAAAATTATATTCAAAAAAAAAAAAAGGCAGTAAAAATAATTTTAAAAAATGGAGCCCAAGACAATTAAAGGAAAGGTACGGTTGTAGGTATAAAAACGATGATGAAAGTACGTTTGTTTAGTTCTGGGAGAACTTCCTGTTAATTCTTGCTATTATTAATTGTGAAGTAGTGCTATAGAGCATGTGAAAAACGTATTGTATCTAGTAGAGCATATTAGTGTAGTCTGCCAATGGCTGTCGAGAGAGGTAATAGAGGTTATTACCCCACCATGAAATCGGAAGGCTTTTTTATTTTCGAATTCCTATGAAGCGAGCATACGTTTTCAGTTTACTTTTTGTACAAGCTCTTAAAAGCACAAAATAATAACGAAAAATAGATACTTTAGTGCTATAATTGCAAATTGTAATTTCAACGTATTAGTGCCTCATGAACGTTGAAATTATAATTTGCACAAAATAATCGAAGAGATTTCTTAAAAATATGGCTAAAAACAAATGTGAATAGACAATAAATTATATATTTCAATTTTCAATGTAAATTGAAAAATGGAGAATTTCAAAGGAATTTTTTACCTCTCCATTTTTTAGTGAATCGTACTTTTCGAACCAAATTGTTTCTATGTTTGCAATTTTTTTGGATACGAGGTACCTCATTTTCATGTTTCATTTTTTGTTTAAAACAACTATTCGTTCGAATTCCAACAGTTAAAATATTGTTAGCATTAGAACCTGAATGAAATTTTAATTTGTATCAATCATATTCTAGCAGATGGATTTGCGGACACTTTAAAAAAAGGCCAGCAGAAAAACCTTTTTACGTAGGAAATGCCCAAAAAAAGGAATCTATTTTATATGATTACGTAAAGGTTTTTTCTAATCCAACATTCTTTCAAACTTTAGCATGTATGCTAGAAATGGACCCAAAATCCCGTCTCAAAACATTGGGATAAATAAATAAATTATATTTATAAAACTTCCAATACGGATATGAAATGACAACGCTTTTTCACGTTAGAATCACGTTTGTTCAGACGTGATTTGGATGGTGTTATGCAAAAACAACTCAACCCACAAAAACCTGATTTTGAGATAATGGGCTTTAAAGTCAACAAACTCTGGCAAATTATGAGCTCTATATCACTATACCAATGCTATGTTACCATGAACGCAATATTTAAAACTTATTTTCTCATGTGTTTTTTCAATAAAAAAAAAAATTTTCAAGTGTTTTCTAGGTAAAAAAAAATAAAAAATGTTGGATGAATGCTTTTTTGCTTTATAGGTTATTAAGGAATGGAGGGTTAAAAAAAAATAAGGTAAACCCACATTATTTTATGATGAATCATGTGTTTTTATTGAGTAAAAAACAATGCTGTACGAAAAAATCAGTCTTTCAGAAAATAATTAAAAATTGTTTAAAAAGATATTAATCCTCATTTTTCATCAATGTCAAAGTCCACATTTGAAACTCCAAAACCGTCAACATCATCTGAAAATTCCCCCTGTTGAGCAGTTCTCAAGAAATTATAAAAATATTTTAAGTCTTGTGGTACTAGCTTCAAAATTTCTTTGAGGTCTTTGATCTTTTCTTTTGACAGTGGTTTACCCGTTGGCCATAAGGAATCCAACTGTATATCTTTAAACGACTTGTGTTGTCGACCTTTCTTCTTTTTTTCTATATCTATTATCTGCACGTTTCCTTCTGTTGTGTTAGTTTTCATGTAGAGCTTGAAGGGCTCACTTTTCAAAATTTTGATCTCATGGGTCTTCAGCCAACTCACTTTATCTTTGTTTGAATCGATTTTTCTGTTTGTAGTATTTTCCAATAATTTGTGAATTGAAACCATTTCTTGTCTTTCTATTTTGTTAACAACAAATTTATTTTTCCTCCTACACTCCTTCATAACATTAATGTAGTCTACGTCTGTGTATAGGCGCTGTTGGATTTTTAAAGAGCGTTCAACATCTCCAAACTCTGAATCGTTAGGCAGAAAGCTGTGTCCCGAAAGCAAGAATCTTAGAGTGATGGATTCAAGAGAAGGATGGTTATGCAATGTGTGCATCATTAATAGTGCTAGGTTGATACTGCGGTTTTGACCACCGCATGAATCGGACCATAGAATCAAGTGTTTGACAGGTGGATTGACATGTTCTATTATATATTTTCTTAGACAAGATCCCACCTCTTGGTTTCCTCTCCCAGCTTCATTTTCAAGCCAAACATTGAAGATACCCTTTCCTGTGCTACCAACGTGGATGCCAAGGTTGTAGAATTAATTGCGTTTATACACATACAGTGGCAGTTTAGTAATGAATGCGTTTTTGCAGATCCAATGTTAAGTTGCCGTCCATGTGGATTGATACAGTTGGTTGAGTGTTTGTTGCAAAATAGCTTACAAACATCAAACTGTTGGATGAGTGTTTTGCAGCTTCACTCAGTGGTTGAATGTTTTTTACTTAATGGTATATTGAAGATTCAAGGATTGTGGGTTAAAATGTTATCTGTATTAGTCCTTGAAACGCTGATAGGGCTTAAATCATTTTTGCTTAATGTAGAAAGCAACATATTTTACCATCAGAGTTGGATAACTCATTTTTTTATGTTTTGTGGGTTAAATCCGTTTTGCATAATACCATCCATTTATTGAAGCAGTTGATTCAACAAAGCGGCTAACTAAATACAATACACTCCCAATTATCAGCGGAATTGGGTGGCATGGGTATCGCGGACAACGAAAATCGCGGATAATCCTAAAAAAGCATGAAATAAGGAGAAAGGAAGATAAAAAAATGTCTTTTGCTTAAAAATAATTGCAGTACACTTAAAACGTGATGTGTAGAAACAGTGACGATATGTACAGAATTAAAATTTATTTGTATTTGAGGTTACGATGACGCCCTTGTAAAATAATTAATTGAATGAAGTACACCGCACTTTTGGGTAAGAAATGTTAAAAAACAAAACAAAATTTAAATTCGTGCTTTTCCGAAAAAATCTGTTAATAGGGTTTGTTTCTTTCTCGAGACCATCGCGGATAATCCGCCCCGCGGATAATCGAGAGTTTACTGTAAAGCTAGACTTTTTCTGTTTTTGACGACTTGATTCATTAAGCGCCCTGCTCCACATTGACGTAAAACAGAAAAATAAAGCAGAAACGTAGAACGGATTAAATGGTATTCCTATGGAAAGTACACGAATTTTCGGTTTCTGCCTTCGGTTTCGGTCGCGTTTTCTGCTGATGTGGAGCAGGGCCCAAGCTGCTGATTCTACCAACCTTTGATTCAAATAACCAGTGCCCACTGTACTCATTGAGTTACCACCCGCAAATAACTCTAGAATTGCCCTTGTTGCCTTAACTCAAATCTCTTCTGGCAAAACCAATTGTAGCGAATTAGATTTCAATCGCTGTGAATCCATTCATTATGCTAGATCGTCAAAAGTCATCTATTTCTGTCTTTTCTGGTTTCGGAAATTCTAGTTTAAGTATATTGAAATTGATACTTGGGATTGTTTTAATAATATAGAACTAAATCTTGCTGTTGAATATGTATTAAACTTCACTCTATAGCAAAATAGGGAGGGGGGAAATCCCATACTGTCTTATTTGGGTTAATCGAGATTTTTCATTCTTTAATGCAATGACTACTTTGCACAAAAATGATGCAATAATGCAATGGCGAAAGGAGAAAATGTCTATTGAATTATTTTTCATGTGTTTTTACGCCCATGCAATTAGTTAAACAGGTAGATATCGATGCACAGATAGATATAGAGATACAACTAAATAGATATAAAGAGATAAATATAAATAGATGAATATAGATCGATAAATATAGATAGATACCGATATGCAGATGAATTTAGAAAGATATATGGATACAAATTTTTAGATATATAAAAACATAGAAGGATAAACATGGATGGAAATAGATACAGAAAGATAGATTTTTTGAATTGATAGATAGATAGAAAAGATAGGTATTTAGGAATAGATATTTGTCTCAAAAATAGATAATTACAAACAGATTTCTAGATGCAGAAAGGTAGATAGTTATAAATAGATAGATAGATAGATGTACAGTAATGCAGATGTACAGTAATTGATTTCATTACGTATTTATATCACTGGTTTCCACTGAAAAGGTTTTTGAATGCATATTTTTTACAGCTTGTCAAATTTTGCTTGCGACATTTTAATTTAACACTCAAAATTCAATATTTAGCTGCGTAGGAAAAAAAATCTTCAAGTACGAACTGTATTTATTTTCCTCAAGTTTGCGATGTTTACCTTGCAAATATGTCAAATGCTAGCGAATTTTTAATTAAATGTCCAATAAAAGAAAGAGACGGAAGAAACTAGATTAGATTCTTCATTTGTAACGAACTGAATTATTCCAAGTTTAGTGAGTATTTTGAATAGTTTTAAGTAAAAAATTGAATCGTGGATATTTTTTGAAAAACAATTTACCAAAGCAAATGCTATTCCGTAATATTGTTTACGTTAACATGGTTACTTTCACATGTGAATTGCTTTATTTATTTATTTGCATATCTAAGAACTAAACATTGTTCAAAATATAGTTAAGAACTTAAAAACTTCCATTAATATTATTTTTGTTGCCAAAGTTGCAAGAAATGTGTAAATCATTACTACACTCCAGAAAATGAACTGTTGTTTTTAAAGTATAATACTGGCAGCCGAGGTTCCAATTTAAAACTTTAAAATGCACAGTAATAAACTGTAAAACTAGTACTTTTACAGTTTCT
Organism: Uloborus plumipes; assembly: GCA_038373865.1. Classification (NCBI taxonomy): domain Eukaryota; kingdom Metazoa; phylum Arthropoda; class Arachnida; order Araneae; family Uloboridae; genus Uloborus; species Uloborus plumipes. The sequence continues at coordinate 284,765 of JAXGGA010000108.1, forward strand.
TACTCTAAAGTTAGCAATTTAACAGTTTATTGTCGCAAAAATTAGCTATATTATACTGTTAAAACAACTGTATAATGTTGGCAGCAGAGGTTCCAGTTTAAAACTATAAAATGTACGGTAATAAACTGGTAAATTAGCGATTTTACAGTTCATTACTGTAAAATAAGCAATTTTTACAGTTTATTACCATAAAATAGGATGTATTATAGTGTAAAAACACCATTCATTTTTTACAGTGTAAACTATGAAAAGTTTTTTAAAGTTACCACAGTCGTCCACGGAAACTTTCTTTTGTGATTAATTTTGACTAGTTTTCCCAAAAACGGAACTAAATGACGAACATGTGATGACGAAAATAAGTACCTGGTATAGAAAGTTACGGAATTTTTCAACTACATTTATTTTGAAATTTATTTATCCATTTATTTATTTATTTTATTTATATATTTGCATATTTTTTAAAAACGAAATTAATTAATAATAAAAGACAACAACATTGTCTGTAAAACTCTCTAAGAATAAGATGTCAATAAAACAAATAAATAAATTTTTATACTTTTCCCATTAAACTGAAATTCTTTTCCTCACAACTATAAGTTTGTGCGACCACAAGGCATATCATGGTGATAAAAGAAAATTGACAATATTTATTTCTTGAAGTGCGAAAATGGATATAAGTGATAACACTAGAAGCTTCTTAAATTGAATCAAAATAAAATAAAGTTTAACGAATTGGACGAGAAAAGGGAAAAGTTTTCATCAAAGAATTGTTGTAACTGTATGACCACTCAAATCTTAACTTTTGGAGGAAAATCGGACAAAATTTATGTCTTTGAAACGATGCTGAAATTATATTAAGGAGAGTAAAGAGATATCCTAAAATAGGTTTATTGTGATCACAGCAGTATAACTGTGAAGAATATTGTTTAAATACAAAATAAATAACTATTTTAATTGTATATGCTTAAATACAGTAAAGTTATGTTAACTTAAATTACATTTGAAAATAAAAAAAATGTTTTTCCATCGATAAATTTATAATAATGAATATAAAGTTACCTGAAAAAAAGGTATAACTGCTGTGACAGTAACCTTTGCGGGTTGAGTTGCAAAAAGATATTTATTCGTTTCCTAAAATAGATATTGTTCTTAAGCAAAAAAAAAATTATCTGAATAATTTAAAAACAAACGCCGAAATATTTAATTCTGCGACACTGTAGGAAAACTTTCTACAAAGCTCTAACAAATTCAAATGACTTCTGGCAGTCTACAATAAAGTAACTAAACCAAAAGCAAAAATATCTAGTTCAATCAAAATATCAAGTCTTCAATCACATTTTCGTTTATTTATTCATTTTACAATTCAAAAACACGTTGAGAGCACGTCAGTTGTGTTTCATGGTATTTTTAAGTGAGACTGTTTTCTCCTAATTTATTGGCCTAACGCGTAATAAGTAAATTACTTCTAATACTTACTTACTTATAATAATTTTTAAAAGCTTTTTGTATCATACAAGTTAAATCTGAAAGCCGGTTGAAATTTCACTTTAATTTGTTTCAAAACTACTAATGTTGACATATTAATATTTCTTGAAACAATTAATAGATGCTGTAACATTCGAGTACATAATTAATTAGTAAACTTCGAATATGAAGATCTGAGTTTTGTGGTTTGACTTACGAATGAGAAGTAAATTATTTTTAAAACTTACTTATAATGATCTTTTGCTTGCGGTTTCGCATTTTATTTGTTCAATCGAAAACACATTTTGAAAATTCTCTTTTTAATAATAGCAGTTTTTTAAACGTGTTAGTTAAACATATGCTATAACCTTCAGTTCATCAACTCATAAACTTTTAATATAATGTTATGTGTTTTATGACATTTTTATGTGAGAATAATTATTCAAAGTTAACTGGCTGTCATATAAAAAATAAATATTTTTTTTAACTTACTTAAATTATTTTTTATTATTTATTTTTATCTTATTGATTAAGTATGAAATACATTTCTAAATTTCACTTGCTTATGTTCGTTAGGGATGCGCTGCCGCAGACAGGGCCACAGGGCCATTGAAATTTTTAGGGATTTTTTTTTTTCATTTTTTTTTTAATATCATTTATGGAGTCTCATTTTGGGGGGAGGATACGAAGCATTGTGAGCAGGGCCCGATTACTGAATAGGCCTACTAAGCTGTGGCCAATGGCCCCCGCTGTTTATGGGGCCCCCCAAATGGCTAAAATTATTTAAGTGAATGGCTAAAATTGTTTTAGATAATGTTAAAATTGTCAAGTTTGAATACAGGGTCACCCAAAAAAGTATTTGGCCGTGGGTCCCAGGATATCTTAATCGGGCCCTGATTGTGAGGGGCGGGGGTGCCATTGGCCGCTGGGGTGATGGCAGTCTATATTGGTACATAGTCTACTGGTCAATAGTTAGTAAACTTTTACCGTTATGATTTATTTTTCATAATCTTTTTAAGTGAGTATAATTATTCATAATTCATTGACTAACGAAAAGTAAATTATTTTCAAAACTTTTTATTTGTTATTCGTATCATATACGATTTAAATCTGAAATGCATTTCGAAATTTCACTTGCGTTTATCAGTAGCTCTTAAAATGTGTGTAATTAAGCAGATGCTTAATTACACCCAGCAGTTCATTAATTAGTGAACTTTTCAAACATTATAGCCACAAAATATTCGCAACACCTGTAATTATCCCAAGCTCAGTCTGCAAATTTCTCCAGCTCCCGAACCGCTATTTCGAATTATTACTCCATTTAGGTAATTGTGAGAAACTTCCATGATACATATATATTCCCTAATGAAATAAACTAAAACTTAGCACACGGACCCCTAGGGTCATTTTTCATTAGTTCACATGCACGCAGAGGGAATGACGTCAAAGATCTCGAACGACCAATCACAATCCCCCGCACTTTCCCGCTCGCGTCCCATCCAGTTTCCCTTTCGACTAGATTCAGCATAAATTTCGCGTGTTCTGAACTGGATTGTGGCAACAGGCTGGAAGGGGGACATAAACAATTCGATTTGGAGTGATGGACGGAGTATTTACCATGCCATTCTTCACGAAGCTCCATCAAGTATTTGACCGCTTGGTACAGTAGCACAATTGCCCTTTTTGATTTTGTTCTGATTTTTCGCAGAGTGTTGTATTAATGATAAAACTCGAATCAAAAGAGTACTAAATGCTGAAATGAGCATGAAAAATACAATGCATTTTTAATCTCGGACAGTTTATAACTTTAAACATATTGTTTAAAGCACATTTCTTGAAGTTTGATTTTGATTAATTTTAACAGGTACGTAAACTAGCCTGACGAGTTTTTTTTTTTTTTTTTTTTTTTTTTTTTGTCAAAATTTAAGCAGAGTTGGAATATATGTACACTCTTCTCTCTTGCCAAACCTTCAACTCTTTTCAACCTTAGCTCACAGATTGGTATGATAATAACTGTACTTAACTAACCTGTTAAACATTTTCCTTAACTACTTATTTTTTTCCCTTTGTAAACTTTTAAGACGACGTCCAAAATATTTTTTTTTCTTTAGTCATCAAAAATTCCATAAATCACAAAAATATTACTTGATTTAAGCAATGTTAACATTTTCAAAGCGAGATATACTCCCACAGACTTTGTTATGGGTATACTAACCAAATTATACCAAGCAAACATTTCTGATTTCCTTGTTTATTCTGAGTACTCGGTAAATCAGAGCTCTTTATAACCGTTCGACTGTATTAACTCATTAATAAACTCCAAAACACTTTTATCATCATCATCATTATTATTTAAAAAAAATCGTGCTTTGTTCTTTTCTTTACATTATTAAACCATAATATATACCATATTAAAGTAAGATCAATAAACTCAACATAAAATGAAATTTCAATCGAGTTCAGCTGTCATTAATTATGTACTAGAGAACACTATGTCATAGAAACATCAAGACGGCCCCAGGGAACATTCTGACTTCATGATTTACTTCGCTTGAAAATAAAATATTGAGCATAACGGATATTTACTTAGCTATAATCACGTATATTGATTCACTGATTATATAGATAATTTAAAGCAAAATGTAAGCTCTCGAGTGCCTTATGGCAATAATGATTTGCTTTTCTTAAAACAAATCATTAAGTGAATATTATTCAAGTAATTCTAAAAATTCTTTTAGCTGATTATGCAAATAATTCTAAGCGAAACACAAGTCGTGTAAGAGCAAAAAAATGTATTTTATATTTTTGGAAGTCAAAGACCTTAACGTATAAGAAATAAAAGGTATTTTCTTTTGATGTATAACGGTAAAATGCATTTAGTGGGAAGGACAATTTACAAAATGTGGTTTCTTTTTAGGTTACATTCTCGTAAAAGTAAAAGACGAAAAGTATGAAAGAAAGCTTGAATAATAAAAAAAAATGAAAAAAAAAAAAGAAAATTGGAAAATAGAATATTGCGATATGAAAAATTTGAGTCTGTAGGTGCGTCTGTCTCCCCCCCCCCTAAAATTCTTATGCTTATAAATTAGTGTTCGTTTTCAATTTGAAGAATTAGAATTCTTCCATCTTTGGATAAGTATTACTATTGTACTCATTTAAAAAGTTCTAATTATAAATTATTTCAAACTTTTACAACAAAAAAAATTGTAGTTTTTCTGTCATTTGAATGAAACCTACTAAATACAATAATTATACAATTCATGCTTAAAACAGTCAAACTATCGTTTACAAAGAAAATAATTGCTTTTTGAAGCAAAAAGCACCAACTAGAAATACCGTAAAAAATATAAAGTTATACAAAATTATTTAAGTAAGCTCGCAAAAACCTCCGCTCCAGAAAATATCTGCAAAATGGAAATTACCAGCGTAAAAATGTGGAGAAAATAGTTGAAATGTTTTTGCATTATGATTTAAAAAATAACATATTTCTATTTTTTAGCTTTTCAGTGGAAATAAACAGCATCAGTCTTTTAAACAAGAAGTTCTGTCAAGAACTAAACGAGTCTACTTTCCCGAACATCGACATCGGCATTCTAGCATCTGATCATTATTCTCTTGATTATCTGAGACTGAAAATTATGTCAAACATACCTTTTTAGCACTTAAAGCTGATTTCTAAAAGCAAAATATACCCCTCTCATCAGATGAAATAGACACGTAAAAAGTAAATAAACGAATAAATAAAGTTTTGTAGCACCTTTTAAAGAATGTAACTGTTACAGTTCTTCCGTAGAAAAAATCCTCAATCGTTTTCAAAAAAAAAAAAATAAAACAATAATAATAATAAATAAATAAATGAAATTACAAAGAGCATCAAAAAACATTTTATCAAACAAAGAAAAAAAAAAAGAAAAAAAAAAACTCGTCCGTTAATAAAATGTCTCGAATTTCACTTTTAATCCGTTGCCAGTTGTTAAATATAAATAAAGAATAAAATGCCCTTGTGAATGAAAAATTTTTGTTACAAAAAAAAATCGTCTGCCAAAAAAAATAACAATAATAAATAAAATAAAACAAATGAATAAATAAACGAAAAATCGTCTGCACAGTCAGTAATTTTTTTTTCTGAGCCTGCATTTCCGCCATGTTTGCGGAGTCGGAGTCGGAATCAGAGTCCTCACAGAAGATTATTCAGAAAAGTACTTTACAAACATTATTTATCAAAACCATTTTTTACAAAGTTAGTTTGAAGGAAATCCGACTGTAAGTCATGGATCAACATTCAACTTAAATTCCCCGTAGGCGCTAATGTTAATTTTTTTTTCTGAACGGTACAATATTGAACGAAAAATGGTTCAAAACAAAAAGCGAAATATGGGAATGAGCCTCTTCAAGATCTTTCAAACAAAAAAATTTTTATTCCATTCGGACGGTTCACTCAAAAGTTATTAGGTGGGGAAAGGCTGCTTGAACGGTTCAATGTTGAACGAAAAAATGTTCAAATTGAAAATTTAAATACGGTAATGAAGTATCCTTGCTGAGTTCCTTCGAATAAAAAAAAACAGTTTATTTAAATCGGACTATTCACTCAAAAGTTATTAGGGGTGACAGCTTGCTTGAACAGTTCAATGTTGAACGAAAAAATGTTTAAATTGAAAATTTAAATACGGTAATGAAGTATCCTTGCTGAGATCTTTGGAGAAAAAAAAAGTTTATTTAAATCGGACTGTTCACTTAAAAATTATTAGGGGTGACAGCTTGCTTGAGCGGTTCAATGTTGAACGAAAAACTGTTCAAATCGGAAATGTAAAAAGGGAATGAAGTATCCTTGATAAGATCTTTCGAACAAAAAAAAGTTTGTTCAAATCGGACTGTTCACTCAAAAGGGACAGGTTGTTTGAACGGTTCAAAGTTGAACCAAAAATTGTTCAAATGGAAAAATCAAATATGGGAATGAGTTGTACTCGCAGATATCGTTCCAACAAAAAACAGTTTGTCAAAATCGGAATGTTCATTCAAAAGTTATTAGGGGGGGGGCAGATAGACCGACCGACCGACCCACACACACACAAATTCCCCATCTCAATACCCTACTTTCAAATATTTAATTTTTCGATATTCATTTTACCTTTTTATTTCTTTTTGGCTTTTTTTTCGGAATTGGCGATATTTTTTAAACTCGGCGATATTTTTTTCGGACTTCGCAATATTTTTTTAACTTGGCGATATTTTTTTGACTTGGCGATAATTTTTAGATGCATTAAGCCACTTTTAATACTTTTTTCGTCTTTCTTTTATTTTGAACGGAAAAGTAAGCTAAAAAAGTTATAAAAATATCCAGAAGTCATTTCAGTTACTCAAAACTTTAAACTGAGAAATTTTTTTTTTTTAAACTTAACTTTGAAAATGGCAAAAGAATATAAAATTTGCGCAACACGCCAACTTGAACTTAATGAAAATACTCACCTGATTAGTAAAATAAGTTTTTTTTTTTCGTTAATTAAAGAAAAATTTTATCTGCATGTATTAAAAACAAATGATGTGTGTTTTACTGACGTTAAAACGACATGTATGAAGTAAAAGTAATAGAATAGTAATGGTGTACATAAATCGATTAGCAGAGGCGTACACGTATGACAAAATATATTTTTCTCCCTTAATATGGCGAGTAAAGATTTTTTACGACTGACTATACTCGCCTATAGATTTCCTTGCTTTTTGCTGGTTTAAGCTCAAGCAAACGTAACAATAAGACCTAAAATTGTTACTATCTGCATATGTCGACACAAAAAGGTTTTGTGTTTGAAATTAGAAGAAAAACGATTAAACCTGAATCTTGTGCAATATGTATGTGTTAAAAAAAATTATCATGCTCACATCATTGATTAGTTTGCAAAATCAATGAAATTTTATCAATGAATTATACGTTTCACTAAATCAATATTTTAATCAAGTTATTTCAAACTGGGTTGCGTTGTAGGGATGCACCGACAAATCAGCAGTACCGATTAATTTGCCATAATCTGCCACTTTGCCGATTAGTGGGCCAAAAATTTATTTTCATATGATTCTTCAAAGGATACCTTTACTAAGAAACTATAATGAATAATTTTATTAACAGTAATAATAATCCTCACAGTTGATAGAAAGTTTTTAATAAATTAATTCTCTAACTTTGAATAAATATACATAGACAATGTTGCAACATTTTTCATGGGGCGACAGTTTTCTCCTTAGTACAGTGCTTTTAGATAACCTCTTATTTTACAAGGAATAAAAGTCTTAAATTAAAAATTAAATTAAAAGTACTCTTAAATTGGAGTTCTCACCACACTCCCCCTCCCCTGTTCTTGAATTTTTATGTCCAATTAACATAATTAACAATGTGTTAATGTAATATTATTGACAATAATATGAAAATTGTTTCTAAGAAATTTAAAATATTGAAATTATTTTTCTTATCTCGGAATTGTACAAGAAAGAAAAAATAGTGGTGGTAAAATTGGTAGTACAATCACCCTTAAACAATCACCCTTATCATTAATCGGTTCAGCCGATTAATCGGCCGTTCATCAACAACCGATCAATTGGTATTCAGTAATCGGCCAATTTGCTTTTCGGTGCAACCCAATTGCGTTGGCTACTAACCATTTGCAGACTTAGTGCATTCCCCGAAATCGGCACCCATTCTTTCATGCGGCACCTCTATCGGCGAAAAGCCATTGCCACGAGAATTTTGACGTTCAGTTTCCCCACTAGAAGGAGGAAATTCTTTAATCATAGCTCACCATAATTCAATTTCATTTTAATGAAATGTCATGTGAACACTCATAAAAATTAGCTCAAAACCCACACACAAAGCTCAAAATAATGTTCAGACAGCGATTGGAATGAGTAAAAACGCAGCACACAAAGGATCGTAAATCAATTGTTGCAACAACTTATTTATAAAAATTACACACACTGCAAAAAATGAACTGTTGTTTTTAAAGTTGTATACTGGCAGCCGAGGTTTCAGTTTAAAACTGTAAAATGCACAGTAATAAACTGCAAAACGCAATTTTACAGTTTCTTACAGTAAAGCCAGCAATTTTACAGTTCATTGCCTTAAATTTTAGCTATATTATACTGTAAAAATAGCAGTGTAATACTGGCAGCAAAGGTTCTAGTTTAAAACTGAAAAGTGGACGGTAATAAACTGTAAAATTAGCAATTTTACTGTTTATTACTAGCATTTTACAGTTGTTTACTGTAAAAATTCGCACTTTTACGGTTTATTACTGTAAAAGTAACAATTATTAGTTTTTTTATTATAAAATTAGCTTTGTCTAACTGTAAAAACAACATTCATTTTTTACAGTGCTGGTAAAAACATAAAAAGTTGGAATAATATTTTTCGCTGCACTTAAAGTAATTTTACAGATTTCACACATTGGTTAAATTGACACAAATTGAATAAAAGCGTTCAATAGAACGGCAACATACATTTTTTTTTCTTTTTTCCCCTGCGTTACACCAATTATTTATTATTCATGAAACAAATGATATATAATTCGTCATGGAAAATATCTTAACGATCAACTAACTCTTAACAACTTTCGGAAACGGTAGTAATAGCTATAATTTAATCGAAAACTTTTCGTGGGAACATGCACACTTGGGTAGGATACACATTTATTTTCTACGAATATTTTTCAGAATCAATATCTTTGCGACAGTTTATTCGAAACTAGTGACAAAAGTGAATAGAGTTCCTGCTATGATTAGTAAAATATTCTTCTACAATATGTATGCTGAATTTCCGCTTCTTATAAAGCATTAATTTTTTATTACTACTATATTTCTATACATTTGATGGAAGAGAAAAATAACATACTGTGAAGTATGCATCGATATTGTTAAACATGTCCTTGATTTTTACAAACCAGAACTGTGTACTAATGTTGGCTTTCGTGACGTATTGGTCAGTTTCAATGCTTTTTAGTTAAATGTTATGCATGCAACTAGCTGAAACCACAAAGCATTCGCGTTTGATAGCAGTAATTCAAAAACGATTTTTTTTAACAATAACTTTTCGAAAAACAGGCACAAAGCGAATTGTTATTTTTTCCCGATTTACAAAAGAAAATGAAATCTTGCCTCAGCATGCACACTGCAAAAAATAAACCGTTATTCTTACAGTATAATACTGGCAGCAGAGGTTCCAATTTAAAACTGTAAAATGCACTACAGTAAACTAAAATTAGCAATTTAACAGTTTATTACTGTAAAGCAGCAATTTTACAGTTTATAACCACAATTTTAGTTTATTACTGTAAAGCAGCAATTTTACAGTTTATTACCACAATTTTAGTTTATTACTGTAAAACAGCAATTTTACAGTTTATAACCACAATTTTAGTTTATTACTGTAAAGCAGCAATTTTACAGTTTTATAACACAGCAATTTTAGTTTACCAATTTAGTTTATTACTGTAAAGCAGCAATTTTACAGTTTATAACCACAATTTTAGTTTATTACTGTAAAGCAGCAATTTTACAGTTTATAACCACAATTTTAGTTTATTACTGTAAAAGCAGCAATTTTACAGTTTATAACCACAATTTTAGTTTATTACTGTAAAGCAGCAATTTTACAGTTTATAACCACAATTTTAGTTTATTACTGTAAAGCAGCAATTTTACAGTTTATAACCACAATTTTAGTTTATTACTGTAAAGCAGCAATTTTACAGTTTATAACCACAATTTTAGTTTATTACTGTAAAGCAGCAATTTTACAGTTTATAACCACAATTTTAGTTTATTACTGTAAAGCAGCAATTTTACAGTTTATAACCACAATTTTAGTTTATTACTGTAAAGCAGCAATTTTACAGTTTATTACCACAAAATTAGCTGTATTACAAGATAAAAACAACAGTATAGTACTGGTAGCAGAGGTTCCAGGTTAAATTGTAAAATGAACAGTAATGAACTGTAAAATTGTAATTTTAGTTTATTAGTGTAAAATTAGCAATTTTAGAGTTCATAACTACTTTTAAATTAGCTGAATAAAACTGTATAAACACAACATCTATTTTTTACAGTGTATGCCGTTTTATAAAGTATCTAGGGAAACAAAAAGAAAAATAACGCCTTTGAGAAATATTATTCATGCTAAATTACCATGCTAAAATAAACATTTTCCTTTCTGATTTTCATGTAACAGCACAACTGTGGTTTAAAATTATGTTGTGAGTTTAGATTATGGTATTCTTGTAAATTTTGATCGAAAATAACGCACGTAGCTCCACCCAACCGTGTCAATGCGTCTTAATTTTCGGATGCTACACTATGAAAAATGAATCTGGTTTTTACAGTATAATACAGCTAATTTTATAGCAACAAACTGTAAAAAATGCTAATTTTACAGTACTAAACTGTAAAATTGCTACCTTTGCAGGACTTATCTAAAATTGCTAATTTTACAGCAATAAACTGTAAAATTGCTAGTTTCACAGTTAATTACAATGCATTTTACAGTTTCAAATTGGAACTTCTGCTGCCAGTATTATACTGCTGTTTTTACAGTGCAATACAGTTAAATTTTACGGCAATAAACTGTAAAATTGCTAAATTACCATGCTAAAATAAACATTTCCTTTTCTGATTTTAATGTAGCAGTACAACTGTGGTTTAAAATCCTACAATGAGTTAACATCATATACGCTTGTAAATTTGGATCGAAATTAACGCGCGTTTGCTCCACCCAGCCGCGTCAATGCGTCTTATTTTTCAGATGCTATTTATAAAGTAGTATGCAATAAAAATCAAAAATATTTCTTTGACCGCGGGTCTATTTTCCGTCATTAGCCAACACATTAAGCCTTAAAATGAGGGATAAGTCATGCACAGAGAAAAAAACTTAAAACTAATTAATTACTACTTGGTAAGAGGACTTACACGATGTTACTAAATCTAAATACTTGCTTGTTAAAAGATTATCTAAACACTATACTGCAAAAAATTAACTGTTGTTTTCACAATGTAATACTGGCAGCCGAGGTTCCAATTTAAAACTGTAAAATGCAGTTAATAAAGTGTAAAACCAGCAATTTTACAGTTTCTTACTGTAAAGCTAGCAATTTTACCGTTTATTGCCGTAAAGTTTAACTGTATTATACTGTAAAAACAACAGTATAATACTGGCAGCAGAGGTTCCACTTTAAAACTGTGAAGTGTACGGTAATAAACTTTCAAATAAGCAATTTTACAGTTTAGTACACTCAAAGTAGCAATTTTAGTTTAGTATTGTAAAGTTAGCAATTTTACAGTTTGGTATTGTAAAAATAGCAATTTTAGTTTATTAGTGTAAAATTAACTATTTTTACAGTTTATTACAATACAATTAGCTACATTATGCTTGAAAAATAGCATCCATTTTTAGCCTACTTTCCCGTTAAAAATAAAAGAAAGACGAAAAAAGTATTAAAAGTAGCTTAATGCATCTAAAAAATATCGCCAAGTCCGAAAAATATCGCCAAGTTAAAAAAATATCGCCCAGTCCAAAAAATATCGCCAAGTTAAAAAAATAAAAAGGTAAAATGAATATCGAAAAATTAAAAATTTGAAAGTAGGGTATTGAGATGGGGAATTTGTGCGTCGGTCGGTCGGTCGGTCGATCGGTCTGTCTGTCCCCCCCTAATAACTTTTGAATGAACATTCCGATTTGGACAAACTTTTTTTTGTTGGAAAGATCTCGGCGAGTACAGCTCATTCCCCTATTTGATTTTTTGATTTGAACAATTTTTGGTTCAACTTTGAGCCGTTCAAAAAACCGGTCCCGCGATACTAACTTTTTAATGAACAGCCCGATTTGAACAAACTTTTTTTTGTTGGAAAGAACTTTTCAAGGGTACTTCATTCCCGTATTTACATTTCCGATTTGAACAATTTTTCGTTCAACATTGAACCGCTCGATCAAGCTGTCACCCCTAATAACTTTTGAATGAACAGTCTGATTTAAACAAACTTTTTTTTGTTTGAAGCATCTCGGCAAGGATACTTTATTACCGTATTTAAATTTTCAATTTGAACACTTTTGGTTCAACATTGAACCGTTTAAGCAACCTTTCTCCACCTAATAACTTTTGAGTGAACCGTCCGAATGGAATAAATTTTTTTTTGTTCGAAAGATCTCAGCGAGTGCAGCTCATTCCTATATTTGATTTTTCGATTTCGACAATTTTTGGTTCAACTTTGAACCGCTCAAATAACCGGTCCCGCGATGCTAACTTTTAAGTGAACAATCCGATTTGAACAAACTTTTTTTTGTTCGAAAGATCTTTTCAAGGATACTTCATTCCCGTATCTACATTTTCGATTTGAACAATTTTTCGTTCAACATTGAACCGCTCAATCAAGCTGTCACCCCTAATATCTTTTGAGTGAACAGTCCGATTTAAATAAACTTTTTTTTGTTCGAAGGATCTCAGCAAGGATACTTCATTACCGTATTTAAATTTTCAATTTGAACACTTTTTCGTTCAACATTGAACCGTTCAAGCAACCTTTCCCCACCTAATAACTTTTGAGTGAACCGTCCGAATGGAATAAACTTTTTTTTGTTTGAAAGATCTCAGAGAGGCTTTCCCATGCATTCCCATATTTCGCTTTTTGATTTGAACCATTTTTCGTTCAATATTGAACCGTTCAGAAAAAAAAATTAACATTAGCGTCTACGGGGAATTTAAGTTGAATGTTGATCCTGAACTTAAAGTCGGATTTCCTTCAAACTAACTTTGTAAGAAAATGGTTTTGATAAATAATGTTTGTAACGTACTTTTCTGAGTAATCTTCTGTGAGGACTCTGATTCCGACTCCGACTCCGCAAACATGGCGGAAATGCAGGCTCAGAAAAAAAATGACTGACTGTGCAGACGATTTTTTGTTTATTTATAAATTTGTTTTATTTTATTTATTATTATTTTTTTTCCGCAGACGATGTTTTTTTTTGTAACAAAAATTTTTCATTCACGAGAACATTTTATTCTTTATTTATATTTAACAACTGGCAACAGATTAAAAGTGAAATTCGAGACATTTTATTAACGGACGAGTTTTTTTTTCTTTTTTTTTCTTTCTTTGATAAAATGTGTTTTGATGCTCTTTGTACTTTTATTTATTTATTTATTTATTTTATTATTATTATTAATTTTTTTTTTTTTTTTGAAAACGATGGAGGATTTTTTCTACGGAGGAACTGTAACAGTTATACTCTTTAAAAGGTGCGACAAAACTTTATTTATTCGTTAATTACTTTTTACGTGTCTACTTCATCTGATGAAAGGGGTATATTTTGCTTTTCGAAATCAGCTCTAAGTGCTAAAAAGGTATGTTTGACATAATTTTAAGTCTCAGATAATCAAGAGAATAATGATCAGATGCGAGAATGCCGATGTCGATGTACGGGAAAGTAGGCTCGTTTAGTTCTTGACAGAACTTCTTGTTTACAGTGTGAAATTAGATAAAGGAATAAGGAAGCTCTCACGTGGAGCAGGTTAGAGAAAGAATCTGTTAAATATTGAGAAAATACTGAAAAAAAATCGTTATCGAAACAGTAGAGAAATTTTTTATACTTAAAAACTTAGTTTTTTACAAATTTTTCAATAATTTATTAGAGTTTGTTCATCACTTACTTTACGTACATGTAAATTAATCGCAATTCAAATTTTTTATTCGCATTCAAGTTCAAGGTTAAGAAAATACAAGCACGAATTAATTAGAGAGTGAAAGAACACGTTCTTGCTTCTTAAAAGTGAAATTGATTTTACTCTTCTCCTGCTTTTACGGAGAAGGCAATTAAGGAAAGCGTTTTTAAAAACTGTTTTACAAACTTTTTGCCTTTGTTCAAGTAATTAACAAGACAATGTGATTTTTTTCTCATATTGTGGTGCATGCAAAAACTTAAATTCTTAGACCCTTAATAGTATATTTGGCTAGAGATTTTATGGTTTCGTTGAATCAAAAAAGTGATTACAACCTTGACTGATCGATTAAAATCCGAATAAATCGAAACGTTCATAACAAGCTCTGCACTATATATTCTGAGTTCAGATTCAAAAGCTCAGAATTTTATTGGATAATAATGCGAAACGCCCCCATCGCCTCCCCCCCCCCTTGTATCCGCCCTTGGTGAAAATACAGAAAAAAAAGGAGGGGGGGGGAGGCTGTGGTAAGCACTGTAGGAGTGCTTTTAATTTAAATTTATTTTTCAATTATTAGTAGCCATTTAATTCAAGACTTATATTCTTTAGATATTCTCTTGTAAACATTAGAGGTTATCTAAAAGTACTATACTAACAGAAAAGTACTGACACGTGAAAATATTGCCACACATTGTCGATTTGTGTATATTTATTCCCAATTGGATTTTTTTTATCAACTTTTTTTTATCAACTATTTATATCAACGGGACGATTATTTCTTTATATTTCATTCTTTGAATTATTTGTTTTGTGATATTAAGTTTACAGAAAATAATTTATTTCTTGTTTATAAATTCATTCATCGTATTTTCTTGTTCAAGGCATATTAAAAGTAATTTTATTTAAAAAATATCCCCCCCCCCGGTTGATTAGTAGAATTTTACTGATTATGAACAAAATAAATTCTCATGTTTTTGCACTCCAATTTAAAAATTCACTAATTTAATTATTACCAATGAAATATAATATCATATGAATATCAGCTGTGAGGATGTTCTTTTAATATTGCGTTTAGTTTCAGTTTTAACCCTCCGGCGGCTGTCCGGCAGTTCTAGAATTCCATGTTAAATGGACGTGATAAGACGTCCTAGTCCGCGAAGTTAGTGCAAAAATATATTTCACTTCCGGATACCAGTCTGAAATTTTATGTGGGGCTTATACTCACATAAGAGGGCAAAAAACGCCGCGAGACACTTGATCGGAGGTCAAGGTCATTCCTGTGATGACGTCATCAAAATGGCCGGTTTTACAGGTAAATACGTTCGTTTAACTGCTTAAAACTCCATCATAGATTGAAATATTGCAAAACTCAAATATATCATCTGAAAGCTCTTTAAAAGATCTATTTAGAAAGATTTAATTTTTCTTTCTGAGGTCAAGGGCCCACCTGTGATGACGTCATCAAAATGACCGCTTTTCCAGGTAAATACGTTCGTTTAACTGCTTAAAACTCCATCATAGGTTGAAATATTGCAAAACTCAAACATATCATCTGAAAGCTCTTTAAAAGAGCTACTTTATAGTGCTTGGTTTTACTTTCTGAGACAAATAGTTGAGAAGTTATAACAATTTTTAATTGAAAATTTATAAAAAAGACAATTTCTTTGTATTTCCCGACTTTGAGATTAAAATTTCGCAATGATGCATGCATTATAAAAAAAAATTTTTCTATTACATTTAAGAATAAATTAGTAGAACTAAGTACTATTTGTACAGAAAATAACAACGTTACGAATGCACAAATGAGCAGGGATACTGCAGACACGTGTTTCGGCGTTACAAGGAACGCCTTTTTCAATGCAAAAAAGTTGTGAGCTTATGGATGCACAGACATCCGACGGTCGGACATCCTTTTGTCGGATGTCTGTGCATCCATAAGCTCACAACTTTTTTTGCATTGAAAAAGGCGTTCCTTGTAACGCCGAAACACGTGTCTGCAGTATCCCTGCTCATTTGTGCATTCGTAACGTTGTTGTTTTCTGTACATCTATAGCACAAAGGTATTTGTAAACTTTAAGTACTATTTATCGGTTTCTTATGTAGATGTTGGATGTAACAGATGTTGCAATGCAGAAACAAGCAGAGCCAAAGCTCCTAATGAAGCTGAGATGTAACTAATAATATCGTCATCAATAATTGTGTCAAAAATGCTTACATTTTAATTATATAAAAGAAATACGGAAAAAATACACGTTTTAATACAAAAAAATTAACTCCGTTACAAGGAAAACTGAATTTTTTTAGGAACGTTTCAGGTACTGCACTGGCCCTCACAACTGCAAAGAAGTGTACAATTTCGACATGATTTGATACATCTTCATCGAGTACTCATTTCTTTGCACTTGCATGATATTAGTTCTCGTAATTTATTGATTGTTATTTCTGGGTTTGAAAACCAAAGCGGTTCAAACTCATCGCCGATTTCTTTCCATCTCCACTGACGCGGATCTAAGAGCTGAAAATTGCGAAAGAAAAATTAAATCTTTCTAAATAGATCCTTTACAGCGCTTTCAGGTGATATAGTTGAGTTTTGAAATATTTAAATCTATGATGGAGTTTTAGGGAGTTAAACAAACGTATTTACCTGCAAAAGCGGTCATTTTGATGACGTCATTACAGGTGGGACCTTGACCTCAGAAAGAAAAATTAAATCTTTCTAAATAGCTGTTTTAAAGAGCTTTCAGATGATATGTTTGAGTTTTGAAATATTTAAATCTATGATGGAGTTTTAGGGGGAGTTAAACGAACGCATTTACCTGTAAAAGCGGCCATTTTGATGACGTCATTACAGGTGGGCCCTTGACCTCAGAAAGAAAAGTTAAATCTTTCTAAATAGATCTTTTAAAGTTCTTTCAGATGATATAGTTGAGTTTTGAAATATTTAAATCTATGATGGAGTTTTAGGGGGAGTTAAACAAACGTATTTACTTGTAAAAGCGGCCATTTTGATGACGTCATCACAGGAATGACCTTGACCTCCGATCAAGTGTCTCCCGACGTTTTTTGCCCTCCTATGTGAATATAAGCACCACATAAAATTTTAAATTGGTATCCGGAAGTGAAATATTTTGGCTGTTTTTGTCGCTAACTCCACAGTCTATCCAGAACCGTCAGTGGGTTAATATTGTATTCCAGTTTTTTATGACCTTTTCTTAATACTCTGTACACTTCCATACTACATGTTATAGTAAGGATTGCAGAAAATTACATTTATATACTGTTAATAAAATTATTCATCACAATTTCTTGGCGAAGGTGTACTTAGAAAGATAATATTTTAAAAATATTTTTCCCGCCGATTAATCGGCAAATTGGCCGATTATGGCAGTTTAATTGGCACTACCGATTAATCGATGCATCCCTAGTCCATACCTCAACTTATCAGAGCTACACTATACTCCGCATTCTACACTGTAAAAAAATAAATGTTGATTTTACTGTATAATACAGCTAATTTTATAGTAATAAACTAAAAGTGCTAACTTTACAGTACTAAACTGTAAAATTGCTAACAGTAATAAACTGTAATGTACTAATTTTACAGTAAGAAACTAAAATTGCTAGTTTTACAGTTTTAAATTGGAACCGCAGCTGCCAGTGTTATACTGTAAAAACAACAGTTCATTTTTTGCAGTGTACGGCCTTGCTAATACCAACTTGTTCAGCTGTGACGTCAACGAAAATAGCAATTGAGCGTCTTTCAAGATTATTTTTTTAAGAAAGAAAATAAGTCAAAATTAATAAAAAAGTAATTCACCCCATGTTTTTGATTGTGCTCTATCATAAAATTATATCTTTGAAAATAGGAATCAACCCAATTGGTGGTAGTCTTATTTATTTATTTTTTTTTTTAAATCGAAAGTCTCGGACATGATTTTTACCATTTTCGCGAAACTGACCCAGACACAGCTGCAGTTTGAAACTAGATGTTGGCATCATGCAGGAAAGTAAGTTCTTTAAGTTCTGGATGAACTTCTTAGCTATATTGATAAAATATTAAGTAATGCAAAATTAATTGCAAGCTTACTTCAATGTTTGCCTTAAATAGAAGCATTACAGTAAAACGCTTTGCCTGCATTTTACCCCTTAAGTGCGTGGTTAATTACCTTTTCACTTTTCTTCATTTTTTAAATAAAATTTGAAGACAGAAGATTGGACGAAGAGGTAGTTAAAGTGTTTAAAACTTTCAATTAAACGATCATGTCGGAAATTCTATCCTCATCATTTAAGAGCAATTATGGTGCTCGAATGACTTTGAAGTACCTGCAGAGCAATTACGCTCAATCAAACGGCGAGGCATTTTGTTTTAATTATTGGGATTCAAAAGAAGGAATTTTGTTTGAAGGAGAGAAATTAAATCTTCCTCTGCAAAATTTTTTTGGTCTTTCTCAAACTATATTATATAAGGTTTATTCACTATATTTTAAAGCTTACTAATTTTAGAAAGTTACAGTGTAAAAAGAGAACTGTTTATACGTTAAATTTCGGGAGAAGCTGGTTACAGTGAAACCAAGGCAATATGTCTGAAAAAAAAATTAAAATTAAAAACACTAGACTGTGTATGTATGATATTTTTTCATAACTGTTCAAGTGGTTTAAAGAACCCTCTTTCTTATGAGCCACATAAGTGAATTTTGTGTTGTAACAACGAATAGCGTTTCTTAATCTAATGATTAATAATTTAATTAGCGGAAAGAAATATTTTAACTGAGCAACTCTCCGCTGTCTTCTAGACAAGTGTGTTTTTTTTCTCGCTATAAATAATAGAGCCATGTGCTCCGGAGCACTAAATTTTTAAGCACTTTTTTCTTTGAAATTAAACTAATGGACCCGTTTGGGACAATAGTTTATGGGGGAACAAGCCACATGATATTGGAACAAGCCAGAAGAATATTTCATGTAAAAATGTGTGACCAAACGATACTTGAATTCGTTAGTAGGTATTACCAAGACAATTTATATGTTGAGTAATAATTTAAAAATAAATGATTAAAATATGAATTGTGAATGTAAATTTACCTACAGAAACGACAAAACTTACTGAAGAATAAGAAGACCTTC
This sequence comes from Uloborus plumipes, assembly GCA_038373865.1. Lineage (NCBI taxonomy): Eukaryota > Metazoa > Arthropoda > Arachnida > Araneae > Uloboridae > Uloborus > Uloborus plumipes. Next base: position 304,039 of record JAXGGA010000108.1, read on the forward strand.
CTAAAAGTGTCAACTCTCTCTCGCGCGCTTTAGCCGTTTCTCTCTCTCAATAGTAAATCTTAAATTTAAATATCGCACGAAATTATTATTGGCACATTTAAAAGAATTAAATATGTTCATGTTCTTTTTCCCTTGGCGAAGAAAGGCAATCATAAACTTATTCTTATATACCTATTTCTTACCAGGAAACCATGCGATAGTGCAATAATAAAAAAAAAATTAAACAAGTAGCAGTCGAAAGAGCATTATAAAGCATGTTTCTGGACGCATAAGTTATTTGCCCTCGTGACACCGTTATTAAAATATGATGTCTTAAAGTCTGCCGAAATTTTTAAGATAAGTCGCCAAATTAAACGAATTTCAATCAGTAATAGCAGACATCTTTCACATCATTCGTAGACAGATAGCCTGCACATACAGACGGTGAAAGTGCATGATCATTTTGTCGCCAATTCGGCGCTTCTCTTAACATTTTGTCAGATTTTAAAACCCTCAACTAAAAAAACGGACGGGCGAAGACAGATTTTTTTGCGCCAAAATAATGTCTCGCGATGCGATGCTCTTTTGAGTACCCCTATTTAATTTGTGTTCATTATTACCCTAGTCTTATGGCTTTCCCTGGTGAGATTGACAAAAGGGTAATAGTTCTGTCTGATTGAGACCGTGAAAATAAGTTCTAACTTTAAACTTTTAGGGAGTCTTTTATTCAGTTTTGTGACTTTCCTACAACGCTTTTTAATCTCACCTGATTGCTTTTCCAGGGTGTACTGACTGAAGAGACTGAGAACAACAACCACAGCTCTCCGAAATGGACCCTGAAAACCATGGAGAAGTACATGCGGGACGAGAGCGAATCCAGCGTCGCTCTCGGGCTTCTGCCGCAATGTCCTCCTCCCGCATCCCAGCATCCCAGCAAGCGGAGGCCCATGCCAGTGCACACGCCACATCCCGGACTGCACCACATCCATAACGGTCCCACCTACAACGGCGACCTCCCGGAGAGTGGTGGGGAGGAAAGTAGTCCCTCTTGGGCATCCAGCAGCACTGGGAACACCCCTTCCTATGGAAGCGGTGGAGTCAGTTTCGATTTTAACTCGAAGAGGGAAGAGTCGTACGACAAGATAGCTCCGGTGATTACCACCACGAGTTGCACGCCGAAATCTACACCAGAGAACACCGCACGCCGCAGGAATCCCAGCGACCCTGTGTCTCTGAGTGCAGACCTCTTGGCTGCTCTGAACAGTGATCTTGAACTGTCTTTGTCGAAACCCAGGAAATCTCGGAAGGACTCTGGAAGCAGTATCAAAAGCGAGGATAAAGTTACGTTAGAGACTCCCACCAAAACGAGCAAGTTGGTGAAACTGCTGAGGAGGACGCGCAGTGCCGGTTGCTCTAAAGATGTACCATGTAATCCAACGTTTATGAAAGAGAAAACGGTAAGTGTTCAATTATTTCCATCACTTAACAGGTTATGGTATTGAAGTTCTCAATGTCTTATCAAAATTGCATTGATCGATGACTTAGTTATCTTTTTAAACAAATGTCTAATGAGCAATACAACTACTTGCTAAAGTTTAAAATGTCTTAACAGACATGCATGGTAACCACTCACAGAATCCATCATAAGATTGGGGGGGGGTTGATTATTAGAGTGTAATAAAGAACTTCTTATTGTTTTATTGTCAGGCTGTGTTGCGGTTTCTCAAGAGCCGATATAAGTTGCAGTATATAGCAACTGATAGGCGCCACTTTTAACTAACATAAATACAGATATCGCTACTGTCACTACCGGATAAATGAATTGACCTACAGGTAGTTATCAAAATAATGGAAACACTTGAGATTCGTAAGAAACATCTACCGTTCATCCCAAAATAAGCGATCAATTGTTCTTTAACTTTAGTCATACAAAATATAGACTTCACCTGACATTTCCACGTTGAAATTAAATCACCCATGCATTTGGGGGACGACAAGAAGGGGGGTCGAAATAAAAACCGCTTTTTGAGCATAACTCTTCGAAACTAGCTCGGAGAAAGCTATAAATTTCCGTAATTAATTAGTATAATATGTATAATTACTGTACAAATTTTTATGAACGTACCACTTATACTTCCGAAGATATAAAACATTTTTTAAAAAACGGCAATTTTATTTGAAGGGTTTCTGCTTATAACACGCAGAGTTTTTGATCAAACCTTATCAAAACTTCAGGAAAGATGACAAAATACAAGAGAAAGAACATACTGAAACGGTACATAAAAATATTTTAAATCCGATGAGATATGAACATTAAAAGGAAATAATTTTTCACGGCGCATGCGCGAACGACAGAAATTTATAACTACAAAAATATTGTTAGCCTGGTTTGTACTGCATCGTATAAAAAAAGTTCCAGTTGAAAATCGTAAAAATTGAAAAAGATATCAGCGATCTAGTGAGCTGTAATTCATTCATTCGCAGACTATGCATAAATGGCGAGGGGTTGTCCACAAATAGTGTGGTGACAATCGAGCATTTTTTTCAATGTTAAATTGTATACAGTTTGAAAATTTATATTCGGCACAGAAGTCACATTTCGCCTACTTGGCCATAAAGACCTTATACGTAGGTGGCCAAAAGTATCCGGACACCCCCTGAAACGTTGTTTTTGAACGATAACGCAATAACCTTTAATTTAAAAATAGCTCTTTGTGGACTGTCCCTCACTTTTTATGTATTGTCTGCGAATGAATGAAATACAGCTCACTAGATCGCTGATATCTTTTTCAATTTTCATGATATTCAACTGGAACTTTTTTTATAAGCTGCAGTATAAACCAGGCTACAATATTTTTGTAGTTATAAATTTCTGTCGTTCGCGCATGCGCCGTGAAAAATTATTTCCTTTTAACGTTCATATCTCATCGGATTTTTAATATTTTTATTTACCGTTTTAGTATGTTCTTTCCCTTGTATTTTGTCATCTTTCCTAAAGTTTTGATAAGGTTTGATCAAAAACTCTGCGTGTTATAAGCAGAAACCCTTCAAATAAAATTGCCGTTTTTTTTTAAATGTTTCATATCTTTGGAAGTATAAATGGTACGTTCATAAAAATTTGTAAAGTAATTATACATAGTATGCTAATTAATTACTGAAATTTATAGCTGATTCTGAGCTATTTTCGAAGAGTTAAGGTCAAAAAGCGGTTTTTCTTTCTACCCCCCTTCTTGTCGTCCCCCAAATGCATGGGTGATTTAATTTCAACGAGAAAACGTCCGGTGAAGTCTATATTTTGTATGACTAAAGTTAAAGAACAATTGATCGCTTATTTTGGGATGCACGGTAGATTTTTCTTATGAATCTCAAGTGTTTCCATTATTTTGATAACTACCTGTATATTAAACGGTATATTATATGTCTTTTACAATACTAATTATTATAACGAGGAGTAATTTTTTGACAAAATACACTTTTAATGAAGAATAACATCCAACATAAACGATACAACAGGTATGCATCAATTGCCTGCGCAACATTCGTGCTCTACGAAGAACAGCGAACACACACAGCAGTGGACGGTAGGCAGTGGCGTATTTACGTATGGGCTTAATGGGCTATAGCCCAGGGCGGCACGATTGGGGGGCGGCACTTTTTCCATGCAAAGTGAAGACCTTTCTTTTTTTTAGACAGCAGGGCGGATCGGCAGCGAGAATGACCTTTTTTTTTAGTCACCAGGGCGGCAGCGGCCACATTTTTTCCCTTGTATTGGCAGGGCGCAGCGGTGAACATGGACAAAGTTCATGAGGTGGTGGCGTCCGAAGTCAAAGCCAAAGTACAAAGAGCTGCCCGCACTGGATCCTTTTCCACTATGATTTATTGCTCTCTTTCTCAGACCCCTTCTATTCTCAGCAGTGAGCGACCTCGGGTGGTTTCGGGGGGGGGGGGTAGAAATAGAAACAGATGGAAAACCAGTTTTTTGCTGCATCGTGTGAACCGCAGGAACCGCACTGTCACTTAGATTCTGATGAGAAACTTCCAGGTAACATGAGAGTTATTTACAATATCATTTCACTAATCACTTTCCTGTTAGAAGGATAGATGTCCACTGGCGTCAACGTTCCTTGTCCTAATCAACACTCAATAGCTGAGATAAACATGTAGTAGTGCCAGAATGAATAAACTATATGATATTTTTTAACAAAAAGCAAAATTTTTTAGAAGTAACGTCAAAAAAATTGTGAACTTGTGTCTGTGGCTGTCCTGTGTACAGGATATCCCATAGTGCATAGTAGTGTTACCAATAGGCGTAGCGAGAAGTATTTCGTTTGGGGAATTGAAAATTTTTTTGAAATAAAGAGTCGGAAAACGCGATATGTACTTACATGTGTGTAACCTTTTTAGCTTGTGGGGGAGAGGGGGTATGAACGCCCTGGCTACGCCACTGGTAGCTGCGACATTGAAAACTGAGTAAACAAAGTACTTCTAACCCGGGAGGGAGGGGGGGGAGTTGCACCTTAGATCGTTTTTTTTCTGTTTCTAATTACTTTTTTTATAATTAATTTTTGAGCAAAAACTTCACAAAGACCGCCCTATTGGGAGATGATAAAACTCCTGAACATCTTAACATTTAAAAACATCCTAAAAAAAGAAAAAAAATATTTTTTTTTTCTTGCTCAAGACGGAGTTTGTTCTAATTTTCTCTGTTATATTGGGGCAGGAGTTATAAGGGCTCTTAATTAAGTCAAAAAATCAAAAGTTAAATTCAATTTAAGGACTTAACTAAAGAGCAAAATTTCACGGGAGACCTGCAGACCACGAACTTGAAAACGACATTTTAAACGTACAAAACGTCTTTTTTGCCGTGCCTAGTAGACCCTACAGCTATAGGTGCTAACCTATAGCTGTAAAATTGAGTAAAGGTTGATTTGAACTGCTGGGGAAAAGGTGCTCTTCCAGACATTTATTTATTTTTTAAGTGCATTTTATTTATTTATTTTTTTTTAAATTAATGAATTAATTTTTTTAAACTGGAAAAAGGATGTAAAGCAAGGCTTTCAAAATTACTCCCTACTCTCCTTTTTTTTTCTTTTCTGCGTGTTTTCCTGTGTTGTCTAGCAAAATTTAATTGCATTTAAAGGTTACATGTACTCTGGCTCGCGAAATTCAGCTTAATATGAGGTTATGTAATGTACCACGCAATTTATCTTCTCAGTAATTGAAATCCTTTATTACGTTCTCACCAATGTGTTTAGCTTTTTTTTTTTTTTTTTTTTTAAATCTCAAATTTCCAACAGTGCGAAAAAGTTGCCTCATGTTATTATAAGTATATGTGCAAAATTTTACTGATCTGAGTTAATATTTTCAGTTGCCTTTGGTACTACAGTCAAACTCGCTTATAACGAGCACGAAGCGACCGTAACATGTTGCTCGTTAAATCCGAGTGCTCGTAATAAACGGGTCCTTACGGTTTATTTAATACAGTGCTTGCTAACGGCGATAATATTATTGTTATTTCATTATTCGTTTACTTTATTCCAATTGCAAGTTGTTGATAAGGTCTAGTAACATTTTTTTTTTTCATTTAAATCTTTAAACAAGTTTTTAAAATTTTTAAAACCATTTTTGAAACAAATATGTGAAGATTTTTTATTTCAAAAACTGTTTTAAATTTCGAAAGAAAGTTCTTAATGTAATTAAGTACTAAAAATGTTGATTTATAATAATGTAAGAGCAGATTTGTAGTAGTAAAATTTGAGATTCGCAAAAGACGAATTTTTACCAATTGGCTGGTTGTTAACAACCAACCAATTTCATGTTTAACTAGCTGTGTGACTGGGCTTTGCACGTTTTACCTTCAAAATACATTTTATGTCAAGTAAATAAAAAAAAAAAAAAAAAAATTTACAACTCTAAAATTCAACACCTCAAGTGGGGGGGGGGGCGACCAGTTTCAAAAGCCCAGGGCGGCCTCACGTCCAAATACGCCTCTGACGGTAGGGTAGTCCAGTCTAGCAGATGGAGTAAACATAACTCTATCAGATGAAGTTATAAAACAGAGAGTTGAAGCTGTAATAAATAGTGACTGTGACTGTTAGTTATCACTCTAAAATTGACAAAATACGGATATCGTTGTTGTCACTACCAGCCCCAACGGGCTTTGCCCGCTGCTACAGACAAAATTTGCTTTGTGATTTTTCTTATGCAACATTCAGCTTTTGTGGAGGACTTCTAAATGTGGTCACGCTGCATTTATGTATTGAGTTGTAAAAAATACGGATTTCCCATCAGGGACGGATCCAGAAATTTTTCAAGGAGGGGGCGATCAACATTTTTTACTTACCTCTTACTACATATCTGATTCACAAATGATTGGGTTCGGTAGCTTTTGCCTCATTACTTTATTTATAAAATATAGAGATTGATCTAAGGAGGAAGAGGCAGGAGGTCTCCAAACGTATTCCTTACTTTTTCTTGTTTCGAAAGGTATTTTAAAATTGTGTTTTTATAACTTTAGCTTCACAATCAGCCGAATGTTTCGATCATCCCTTTTCATCATCGAAGGTGGTCAAATTTTCCCTTTTTGAAACTTCAGTTTTGAAAAATTGCCGGAAGAATGTACCTACATTTTATCCCTTTCCATAGCGTCATAGAAGACGGTCTATATTTCCGATTTTAAAATTTCAAGTCTGAAACATTGCCGGTGCAAAGGCCCTAAAAGGAGGGGCGATCGCCCTTATCTCCCCTCATTTGTATCCGCCCTTGTTTCCAATCAGGAAACTCGATAAAAATTCGACAAGATGTATCCCAATGTGTATTTCACCTTTTGGTTTTTTCAAAGCAGCAAGTAGCGACAGATTAAAGCAAATTTCAACATGGAGCCGTTTTATTTCGGAATCAAATACATTACTACCAGATCAGCAGACTAAGAATATTTTATTTACTTGCTCCAAGTACGAGGATTAATTTTCATTACAGATTTTGTTAAATTTTTCGGATGTTTTTTTACTGCATGAGGGCAAGGCGTGGAAAGTATGCGCACGCGAAAAATAAACTGGCAGATTACGATAGGTGTATTGCATGTTCCTGTCTCTGCCTTAGCCCTTGCTTAGGGGCGGTTGCTCACTGCTTTATACCCGAGCTCTGAGTTAAAATTTACGAGTTGTACCGTTTCCATGTGCGGTCGCTCGCTGGTATTCTAATTTCACATTAGCTACCAGTTTTTTTTCGCTCTCTTAGCTCTATAAGAGGATTTTTGCCTCCAACTTGGCTACTTTCGTATTCCATGCTGATGAGTGCACAATAAGCACAAATCTGCAGTCCATGGATCGAAATAGCCGAGTTGGTGGTGTATTGCATGTTCCTGCCTTAGCCCTTGTTTAGGGGCGGTTACTCACTGCTTTATTACGATAGTTATTCAACAACTAACGACACTTAACTACCTCTAGTTTTCAGCGGTTTTTATTGTATTATGAAGATGATCTATAACTTTAAAAAAAAAGTGAAACTCGTGAATTATGGGTGAACTTCATTACAGAAACTTGAAGAATACATATTCTTGATTTTAAGCCATTGAATATCTTAAAATACGAAAATCCATTTCATCTTCAAATCTTTGGAATTCATCTTTACTGGCAGAAAATTCATCACGGAATTATATTTTAGTCGATTTTTATTTCGTTTTTATTTTTATTTTTTTTTCCAAAAAAAAATGTCATTCAAAATTATTCTTTAATTTTACATAAGCTTTTTTTAACGCTTTGCATCATATTGAAGCTGTGGCAGCCGGAGAAAAATGAAAAAAAAAAAAGCTTTTCTTTGCTCGACCGAGTTAAATCTTTAAAGTTCGTCATTTTTGTACGCATTTAACATGCATTTAATGTACTGAATTGAGAGAGAGAATGAAACAAGTTTTAACTCTATAGGACTTACTATTCTGAAAATGATTGAATTTTAGTTAATCTCAAACGCTTTTTTTTAATTTAATTTTAAATACTTTCATTTGCTTAAAAATTTGTATATATTCTGCAATGAACGTAACTTTAAATTCGTCCAAAAATATTTCAAAAATACACTTGAATTAAAATTTTCAATTTTTTTTTTTTTTTTTTTATGATTTTGTTGGAAAAAAAACTTTTTTACCAAAATGTGAAAGGTGTTCTAGTTAGGGAATTTCCGTAATCCCCTTCTCTTGTTATGAGGTGCTTTGTTATAACATATGTGTATATTTGATCTCTTCTGTATTCATTTATAATAATTCATATCAATATGTTGTTTTTTTATAATTGTTTTGCTTATGTATGTTGTAAATCATACAGCCGGATATGATAAATAGTCTATCTAGGATATAATAAATAGTTTTGATAAACTTAACTGTATTAACTAGATTTTTTGTTTCGATATGCTTTCAAAATTATAAGCTTGTGTTACTGAATGACCCTTTGTGAACACAGGTTTTTGTCCGTCAGTTCCGCGACTGCTTCCTATTTTTTCAAATTCAATTATGAATACAACTATGAATAAAACCAAAAATTGGAAAACTGTATAAACTGGATTGTTAGGGTTAATCCTACATGCTAATTTATGTAATGTGATCATTAACATTATGTTAATTAGGATCACACTTTCAATTTCGGTAATTGAAGGAACAGAAGAATTCTTTTCACAACCATTAAAAAGTCATCGCTAGTTTTCCGTTTTTATTCTGAAGCAACCAAGTACTGATCTTTAAGCAAAGATATAAAATAATGTTTCGGGAATTACTCATTTTAATGTTTTTATGGAAATAAATGCCCACTGCCAAGTCCAGATGCAGCCACGCAATATCTCACCACAAAAGTCCATTAATATTCCTGATATTTATCCACCTGGTGTGACGTCAATTGTGGTTATCTTTCCTGAATATTAATCACGTAATTTTACACCTCCATTTCTAAAAAGGCGCGAAACAAAAAGCTGCCAAATGCATTTATTTCAGAAACAACTCTGTTATTTGAAGCTCACATTGTGCATTATGTAGTACCATTGGGACTTGGCTCGGCTATCGTCTTTTTTTTTTAGTTAATTTCATTCATTTTGGACTCTAGGTGGGGTTAAAATATCTTCGCGTGGCTACGGGATAGATATTACGTGATTTGCTTTCAGGGTCGTCTACTTTAAATGACGTCATAGTGACGTCAATCATGACCCTGGAAGTACGGAAGAGGGATGGATACTCTCCTTAGCACATGCAGACCGCATACCATCGTTTGACACCGATACTGCCCTGCTAAGCGCAAAAGTGGTATCTGCAGTCGTGCTCAATCTGAGATATTACTTAAAAGTTTTTCTCCATCGTGTATTTGATCCAGATGATATTTTTTCAGAATTTTTTAAAAAATATTTCCCGTTCTCAAATGAGCATAAAACTTTGTATTTTGGTAAAATACAAAGAGCAAACAGGTAGCGATAACTCAATTTTGTTAAAATGTGCAGATACGACTTTTGTGCTTAGCACGGCAGAATAGTCAAGTTCCGAATGGTTGCCCAAGTAGCACACTTCGTTTTTTAAAGGGTGTAAAATGGTTATTAACGTTGAACAACCGCTTAAAAACGTTTATAAAACGTTTGAAGATTATTTTGTGCTACCTGGGTGGTTATGTGAATGTTAGTTGGTTGGATGCATATTAGTTGGCGATTGTTTTTACTCAGATGCAAATCGCTTATGCTTTTTTCCTTTTTTTCTTTGTTACTAAATTTAAGTTTTTCGTGGCGATCTATTGAGGAAACATTTTATAAATAATGGTATACACTGAAGTGACAAAAGTCATGGGATAGCAATATGCAAATTTTCAGATGGCAGTAGCATCGCATAGAACAGGTATAAATGCGCAGTGCTTTTACAGAGCTTTCATTTCTGTTCAAGTTATTCATGTGAAGAGGTTTTAACGTGATGATGACCGCACGACGTGAATTAACAGACTTTGAACGCGGAATGTTAGTTGGAGCTAGACGCATGGGTCATGCCATTTCGGAAATCGTTAGAGAATTCAACATTCCCAGATCCACTGTGTCAAGAGTGTGCCGAGAGTATGAAATTTCAGGCATAACATCCCACCATGGACAGCGCAGTGGTCGACCGCCTGCACTTAAAGATCGAGACCGGCGACGTCTGCAAAGAGTCGTAAATTCTAACAGACAAGCAACACTGCGTCAAATCACCGTAGAAATCAATGTGGGACGTACAATGGACGTGTCTGCTAGAACTGTGCGGAGAAATTTGGATTTCTTGGGCTATTCCAGCAGAAGACCGACTCGAGTGCCTTTACTGACAGAACGACATCGCTTGCAGCGACTCTCGTGGGCACGGGAGCATATCGGTTGGTCCCTAGATGAATGGAAAACCGTGGCCTGGTCCGATGAGTCACGATTTCAGCTGGTAAGAGCCGATGGTAGGGTTCGAGTGTGGCGCAGACCCCACGAAGCCATGGACCCAAACTGTCAGCAAGGCACTGTTCAAGCTGGTGGTGGCTCCGTAATGGTGTGGGCTGTTTTTTCATGGCATGGACTTGGTCCTCTAGTGCGATGGACCGAACATTGACTGGAAATGCTTATGTGCAGCTACTTGGAGATCACTTGCAGCCATTCATGGACTTCATGTACCCAAACAACGATGGGATTTTTATGGATGACAATGCGCCATGTCACCGGGCCACAACTGTTCGCAATTGGTTTGAAGAAAATTCTGGACAATTCCAACGAATGATTTGGCCACCTAGATCGCCCGACATGAATCCCATTGAGCATTTATGGGACACCATCGAGAGGTCTGTTCGTGCCCAAAATCCTGCCCCATCAACGCTTTCACAATTATGGACGTCTATCGAGACAGCATGGCTCAATATTCCTGCAGAAGACTTCCAACGACTTGTTGAGTCCATGCCACGTCGAGTTGTTGCACTTCGCCGGGCAAAAGGAGGGCCGACACGATATTAAGAGGTATCCCATGACTTTTGTCACTTCAGTGTATATGCAGAGCCTGATTGCTGAATAGGTCAACTAAGCCCCCGATCTTTAAGGGCCCCCAAATGGCTAAAATTACTTCAGTCTATTGCTAAAATTGTTTTTGCCAAGGTTTAAAATTGCAATTTTTTAAATACAGGGGCTCTAAAAAAGTATTTAGCTTAGGGCCCCAAAATATCTCAATCGGGCCCTGTGTATAAAGTTCGAGAAAAGTTTTTAAAAATTCAAAAAACTAAAGCAAAATTGAAAGTTGTGACAATCGATTGAGAAGTCACTTGCACATCCAAAATTTTCCGAATGAGCTGGATCATAATGAGCAAGAATCTTCTCCTGAGAGGATTGGTCATTACTGCCCTTACCTCTATTTATATTGCTATTCTAGGATGGGCAATACAGTAGTACCCGTTTATAGCGAAACCGTATGTAGCGAATTTACGGTTATAACGAGTTACTTTAAATTTTTCTTGGTTTTAAAAGAAAAATTGATGGAAATAGCACCACTTTAGGAAATAGAATGAATGGAATGAAATTATTTTAAAAAACTGAGCAAAAATGTAACTATGCTCTAAATATCCATCATCTGCGCGTGATTCAGGCGTGTGAGAGAAGGTTGTGGGGAGGGGGGCAGAACTTAACAACGGAACCAAAGTTCAAGGTTTTTGCTCTACCGACGACGAAGCAACTGTGAGCTCACTTTTGGAAGTCTGGGAAAGGGTCGGGTTCACCAGAAAATTGTGGAAAAATCCGATTCTGTCATGGACTTCTGAAACTACATTGCAGCATCAGCAATATCCCTTCTGGATGGATATAACAACAGAACGTTTCAATGTCTGATAACATAAATACTGTTAAAATTGTTGATGTAATTGGTTCAATTGAAAAAGTAGTAAAGTATCGTAGTACACTGAAAAATAAAAAGGCCTTTAAGATTCTTCGATAGTAAAAATGTGTGCACCTAAAACAGTTTAATACAGTGGAACTCCGGTAACTTGACATGCGTATCGACAACATTAATAAGTCGACATTTATTTTTCCAAAGGTTGGTCCAATGTTAATTTCAATGGGTACAAACCTCTCTAACCTGACACTCATATACAGGAACCTCTATAGGTCGACATCCTCTTACTATTTTAGTCCACTTTAAATGATATTTTCTTTTACCCGGGCAGTGATATCTTTTTTTTTTTTTACTTTGAGTTACAAAATTTGTAAGTTTAACAGTACTTTTGCTTTTTTGCTTGCATGTCAAAGTGTATCAAAAGTTACTAACCGCAAAAAACATAAAGAAGCGATTTTAAAAATTCATTACTGGTACTGTGAGAGACAGATGTACTTGTTCCGTTTAATTAAACTGAAACCAAGCGCGGATCCGAGCAGAGGTGGCTGGCTCATGGGTAGCATGATCCCCAACAACCTTCTCATAAATTTCCCAAGGATTGCATAAAACTGCGCTTCTATAACCTCAATTTGATAAATTTCTGGGAGGAGAGTTCAAAAACCCCCTGTCTGGGATCGAATATTTAATTTCATTCGGTTTCGAGCTCGTATTTAAATTATAGACGCCCCCCCCCCCCCCCAAACAAAAACTTGATACCCCTTGAACGAAACAGAAAAAAACGTTTTGGGGCAAAAAAAAAAATAGCTCGTTTTTTTTTTCTCTAGTAAGTGGTATTGTAGTCAGTAGACCAAAATAATTCCTACATTTGATTTGCAGTTTCGGGGGTGTTTCTTTTCCGCTCATCACAAAAAATCAATTTATATTTCTGGTCGAAATATTATTGTGATGCTGCCATCTATCGAAGCGGAAAGTAACAATTTTAAGAAATACTTTTGCGCAAAACCGTTTATTTCCCCCGAATAAGTTTAGCATTAAAAACTACAAAATATTGTAAATATAATTAATGGTATTTTCTCATTCCGTAAGACTAATGTTTCTAAAATTTAGTTTCCAATATTTTCCACGGAAAGTTCTGTGTAAACTTCCCAAGCTAAAATTTTTGGGAGGGGGAAAATATCAATTTGCTGAAGAAGTTCCGATTTTACAGAAGAATAAAATACAAGCATGCACACATGTCGTACATGCATAACATTTAGTGTGAAAAAACACCAGGTATCTTTTTAAAAGCAATTCTAAAAACTGAAAAGAACAAATAATCTCAATGTTGCAACATTGTCTTCAAATTGCCGAATCGTCATCAAAATGTGCCGAATACGGAAATTATTGGGAGTTCACAGTGTCCTCCAGTGACCTCTCATCGGGCGCTCCTGCGTATAAACTTTAAATGGAATGTAGCACAGCAAGGTGTTTTCTAAATGCAAACATAAAGGTTAATATGATTTTTTTTCAAATAAAATAAGCAAGGTTATTTTTAATTGAAAAGTGCACTTCACTTTACAAAAAAAAAAAAAAAAACCTTTTAATTTACAAAAAAAAAATGAAACAAAATGACTGAACAAAATTGTTTTTCCAGCTATCCACTTACACGTTTGTTGTTGTTGTTGTTGTTGTTTTAATCTCCTATCTGGTTCGAAGGAGTCAGACCAGATCAACGAATCCATTGACACTGATGAAATCCAAAACCAAAAGGGGAGTAAAATGGATATCCTCCTAGTTCAAACCCAAACAGTCCAAGATATGTTGAGACTTTTTTTTTTTTTTTTTTAACTTCATCCATTAAATAAAGCAATTAGCATGAATTATAAGTCCCCAAGTACGGAATCCTACTAGAAAAATTTCAAAGTAAAAACTCTTATTTCAGCAAGTCCAATCTTTAACTTCCGTGTTGAATTGCGCAGTAAATGAAGAAAAAAATGTAGAATGTTTCAAATATTCATGTAAAAATTGAGGTATTTAAGCTCCAGTCATTCATAAAGTAGCAAAAAAAAAAAACTCCATTTCTGATTAATTCACCTCCATAAGTTTTTTTTATTGCAGAGGTATCTGCAAACACTTATCAAAATTTCGATAGCAAGTCTCGCACTAAATTAAGATTGGGCAATTAACAACAAACACTAAATTGCTATGAAAAGCGTTTTCCAACAGCACCAAAATTTCAAAGATAACTTTTAAATGATGTGAGAACATTTGATAACAAACATGCATTTGAATAAAAATTAATTTCATTTTGTGAAGAAAAAAAAAGACTAAGAGAACATATTAATGCACTTGTTCAGCAAATGATTTATTCAATCCTATCCTGGTTCTGGAGAGGAAGAAAGCTTCTCATTTTACTTACTAGATGGCGCCCTAACAGGATATAATTTTAATGTTATTGACTTCTCTGACATGAAAATGCCATGCTCATGATTTATTGCTGTATCCTTCCCCCTCCCCCAAGCCATCATCTCATTCTTTTTCATTTGGAAATTTAAAAGTCACAAATTATGAGAGAACAACCGATTTTTTTTTCTATTATTTTCGCAAAAAGTGCAAATAAATTCAAGAAAAGAAGTTCAAAAATTATTAGCGAAAACACTTTCGAATTAGCTATTGTAGAGGAATTTTCAAATAATACATTCAAAATGAACATTTTACTTTGCACTTGAAAAATCCATATTTTGTGAGTGCGACATGGGAGACTTAAATATTGTGTGAGAGCAAAAATTTCTATTTAAAGCTAATTACATAATTTAGATTTAAAATTTTAGTTTGAAAATTTCTTTCCTTTCCGTTCGTTTTTACAAAAATATGCGGGAGGAAAATCAATTTTTGGTGAAATTTTGTGTGGGGCACCTAAATATTTTAAAAGTTTGTTTCTGTGTAACTATAAGGGCAACATTTTACAAACTTTACTTTTTACAAAAAGAAAAATTTTAAAGGAATTACAAATTTTAGGTTTTGTGCTGGATACCTAAAAAATTTTTTTTCTTTGGATAAAAATTCTTGTGATAAATATGGGGGAAAAGGGGCGACGGGTATCAACTTGAAATTTAATTTCCTCGTTTTATATATTCTTTACTATAAAATAAATTCGTTGCACAGGCACTAAGTATTTTGTATTTTTTTTCTGCTTTAAACGAAAGAAACTTATATAAACAAGCCTTACAATTCCAAATTTTTCAAAAGATTCTGAAATAATAATTAGCAGTCAGGTGGTTATATGTATAAAAAAAGAAAAATATGACTTCAGTTCTAAAACAACAAACAGGAAAACGATTTTTGTGCTTTTGTATGTTTTTAAAATTTGATTGGATAATCTAAGTAGGGTCAGGTGGGGTAAATGGGTCAAAAAAGAGCACTTTTACAATCAGGCTTTGACAGCAAAAAATATATTAATTCAACCAGGGAATAAACTGCTCAGGATATGCAAATGACTCTTCCGCATGACATTTAAAGTGAAATATCTCGGGAAAAAAAACAAAATATTGATACCAATAAATAAGTTTGAAAATGTGTTGTCAATGACTCATTTTATCCCATAACGTGCAGTAAAAGGGTCACTAGTGGGGTAAAATGAGTCAGTGCTTTAAAGGATTTAATTTCATGCTTTATTGAATAGTAATTCAGTACTTTTGTTCATTAATGAGAACACAATCAGCATATAAGCATTTCTGGAAAGTAATATTGTCCTCTCGATTTATGTCAGGGTCAGGAATGTCTAGCACTGTTTACCATGAATCATAATTCCAAACATCATCTCTCTTCTGAAACTAAAACTTTTACTCTATTTTTAAATTTCATTGCTCGTTATTCTACATTGTGATGAGGAATGATAGCATGGAAATATACTTTTTTGACATTTTCCTCAAAAAACTGAACTTGTTTTCTTTTTTCAACTTCTAAAGGTTGCACTTTGATTCAGTTATAAGTTTCTTTAAAAGAAAAGGTTTATCTATTATTTATTTAGTTTTGTGTCTGTGTGTCAGTTTAATTAATTTTTTATCTCTTCAGACTTTTTCAGTATGCAATCTTTTCAATATTGTCGAGCTTGTTGAAATTTCCCAAGTTTCTTTCTGCATGTGTGTAGTTTTCTCTCTTCTGGTATCTTTTAAAGTTTCTTCTTCACTTTTATTTATTGGTGTAGAAGAGAGTGTGCTTATACACTGCGATGCAAAAGTTTAGACAAAATGAAAATATATGAATAAAAAGAAAACTATTCAACGAAATGCTTTCAAATTTCTACTGCAGGTACACAATATGGTCCTAAATACGTGTCTGGAGTTCTTATAACTATAACTGGAATCAAATTTTGGATATTACGAAAGATATTTTTTTACATTGCTGCAAAAGTTTAGACAATAGTCAGATTTTATGCAAATATCCCTTGAAATGTGATTGATGGAGGAAATGCGAGACTGTATTATTTATTTATGAAGTGCAGAGATTGCTGAATAAAGAATCAAAATCTCAAAAGCTCTTTAGTTCTCGTGTAAAGAAGATGAGAAAGTTTGGAAGCCGAAATTTGAAAATTAACCTACTTTATTAATTTTTTGTCTTTTAAATAGGCTCTTGTATGGTACTACATTGTTTTTTACTTTGTGGAGAGCAAATACAGGCATGCGTATCGATCAAAAAGTCTAAGAAAAATTATATTTCTTAAGGATGAAGGAATTGAAAAAACGGCTCAGACTGACGATTCGCCCCTTAATCCTACAAATCTTCAACTTGGGTCAAAAACAGCACGTGACAGCATAAGTAGATGAACAACTGAATCGGAATGCATAAAAAAAACAAAGAATTGTGCTTGAGCCTTTTCGGACAGAGTGTCCCAAATAAGCCAGATTTTATTGGTAAAAGCAGCACAGCATATGATCATTGGATATTTCTCAAGTCCCGCGAAAAGAATTATAATCCATCTAGGCCATCCCAATTATAATAATTTTTATCAAAGAAAGTACCATTCATTTTTTTGTCACGATGATACATATGCTGCTTTTCACATTAAAATCTGGTTTATTTGGGACGCTCTGTCCGAAAAGGCTCAGGCACAATTCTTTGTTTTTTTATGCATTCCGATTCAGTTGTTCATCTACTTATGCTGTCACGTGCTGTTTTTGACCCAAGTTGAAGTTTTGTAGGATTAAGGGGCAAATCGTCAGTCTGAGCCGTTTTTTCAATTCCTTCATCCTTAAGAAATATAATTTTTCTTGGACTTTTTGATCGATACGCATGTCTGAATTTGCTCCCCACAAAGTAAAAAACAATGTAGTACCATACTAGAGCCGAATTAAAAGACAAAAAATTAATAAACTAGGTTCATTTTCAAATTTCGGCTTCCAAACTTTCTCATCTTCTTCACACGAGAACTAAAGAGCTTTTAAGATTTTGATTATTTATTCAGCAATCTCCCCACTTTATAAATGAATAATACAGTCTCGCATTTCCTCCACCAATCACATTTCAAGGGATATTTGCATAAAATCTGACTATTGTCTAAACTTTTGTAACAATGTAAAAAAATATCTTTTGTAATATCCAAAATTTGATTCCAGTTATAGTTATAAGAACTCCAGACACGTATTTGGGACCATGTTGTGTACCTGCAGTAGAAATTTGAAAGCATTTCGTTGAATAGTTTTCTTTTTATTCACATATTTGCAATTTGTCTAAATTGCATCGCAGTGTAATAGAAATTTAAATATGCGTAAAAATAAAACACATGCTTGGCTCGCCTTGTTCCAATATCGAAGAAACAGCCTCATTTGTTGTTGAGATCTTAGATGTTGGTACCGTTCCTTCAATTGCATGATTTTAGGTCAGCTCTGTAGAATGTTTTTCTATGATTTCGTTGCAGAGGCCCTTTCTTTAGCGAAAAAGAGTCACTTTTGTTTAACTTCCTAACATTTCCTGAAGAAAGTTCATCAAACAAAAGCTATGATTTTAATTTCGGCTTTTTGAAAAATTAAATTATTTTGCGCTATAAGTTTATATATCTGTGTATCAAAAGAATAACAGAGCAATATATTACTTGTTTTAAATTAGTACATACATACATGACAACAAAACATGAGTTAGTACGCAAAAATATAATTAGCTCTTTAGTGTATGCTAAGCCTAATCGAATGCGAAAAATGACCCATTTTACCCCCACACATGTTTTAATACCCTGAAAAATTCATTTTTGCTGTTTTTTCTTCCACATTTTTGAAAGTTATTCCTGAAAATATGCTCTATGCAGTAGGTTACAAACTTAATGTATATTTCCAGTTAATTTTCTTTAAATCAAATTTTTTTATGATGAACACAGGAAACGTATTTTAAGAAAAACACTTAACCGCTAGAATCTGTAACTTTAAAGTGGAAGTTGCACCTTATTTTGCATATAAAATATTGCCTCGTGTCAATATTACATAAAAATGGCAACGCACAAAGAAAACATTAGTTGCATAATTTTTAATGAATTTTCTAAAGAGCCTGACTCATTTTACCCGTGACCTATTTTGCCCCACCTGACCCTATACGATGTGTTAAGATTTCAGTATTTATACTTTTAAAACCTTTTAAAAATGCACCTTGGACATTAATAAAAAGAGGGATGTCAGCCGGCCCAAATACCTCCCCTTCCCATGCAGTCAGTCACTGCATTTGATAGATTAAATGTAGAAATTTCAGAACTAATATTTTTTCGGAACTCTTAAAAGCATTTTGGGTGTCACGCCCTCAGAGGGATGTCACCCGGCTCTAAAGCTTTCCCACCGATAATTTTAAATTTGACAGAATTTCAGTACTTCAGTTGTTCAATAGCTGTTAAATGCATTTTGAATGCCCCCCCCCCCCCACCAACCAGGAGGCTGTCAGCTTACACAAATGTACCCTAGTGAGACCAATGCGTTCGATACATTAAATTTATTTTAAAATGTGAGGGAAAATTCAAAATTGTATCTATATTTTTCATAAACTTTTAAATCCATTTTAGCGTCACACTCCCGAAGGGTGTCATCCGACTCAACCTAACCCCCCCCCCCTCCCCCAGATTTTTCAGAAACGAAGTGTTTTTCTTTTTCACTCAAAAATCTATTTCAAGTGTCATCCCCCATACGGATGACCCCCGGTGTAGACCGCTTCCCTCCCCCTCCCCCCCCCCCCCCCAGTGGCGACCCTACTGATAAAATCTTATCCAAAATATACTAGGATTTCAGTATTTATATTTTCTAAAACTCTTAAATGCGTTACGTGTGTCACCCTCTCCCCCTCCGGAAGGGTGTCTGCCGGCGTTAATGATGCCCTCATAATTGAGCTACTATTTTTGGAAGATTAAGTGCATTTGTTCTCGTAGGATAAAAATTCAGAATGGAAGCATCTATTTTTTTTTCATAAAACTTTAAAACCATTTTTTCGTCACACCTCTCAGGTCACCCGGTTGAAAATCACGCCACCCCCGCCCCCAATAATGATGTTTCAGCGCTTTACAGTGTTAAAAAAAAAAAAAAAATCTTTCTTTTTTCATATTTTCCCTTTCCTTCTTTTTCGTTCTTTTCTGTTTTTCTTCTTTTTAATTTTGGTTCCCTCCGGACGTGTGAGACCCGTGTCGGACCTCCCCCCCCCCCATAACGACGCTACTGATTTATTTATTTATTTTCATTTTTTAATCACTGGCACTTCATGAACACTTTGTGTGTTAAAAAACCAAAGTTCTAACAATAGATTTGGAGAAAATTTTTATAAAATTGAAAATTCTAAAACTTACGTACAAAAATATGTGCAGCACTTAAAAGAGAAAGTTTATTAAAAAAAATAATTAATTGAAAAAGATATCGAGGGAAATTTTTTGCTTAATTAATCACACAAAGTAAAATACTTTATCTAGGTCAGTAAATTTTTAACTTTTAACCTTAAATAAGTTACACGTGCGCAAGAATGAAAGGAAATTTTTAATCCAACTGGCTCACACGTGACAGTGGAAGCACTCTAAAACGCTTTCATAACTAACAGAGAACAATTTATTTTTCTACTGGCAAAGTACGTTTTTATTAATGTCCTTCGTACATATAATGTAACATTTTCAATTTTTTTAAATTAAACTCTAATTAAATTGTTGCTACAAAAGCTGAAGTCAGAATTTAAAAATTTTCTAAAACTTCTGAAGCACATGTTGTATCGCAACAAAAGAACATTATTAAACACAATTACTAACAATTTATTAACGAGCTGCTCAAAAAGTCACTACAGATTTTCTGATATTATTATTTCAGAATATGGAAATGTTTTAACTAATTAGTTAAACACGAAAAATCAAAAATTTGAGATTAAGAAGGAAAATATTTTAATCATGAAAATTATTTTCATGTTACCATTTGGAAAGATTTGAAGAAAAGGCTTTGTATTTTTCTTATTCAAGGACGATTGAAGTTTTTTTTTTTCTTTTAGTAATCTTTAAAATCTTTACTAATATTAAAGAATGGTTTTAGAAATATTTCTTCAGGTGAACATTTTCAATTAAAAAAAAAAACATTAATAAAGGTGGATTTGGAGTGAATTTTCCGATGCAGTTTTCAATTTTTTTTTTCTTTTAGTACAAAACCATATTCATTTATATTTGTAATTAACATTGTGTGTGACTAACGATACAAAGAGTGTAACCGTTAAAAATGCTGATTTAAAAAGAATTAGTGCAAAATCTTTCCTTCAGCTTTTTCTTTTTTCTTTAATTTTAATATTTATTCCTGTAAGATATCTAGATTACCGCTAGCTAAAAAGTAATTTTCTAAACAAAGATAAATTTTTACTTAAAAAAAAATAATAACAAAAAATGAGTACACCGACTTAACTAGCAGTTGGACTTATTGTAGCAATGGGGGAGTTTCCTTCAGTCAAAAGTACTACTTTTTGTTACTGAAATTGATAGAATAATGCAAAAAAATAACATGGGCCCAGAAAATACTTTAAATTTCCCAACAGTTTATTTTTTATTAATTTTTTTAAATACCCTACCTTGAAAACGGGGAGTGGTTTTTGTGACGTCAGTGGTGCACCTAACAGCTCTCCTATTTTATTTACTTCCACCATTTTGCTTGACTTGAGTTGTCCAATCTCAGGAATCGGTGACGTCACAACCTTCGTCCTCTCACTACAACCAATTAGATTTTACGCTTACGTGCACCACTGACGTCATGCGCAGATGTTTTTTTTTTTTTTTTTCGGAATAGCATCTGCGCACTGGTTAAAATAATTCAAAAATATATTTAAGAGGGAAAAAAACAGTGCAAGGCTTACGCAAATCTTTACGCAAATATTTTTATTAATCTAAGTAATGAAACTTACAATTCACGGGGGGGGGGGGGGGGCAAATGTTTTCGATTGTTATCAGATATGTGCCCTCATTGGTTCCCGACTTCGCTCCAAACTGATACCACTAAAGCAGAAATTCAAGTGAAACACGAACGATCGCAACTCACCAATGCAATCGCAAATTCCTAAATGTGGATTCAAGTGAAACGTTACAATAGCTACGAGATGCGATTCTTTTGTAATTCGACTTCCAGTAGCGATTGCAATTTTGGTCTGTTGCGATCGCCTCGAAGCGATTGCAATGGTGTTTCACTTGAATTCGGCCCTAAGCTTGTTTTTCAAACTCGTAAAAATTTTAGAAAAACTAATTGTTTATGTTGTTTAAGACAGTAACACAGACTTTTTTTTATTCATATTGTACACTTAAAAAACGGTTAACTTTTCCCCTCTTTCATTTTGATGTCTCTGGTGATTTCCTGTTTTAGTAAGAAAATTTCTAAGGGCCGAATTCAAGTGAAATACCAGTGCAATCGCTTCTTGGCGATCGCAATTGCAATCGCTACTGGAAGTCGAATTACAATAGAATAGCATCTCGTAGCGATTGTAACGTTTCACTTGAATCCAAATTTGGGAATTTGCGATCGTCCGTGTTTCACTTGAATTCCTGCCTTACTCTGTTCAGAGAAGAAAAAAAAGTTCGTTGCTTTTGTATTTTTTACTGAGACACAAAAGGTTTTGAAGATCGTAAATTTTGTCCATTGTCCATTTAAAAAAAAAATTTCTGTTCATTTGGTTCATTTCTTCTTCTTCTTTTTTTTTTCGTGCGTCTAATTTCTTTCAATACTTCTCGTATGCGATGCGCATCGATATATTCAACACGTGCACATAACTGAAAAACCATTTCTCGAAAATTGCAGTTTTTCCTCATCTCCTCAACTCCACATATTTTTAGAATTCCACATTCAAAGTACACATCTGCTTCTGACACAACCAGATCTTCCCACAATTTAAAAATAAACATTGAGAAACGAAACCTCAGTTCACTTCAACTCCTCCAGAACGGAAAACAAACGATTCTCACCTTGACCTTCTCTCCATCCGCAAAAACTTTTATCAAAAAGATATCTGTCAGTTAATAACGGAGTGGACATTTTAACCCATCCCGAGTGGAATTGCTGTTAACACGGAAATGAGTGTTTGACGCAATTGAGACCTTTTGTGTTCCTTTGCGAGTGTAGGGGGATATATTTATCCCTTATTTTACTCGCCTTTCTTACTTAAATAGAAAGGAAATAGATTTATTTCTGTTGCAGCAAATGCAGCGGCTATTTTGGTGGGCAAATATTTGAGATATTGAAGTATAAATTTGATTTGAAGATTCTTGTCAGAAAGGGTATTGTGCATTCGAAAGCTTCATTGATCAGCAGTAGGACTTTTTTAAAATTGTATGGAAGGTTTTTTTTCAAGACTTACGTTTTATTTTACTTCATTACTAGTTTTTGGTTACTTTTGCGGGGGAGGATTAAATAATATTGATAGGGGAATATAGGGCAAAGTGAAATGGTAAAATATTTTCTCAGTTTGCTGGGCCACCTATTTAGCAAAGCTCGTGATCATCACATAGTTGATTCCAGTAAAAATATAAATAGCTTTAAAGATCAACGGAAAAAGTAAAGCAAGTCATTTTCAAAATTTTATGCACATATTGTAATATTCGTTGTTTTTTTTTTTTTTTTTTTTTTTTTTTTTCAAAAAATGCTCTTACTATTATAAAATGGTAAAATTCGGGAAATTATCATTTTGAATACAAATTGAAGTCTACTGATGTCCAATGCAGTACATATGAAGTTCACATTAATAATGTTTCAATGTTTAATGTTCAATGCAATTTGTCAAGTGCAAGCGGGGCAAAGTGAAATAGTGCGTTTCGTTTACTTAATCATTCATTCATTAAATCACATACAGATTTCTCCATTATTAATTCATTTTCATTCATTTACTTATTAATTCACTTTTTAATTCACTTATTTATTCACTTATTTTTTAAAACGTTCTCTATTTTATTTTTCTCATATATTTACTAATGCATTTATTCATTTATTTATTTTTTCATTATTAATTCGTTGTTCGTTTATTTACATCATTTGATGAAGTCTACTGTTTATCATCAAACGGAAGAGGTTTATTTTATTTTTCACTTAGCCCCATTGTTTTTTCGAATTCAAAATTTTCGACCTTTCTTAATTTTAAAAAATAACTGTCTAAAACAAAAAATAATATTTCAACGCAAGTTGTATTGCAAAATACAACTTTCTTCTTTATGTGCAATTAATTTGAGAACAAATCTCTAATTTGGTTCATTTTGAAACTGGTATCTGAACTATATCCTTTGCCCCAAATTCCCCCTACCTTACTATTTTAGTATGTCACTGGCATCGGGCTTAATGAAAATAGTTTGAAGTAACTACAACTGTTGCTCAATGTGACAAAAAGTGGGCGCTTTTAGAACAAAATTTTTTTGCGAGGACGAAAAATTATAATTTGCGAGGTGAAATTCCAATTTTACCGAATGATAAAACACATTATCATACTTACACAACATCTGTATGAAGGAACATGAAACATCATTAAAAACAATTTTCAAGTTTTATTAAAATAGAAATAAAAACGTACTGTTGCGAGATCGCTCTTAAACTTGCCGAATCGTCAGCCGAATAAGTTTTTTTGTTTCTTTTTTAAAGGTCACAGTGGCCTTCCGTGACCTCCCATTGGGCCACCTCCCATTGGGGGTGACAAAACTCGAGAGAAAAAATTTCAGCCCGCAAAAGTGAACGTTTTTGTTTCGCTATTTTAATTTTCTGAAAATTAAGTTTTTAATCGAAGTTTATTCGGCTACCGAAAAGAATTTTTAAATGCAGGTGAGACGTGTCGAAAACATCCTCGAAACCGAATTTATAGTCTATAGATAAAACGTTTGACAATTCAAAACGTTGTATTAAATAATTGAGTTAAATGGATCCTATTTTGCATAAATATTAGCTTTTAAAGATATTACTAAATTTATTTTGTTCTTTCACTGAAACGCTTAGTTATTTTTAGAACATATTCTATATGTAAAAGCATTTAAACACCTAAAATAGTTTTCCAGAACTTCTAATGCGAAAAATTTCTCCATTTACCGAAATATGGAATACCTCCCTAACTAAGCGAAATACAAGAAGAATGCGATTAATCTCGGTGAGTTTTGTAAGATACCTCTGAAACTAGGCCAATGGAACTCTCAAAAGATTTATTTCCGGTTTAATAACAGAAGAAGAAAGCCGGAATCGTAAATATTATTGACTTCCCAAAATACTGTCAAAGACTCTGATTTCACCTAACTATATATTAGATGTCTTGCTGCTTCTTTTTATGCCCTGTTTACGTAACTCGCAAGATTTGTTCTAGATTCACATCAAAATATTAATCACACTCGGACTAATAGAAAACAAGGAATTTTTATTTATTTTGAGATGAAAATTTTGATGCATTTTGGAGACAAAAATTTATCGTTAACTTTTTGATAATAGAATGATTGTGAGTAGGGTTGCGACATCAATGACAAAACATCAATGTTTCAAAACATCGATATCAGAAAATAAAACATCGATGGTATCTCAATACCATCGACCAAAAAACATCGATGTTTTCAACTACCGATGTTTTTTAACATCGATATTTACAGAAATGTATTAAGCAAATTTTTGAATGTAGTCCAGGTATTCATGATCCAATTATTGATATATTCCAAATATCAATAATCAATAACTAGCGTTTCTAATGGAGCTAGTGAATTCATTTGGAAGTACTTTTACGTATTAAGTTTCAAATATGATTTCAGAGCCGTCGAAACTAAGTTAATAATAGCAATAATATTAGTAATAGTAACTAATCATAAAGTATTTTTATAAGATTATGCAATGAATAAGTTTCTGAAGAAGGCATTTTAAAGTACTAGTGATTGAAGCATTAATATTAATCAATAATATTAATTTCCTTTCACCAATTTTGAGCCTAAATAATACAAGAACTGAACACAAGACCTAGGAGACTAAGGAATTGTCTTCGCATAAATATGATTGTCAGATTATCGAAATATAAAACATCGACATCGAAAAAACATCGAACGAAAAACATCGACCCTCTAACATCGATGGTAAAAAAACATCGATGTTTCCAAAACATCGACATCGATGTCGCAGCACTAATTTTGACCCATTTCATGCTCATTCATTTCTAACTGATTTCAAGTGAATGAGTTAGTTCTTATTTATTCTTCTTACACATTATTTCCAAAACTGTGGGGACAGATTGACGCACAGTTCTCCGTCTCATCCTGATTTCATACTTTCCCCCTTCCATCGGGAAAGTAGGGAAAATTATAAGTAAGTTTTTATCTTTAATTAACACGATAAACTTATTTAACAGAATTGATTAATGCTTCGTACTATTTTATTTGGTTCTTTTTCTCTACTTATATTTCCTTAAAGTTCTTCCATTTTTATCATGAGCTACTTTGATAATAATTTTTAATGATAACTGGAAGCAAATTACAAATAATAATCACAATGTAACATTTCTAGACAGAAAGCAATGTTACGTCAACACTTTTCTTTGAGTATCTAGGTCAGAATCTATTCATGTTCATAAATTACAAACTGAAGTGAAGAGATACACTTCTAAGAATTCGTTCTCCTGTGGAAACCATATCTCAGCATCCTTACGCATTTCCTGTGCTCTAATGTATCACAAGAATTTCAATTATTATATTTACTTGAGAATAATATCCTGGACAGTTTTGTAAAATTTAAAAGCTCTAATGTGACTTCACTACGTGTAAACTAGTTTTCTGTGATAAAATATTTCCCCAAAACTGTAATTAAGTAGCGAACCCTATATTTTAATGTTTGAGATTATTGAAAAATGTGTGTACTTGTGGGAGTAATTGTTTTTAAGGTTTTAAAATAAGTTCTTGTAGTAATACCATTCAAAAGTATATTTAAAGTTAATGAGAAAATGTCTTAGAGAAAAATAGGTTTCAAAAGATGTAGTTTTGTGACTTAAGTGCGTGAAATACATTTTATCCTCCTTGAAAAGGATAGCTATTTCAAAGCAGCAATTCATTCTCTTTGCTTAGTATTTTAAATGTTTCAATCAAAGGGAACTTCATCCAATATATTTTCATTCGTTGAAATGAAATCTATTTAAAAAACTTTTTTTAAATTTTTTTTTAGTTTTATTTATTTTATTTATTTTGTTATTTATTTATTCATTTTTATTTATTTTATTTTTATTTATTTATTTATTTATTTATTTATTTATATTTATTCTTTATTTATATTTATTTATTTTTATTTTTATTTATTTATTTATTTTTTGTATTTTTGATCGCCTTTTCATCATTCTTAAAGCTAAATCGCTGCCAAATGCATTTTCACAAATTACTTTTCTTATTTTTTTTTCAGTTGTTAATTATCTAATTTCTCTGACCATAACAATTCCTTATCTTGTCATCCCAACTACTATCCATGCTCAACAAAGGTCTAGCGATATCCAGTCTTGTTCAGATGTTGAGAATTATATTGGAAGTTTTAAATCTATAAATATGAAGGTCCATATTCATCCATAAATTAAATCTGGCTATTAAAAAAAAAACTCGTAGCGTCAGTCATACTTTTATCGAATATAAAGGTACTTGTGGAAACTAAAAATGCTACCCTCCATGGGGCAAAATAGTATTACATCTGAAGATAAACATCAGACTTTCTTCCCCTTGTAGTTACTGATCAAACTTCTCTTGCCAATACCTGTTCTTCATCTTGGCATCCCAACTACCAATCCAAGGATTAACATAGGACTAGTGATTTCCAATCTTCTTGATTTTTCAATAGTTTAATTTCGAATACTAATTCCAGCAAAAAGTGGATGTTCAAGATGAATTCATAAACTTATCCTTTTAAAACTATTGAATACAAAGAATTAGATACTGTATAATATTTTATCGCGTGACCTTCCTTGAATTACCGCATGCGTCAGGTCTCTTCTGATTTTCTCAACATAGTTGGGGGGGGGGGGGGTGCAAAGTTGCATCCAACAAGGAAGTTACATGCTAACAAAAACTGAAACCATGGGGAAGTACGCCTTCTTAACGTAACATCCCTTTTTCAAATGGAACAGGCCGTGACTACCAGGCGCAGAGTGCGAAAACGAACAGTATTCTTGTATTCCTAAAATAAATAAAACATTTATTGAAATGTTTTTTTCTTTTCTTTAACTCGAACTTGTGCACAAAATATGTGTTAAAAGAAAAGAACGGCAGTAGAACAATTCTCTTTCTATTTAACGAGAAGAAAAACTCTCTTCTTAAAATGTTCCGGTTTTAAAATAAATTTTAATAGCAAACCAAAACCTTGTTTCCTGTTTCCGCGTTAAGTTGGTTCCGCAACATAAAAAATGAAAAATATTACTGAAATCTGTGCTCTTCAAGGCGGAATTACGTCAATGCTTTTCTATGGGCAAGATTTTTCCTTATCCATGCTCCAATTTGAAAAAGCTTCGTCATGATGCTTTTGCACTAAAAAATATGCTAAAGCAATTTTCTAGAACGCTACTAACTTATCAATTGAGCTTTTTGGCTGAAGCACTTCGAAGACCAGAAGAATTTTTGCGCAAAAATTCTTCCAAAAGTTCATTTATTTTCTTTTTCAAAATTTCGTTGCAAAGAAAACTAAAGTTTTTGAAACAATTTAAGATGCGTAGTTTTTTAAAATTCGTTGATGTAATGATGGTTCGATATTTTCACTATCGTACGTTCGTTAAATTTTGGTAGCTGATTCAAACCGCTAAATTACACAGGAAGCGATTGTAAATTCATGAAAAATTTCGTTGTCTTGAACAATATTCAATTTGTATAGCTACTCGGTATCGGCCGAGTACCTGACGAAAATTTGCCCGAGTACCGAGTAAATTGATCGTATTGGCGGAATACCGAGTATTTACCGAGTACTGGGTACGACACTAGCTGTTTTCGTCTGCTGATTATTTTTTATTCTCATCTACGCTGATTAAGGTTTAAATTTTGCTTCTTGTTAAAACCTTAAAATTTATAGTCAAATCTTCCTTTATATTTTTAACTTTTAAGATGTAAATATAATGCTGTCTTTTTCAAAAAATTCGACAATTTTACTATGAGAAAATGAAACAGCAACAAAATAATGCAGTTGAAGTATAAACATGAATGTAAATTTATCACATTTGTAAACATTTGCTTATCTTTGATTTCCTTATGAAAAGGGGGGCGGGAAACGACAAAATACATACAAGCGTGTATAAATGAATTATGTTTCTAAACGCCATGAAGAGAGGCAATTATCCCCTCCTTATCACCCAAACAATAGTACAGTACTGCTCTACTTTAACTCTGCAATGTGCTTTTACTGTTAAATGTTTTTCTTCTAAATGTTTTCCTTTCTTGGATAGCATGATCGTTTGTTTTATTGTTTTTACTGAATCTAGCGTTAGAAATAATTTTTTATGTTGTGTACTTAAACAAAATATAAATTGCACATATATGATACAGAATTGTTTTTCTCTCTGAAATGCTAACAAAAAACATTTGTTTACTTTGATAGTTAAAAAAGAGATTCGAATAATTTCTCTCTATTTTTTTTAACCATGAAATATTTGTCTTTCTGTTGTTTTAGTGCATGCGTTCAGTTTGGATAACAAATTCTATGTCTGGAAGATAAAATCATTGCTTCTTAAAAAGTAATGGAGACATTAGTTTCTTCTCCCCCCCCCCCTGCCCCCAACTCTTCATGAATTAAACAATGGATATCGAAATGATTAATGTCATCAAAAGTTATTTTCCTCCTCTCGATCTTTAACCATTATTGGACTTTAACTTCGAAAGTAACAGTTTTCTGTCTAGACTATAATGCAAAGTCGCGACAAAAGTCAAACTTGATTCCAGACAAAATTTCTTTTCGTTCCTTCAAAGTTTGCACTAGACCCATCTACTCATCGATACCGGCAAAAAAAGTATGCAAATACAACATGAACGAACAAAGTTGCTAAAGCGCACAAGGAGAATAACATCAAGATTGTTTTTGGTGAGGGGGGGGGGAGTATTTCAAAATTCGTCTCAAAATTCCTAATCCAGTCCAACTCAAATGGTTCTTTAGCATTTAAGATGGCATTAATGATAAATTTAGTGAATAAGTGGCGATGGTTTGTTAAAATAGCTTCTGATCGGAAAACAAGCTAATGATAGAGTACATGGTTAAAAATAAAAATACATCTGTCAATAAATTAAATGCACTTGTCTAATAGTAAAAAAATGATTTTGATTTGCTAATTTTTCTTTAAACCAAACATGTTTTTGAAAGTTCTCCAGTTTTCACATTCGTAGGTAAATTCTATCATTCTCAGCAAGTGTTGTTAAACTTTCCTTGCTTACTCTGAACAAAAATCTTAACTAGTAAACATTGTGAAGACAATTATCGATACAGTAGTTCCCATAAAATTATGGCCTCTGCTTTTAAGCCTATTTTATTTATTTTTGTATTTGAGGAATGAAACAAATCGGTGCTACGGATTTTGTTCATATAGCGTTACGCGTATTATGGGGTGTTTGTTGAAACTTTCGGAAATACTTATGCACTAATTGGAATTGCACCCACATTTTCTCTCAATTGTTGTCGTTGTTTATTTACCTATGCATTATAGCAAAACAGACCACATACTCAGCTAAAATAATCTACAGAAAAAGTGACAAAATATTCTTTTTTAAAGATTTCAGAAGACAGAAAAAAATCTGCATTTTGTCTTCGATAAATCTGCAGAAAATCCAACGCAAAAAATATTTTTTATTTTAGTTTTCTCTAAGTATTCTGCCGGTTTTTCGAAGCATTCTCCAAATATGCTTCAATTTTCTGCAGATTTTCAAAAGCTTTTCAGCAGATTTTTTTTTACTGAGTAATTTTGTATTTTACACCCTGGAACAAGCTTGCATTATTGTTTGATGAATTTTTGCAACCAATCACAGTAGACATAACTTAGCTCTCACACCCAACAACTTATACTTCTTTCTTAACAACCGCATCCAAACATTGATCCTCCACAAAACTTCGGTCTCGACAGCATCACGAAACTGTTCAGCGTCTAGTCTTTAGTCAGAACCTTTGTCTCCTTCGATGTTGTTGCAAATTCGAGATTTCTACGAGGGCTGATGAGCCTGAAGCCTTTCAAAAAGTGGGCGCAAACAATTTCGAAAGTTTCGACTAGCAACCATCGTACAGCGTGTCAGCTGTCGAAACTTATTTTTGAGTGTTGAAATATTTTGCGGGAAAAAAGTTACCCTAGAAGTGAGGTGAAGATTTTAACTAAATATTTCCAAGTTGGAGAAGTGTGTTCTATTTACTCCATCACTGCTCTTTAGGATAAAGCGAAGGTTATGTAGGTCTACTACTTGATCGATAATTAGATATTTAAGTAATGCCCTTCTGAAATAACTTTTGAGTTGATTGGAATTGCAGAAACATGCTATCAAATTTGCCACTCAATTGTTACACTTGTTACGACTTATGCTTTATTTTGACTGCACACAATCAACGGGTATTGAGTGATCAAAAATTCTTGCCGAAGTCGAAGCTTTGTGTAGAGTTCGTTTTAGAAATGGAACGCTCGCAATAACATCGGATTGATTACAAAATTAAAACATTTGTTAAAATCATGTAGTGGAATTTCGAACAATATGTATTAATTTATCACCACTTCATGTTACTTAGTACACTGAACTTAAATAGAAACTTCAGACTGTCCACTGCTACTCTCAACTATCAACATCACGCAAGGGAACAATTATACACTGCAAAAACTGAGCTGTTGTTTTTACAGTATAATACTGAAAGCAGAGGTTTCAGTTTAAAACTGTAAAAGAGCAAATAGACTGTAGAAATCGCTATTTTAGTTTATTACTGTAAAATTAGCTATTTTACAATTTATTACTGTAAAATTAGCAATTTTACAGTTTATTACCATAAAATTAGCTGTATTATACTGTGAAAACAGCAGTGTAATACTGGCAGCAGAGGTTCCAGTTTAAAACTAAAATGCACAGTGATAAACTGCAAAACTAGCAATTTACAGTTTATTACTGTAAACTTGCAATTTTAGAATTTACAACTGTAAAATTAGCACTTTTTAGTTTATTACTGTAAAATTAGCTGTATTATACTGTAAAAACAACATTCATATTTTAGTGTAACAGAATTTCTGTTGACTTCGATTTTTGACGGGAGGGCAGTGTGACCTTCCGAAAACGTTTCCTTATTCATTAAATTTGACTATTCTGGTAAATTTCAGAACATTCATGCAAAATTGCCATTTTTAATTGTCCGAATGTCTCTTTTCATTCGATGTACGAGTGTGTGTGTGTGTGTGTGTGCAGAGCAGATTTTTAATCATTCAGCACAATTTGGATTTCGTTTCGGCAAATTGAGGAAAATTTTATTAAAATTTAAGCTCAAGGTGCCCCTGACTATGTTGCAATTGATTTGAAATTAAAAGCATTTTTTCTATTCAAAAGTTTTTGCTACGCATGAGAAAGAAAAATAAGCACACTGTAAACTTCCGATTATCCGGGGAATAGGTTGGCACCGTAGCCGCGGATAAACGAATACCGCGGATAACCGAACACGAGGTAAGAAACTATGCCAGTGTATGCAATAGCTAAAAAAAGTCAATGGCGAACACATACATTATAGTTACAAACTATAACATAGAATGCACAAAACCATCCTTGAAAGCAAATAACGCATTGTATTTTTCTACATTCGGTAAATCATCGCCGCAAAAAAAGCGAAAACAATACTGCGAAGTAAGGACCCGCGGATAATCCGAACAGAGGATAATCCGACCGCGGATAATCGGTTTACTGTATCGAACTGCAAAAAATGAACTGTTGTTTTTGCAGTATATACTGGCAGCCGAAGTTCCAATTTAAAACTGTAAAATGCATCATAATAAACTGTAAAACTAGCAATATTACAGTTTCTGAGTGTAAAGTTAGCAATTTTTACAGTTTATCGCAATAAAATTTAGCAGTATTATACTGTGAAAACAACAGTATAATACTGGCAGCATAGGTTCCAGCTTAAAACTGTAAAATGCACGGTAATAAACTGTAAAATTAGCAATTTTATAGTTTATTACTGTAAAATTAGTAATTTTATAGTTTAGTATTGCAAAAGTAGCAATTTTACAGTTTAGTACTATAAATTTATACAGTTTATTACTATACAATTAGCTATAATATACTGTAAAAACAACATTCATTTTTTACAATGTGGAAATGACTGAAAGGGAACTCGTTAGGTATTCTGTCACGCTTTTCTTGAACTCGGGGATGTTTGCTAGCTAGAACATCGGCAATTAAATGAGACGAGGGAATTGGGTGGTTCTGCTAAGAGCTCACAGCAATCATAATTTGGGAGTGAATTTGTGGTTAGACGAAAAGTGAGCTCTGGAAAGGATGACGAAATCAGGATGACGAATGTCGTTTTC